>CM053582.1:260422267-260461031 GCA_028627135.1 Pseudochirops cupreus
TCTGTCACTCTCTGTCTCCCAATGGGTTCTGTCACTCTTAAATCCGCTCAAATTTACTTTTGAGTTCCCAAGGACGAAATTCTTGGGGAGCTTGGAGAAGTCACTGCTTACTCTCCGCCATCTTAGCTCCGCCCCTCGGTTTCCAATTCTTTCCCTTTGCAAAAAGATCTGCTATGAATATTTTTGAATATCCTTACTTGGAATTCATTCTACTTGGGGCTGCTCCCTACCTTAATTTGCCCTCTCTCATATTCCTCCTTTTTCCCTCCCTTTTTCCTCCTCTTTTCGTGTTTGGAGAAATTTATTTCTGTATACAGTTCTGTCTTCTTATTTCACCTTTGGTCATTTCAAATGAGAATGAAGTTCAATTGTAAACCACTCTCCTTTACCCCTTCCTCTCTATTTGTTTGGATTTCTGCATAAGCCCCCCAATTATGGGATGTTTTTTCTAATTGTTTTTATCTTCTTTCCATAATTTGTGTTACTCTTCTTTTCTCTTTTATTCTTATTTTAAGATCATCAAAACATAACAAAAACTCTCTCAGACCTTCTGTCTAATTATACTTTGTTTGTGACCCCTGATGAAGATTATAGGGTTCTGAAGGCACAAATGTATCACCTCTCAATTTATACTTTTTTTCAGTCTGCTATGATCGTTTTCATGACCTTACCCCCCCCCTCCCCTCAACTTCTGTGTTAACAACTTAAAGTTTGTATGACCTCTAGTCTTTTCATTAGGAATGCTTAAAAGCCCTGTTTTTAATTTTTTGTTTTTCTGTGTAGGATTTTTTTTTTCCTGTGTAGGATTATACTATTTTTTTCCTGGACAATTATATATAGACAGATATAGATATATAGATATAAATACAGATACATATATGCATACACATACATACATATATATACATAGACACATATATACATACATATTTATTTATTCTATAGCCTATATATTTTATATCTTGGATTATTTTATTCCAAGTTCTCTACTCTTTTTGACTAGTAACTGCTTAAACCTGATTGTGGCTGCTCTGTACTTTTGTTCTTTCTAGCTTCTCAAAGTATTTTCTCTTTACTTGGAAGTTTTGTATATTGGCTATAATGTTCCTGGAAGTTTTCACTTTGGAGGAGGTTCATTTGTAGGAGGTGACTAGTAGGCTCTCTCTTTTTATACTTTGCATTCCATTTTTAAGAGATCTGTGAGGTTTCTTTTATGATTTTTAAAATTTATTTATTTACTTTCAGTTTATACCATTCAGTTCCTACATCCCTTAAGTTCAAAATGTTCTCCCCCTCCATCTCTCTCCCCCTCTCCTTGTTCCTCCCCCTCCCCATGACAGCGTGCAATTTGATATAGTTTCTATAAATACCTTCACATTAAATATTAGTCAAGTTGTAAAGAAGAATTATAACCAATGGAATGAGCAACAAGAAAGAAGGAACAAAACAAAAAAGAGAGAGAACAAGTAGTTTGCTTCAATCTGCATTCAGACTCTTAGTTCTTTCTCTGAATGTGGATAGTCCTTTCCATCATGAGTCTTTTGGAGTTGTCTTAAAACCTTGGATTGCTGAGAGGAGCCCAGTCTATTAAACTCAGTCATCACAGATAAGATGTGTCTGTAATTGAGTATAAGCCCTTCTGGTTCTCCTACCCTCACTCAGCATCAGTTTATATAAGTCTCTCCAAGGTTATTATGAAGTCCATCTGCTCTTCATTTATTATAGCACAATAGTATTCCATTACATTCATATACCACCACTTGCTTAGCCATTCCCCAATTGATGGGTATCCCTTTGATTTCCAATTCTTTGCCACCACAAAAAGAGCTGCTATAAATGTTTTTGTACATATGGGTCTTTTTCCTACTTGTATGATCTTTTTGGGATATAGCTCTAGAAGTGGTATTGCTGGGTCAAAGGGTGTGCCCATTTTTATAGCACTTTGGGCATAGTTCCAAATTGCTCTCCAGAATGGTTGGATCAGTTCACAACTCTACCAACAATACATTAATGTTCCAATTTTCCCACATCTTCTCCAGCACTTATCATTTTCCTGTTTTGTCATCTTAGCAAATCTAACCAGTGAGATGTAGTACCTCAGAGTTGTTTTGATTTGCATTTCTCAAATCAATAGTGATTTAGAACATTTTTTTCATATGCTTATAGATATCTTTAATTTCTTCCTCTGAAAACTGCCTGTTCATATCTTTGACCATTGTCAGTTGGGGAATGACTTGTATTCTTATAAATTTGACTTAGTTCTCTGCATATTTTAGAAATAAGGCTTTTATCAGAGACATTGGTTGTAAAAATTCTTTAAAAAATTTTTTTTAAATTTCATTTTAGCTTTCAACATTCATTTCCACAAGATTTTGAGTTACAAATTTTTCTCCCCATCTTTCCTCTACCCCTAACCCCAAAATAGTGAGCTTACTGGGTACTCCTTCACCCATTCTGTTCTCTCTTATATCCTTCCTCATCCTCCCCCCCCCAACTTTCTAGTAGGGCAAGATGGATTTCTTTACCCTAGTGTCTGTAAACCTTATTTCCCAGTTGCATGTAAAAAGCAATTTTTTTCAAACATTTGATTTTAAAACCTTGAGTTCCAGATTTTTTCCCTTCTTCCCTCTTCACTCACCCCCACTGGGAAGATAAGCAATTCAATATAGGTTGTATATGTATAGTTATACAAAACATTTCCATATTAGCGGTATTGCAAAACACTAACTAAAATAACCTCCATCCTATCTTGCCCCCCACTTATTCTATTTTCTCCTTTGACCCTGTCCCTTTTCAAAAGTGTTTTCTTTTAACTACCCTCTCCCCCAATCTACCCTCCCTTCTATCATCCCCCCTCTTATCCCCTTCCTCTCTATTTTCCTGTAAGGTAAGATACCCAATTGAGAGTTTATGTTATTACCTCCTTAAGCCAAATTCAATGAGAGTAAGGTAGACTCATTCCCTTTCACTTTCCTGCTCTTACCCTCCATTGTAACAGTTTTCTCTTGCCTCTTTTATATGAGATAATTTACCCTAATCTATCTCTCCCTTTCTCCTTGTCCCAATATATTCCTCTTTCACCTCTTAATTTTATTTTTTTTTGATGTCATCCCTTCACATTCAACTCATCCTGTGCCCTCTGTCTATACATGTGCATACATATGCACATACTCACATATGCATTTAAACACACATACCCTGCTATACATACATATATGTATGTATGTATGTGTGTGTGCACACACACACACACATATTCCCCTCAGCTACCTTATACTGAGAAAAGTCTTTTGAGTTCCAATTACCATTTTTCCATGTAGGCATGTAAATAGTTCAACTTTAATAAGTTCCTTATGATTTCTTTTTCCTGTTTACCTTTTCATGCTTCACTTGCTTCTTGTATTTGAAAGTCAAATTTTCTGTTCAGCTCTGTTTTTTTTTCATCAAGAATGCTTGAAAATCCTCTATTTCATTGAATTACCATATTTTTCCTTGAAGCATTATACTCAGTTTTGCTAGGTAGGTGATTCTTGGTTTTAATCCTTGCTCCTTTGACCTCCAGAATATCATATTCTAAGCCCTTCAGTTCCTTAAAGTAGAAGCTGCTAGATCTTGTGTTATCCTTATTGTTTTTCCACAATACTCAAATTGTTTCTTCCTGACTGCTTGCAGTATTTTCTCCTTGACTTGGGAACTCTGGAATTTGGCTATAATATTCCTAGGTGTTTGCTTTTTGGCATCTTTTTTCAAGAGGCGATCAGCGAATTCTTTCAATTTCTATTTTGCCCTCTGGTTCTAAAATATGAGGGCAATTTTGCTAGATAATTTCTTGAAAGATGTTGTCTAGGCTCTTTTTTTGATCATGGCTTTCAGGTAGTCCAATAATTTTTAAATTATTTCTCTTGAATCTATTTTCCAGCTCAGAGGTTTTTCCAGATATTTCACATTGCCTTCTATTTTTTTCATTCGTCTGGATCTGTTTTATAGTATCTTGATTTCTCATAAAGTCATTAGCTTCCAATTGCTCCAATATAATTTTGTAGGAATTATTCTCTTCAGTGAGTTTTTGAAATTCCTTTTCCATCTGGGAAATTTGGCTTTTTAAGATATTCTTCTCCTCATTGGCTTTTTGGGCGTCTTTTGCCATTTGGGTTAGTCTCTTTTTTAAGAGTTATTTTTTAAGTGTTATTTTCTTCAGTATTTTTCAGGCTCCCTTTAGCAGGCTGTTGACTCTCTTTTCATGATTTTCTTGCATCATTCTTATTTCTCTTCCCAAATTTTCCCTCCACTTCTCTTACTTGATTTTCAAAATCCTTCTTTAGCTCCTCCATGGCCTGTAACCAATTCATCTTTTTCTTGGAAGCTTTTCATGCAGGAGTTCTGACCTCATTTTCTTCCTCCCATTCCATGCTTTGATCCTTTTTGTCCCCGAAAAAGGATTCTATGGTCTGTTTGTGCTTCCTCTGCTTGTTCATATTGCCAGCCCATTACTAGACTTTTGAGCTCTTTGCCACAGTAGAACTCTGCTTACAGATTGCAGAGAGCTATGTCCCAAATTGCTGGGGTTTTTGCAGCTGCAGGAGATATTAGGAGGGTTCCCAATCTGCAGCCCCCACAAGTTCTGGCACACTGGCCACACACCCCAGGACCACCACCCAAGACTATGATCGAGATCCAAGCAGGTTAAATCAAGAGTGATTATGCTCTGAATGCTTGCTTGGTCCCCCTACTATCTGCAGGCTAGGAGTTCTGAAGGCAGTCATGAGGCAGCAGCTGCAGCCCCAGTGCCTCTACCACTCTTCATCCTTGGGGAGGGGTTTCACACTGACATTTTGGGTTGAGAAGTCTAGAAACTACCACAGCTGCTGGTGTTTCACACTCCTGAATTCTGTTCTGGCCTCTGCTGATCCGGGCTGCTTTGGGGCCAAAACCACATGGCTCACATGGGACTGCTCTTGGCTCCCAGCACGCTGGGATAGACCCTGACTGGTGGCCTGCTGGGATGCCTTCAGCAGGAGATTTGTTTCTGTCTGTCACTTTGTGGGTTCTGTAGCTCTAAAATTTGTTTAGAGTCATTTTTTTACATGTATTGGAGGTGGTGGGAGCTAGAGCTTTCCAGAGGTCCTGTTTTTACTTGGCCATCTTGGCTCCGCCCCTTGATTGTAAAAATTCTTTCCCAGTTTTTCATTTTCCTCCTAAACTTGATTACATTGGCTTAATTTGTACAAAAATTTTTGTTTTAATGTAATCAGAGTCATCTATTTTGCATTTAGTAATGCTCTTTATCTCTTATTTGGTCATAAAATCTTCCCTTCTCCATAAATCTGATAGGTAAATTATTCTTTTCTCTCCCAGATTGCTTACAGTATCAGCCTTTATATCTGTCTAGATTGTGGACCCATTTGGAATTCGTTTTGTTATACAGTGTAAGATATTGGTCTATGCCCAGTTTCTGTTATACTGTTTTCCAGTTTTCCCAGCAGTTTTTGTCAAATAATGACATATTTTCTGAAGTCTTTAGGTTTATCAAACAGTACATTATTACTATAGTCATTGACTACTGTCAATAATCCACTGATACACTATTCTATTCCTCAGCCAGTACCAAGTACTTTTGATGACTACTGCTTTATAATACATTTTAAAATTTGGTATGTCTAGTCCACCTTCTTTGGCATTTCTTTTCATTAATTCCCTTGATATTCTGGACCTTTTGTTTTTCAAGATGAATTTTGTTACTATTTTTTCTATCTCTATAAAATAACTTTTGTTAGATTGATTGGTATGTCACTAAATAGGTAAATGAATTTGGGTAAAACTGTCATTTTTATTACATTAGCTCGACCTAGCCACAAGCAACTGATATTTTCCCAATTATTTTTATCTGACTTTTTTTTGTGTGAAAAGTGTTTTATAATTGTGTTCATATAGTTCTTGTGATTTAAAAAAAAATAATGTCTAGGTTCTTTTTCTAGTTATGACTTTCTGGTAGTCTAATGATTTTTTAATAATATCTCCTTGATTCATTTTTCCAATTCACTTAGTTTTGCTATGAGATACCTAAAATTTTCATCTTTTTAAAAAATCTATTGACTTTGTTTTAATATTTCTTATTAGTTCATGGAGTTACTAGCTTCTCTTTGTTCCATTTTAATTTTCAGGGAGTTTGTTGCTTAGAGAAAATTTTTTGTTTCTTACACTAAACTGTTCATTTCTTTTTTTAAAAAAATTCTTTCTTTCACGACTCTCATTCCTTTTCCATTTTTTCCCCTCTAGTTTTCTCATTTCATTTACAAAAAACACTTTAACTCTTTTATTAAAATTTAGCTTCATCTCTTCTAGGAAATCTGGTTTAATTTGTTCCCAAGTTTGTTTTTGCTTTGAGGATTTGCTTGAGATGTTTAGTCATTATTCTCTTTTTCTGTGTTTGTCTCTTGAGCATCCAAGTCATCATAATAGCTTTTTATGTTTGCTCATTTTTCCAGTTAACTTTCTGACTCAGACTCTATGCTAAGGCCAGGCTCTAAGAACTTCTGAAAGGAATGTCTGGTCTGGACTTACTGCTGCTTTCTTGGAGTGTTGAATGTTGTGTTATAACATAAGTCTAAGAGTCAGTTCGTGGTGGGGAGATCCAAGCTTTCAGGGGTCCCAAAATGATCTCATTCAATGTTAAATCTGATCACTGTTCCTCTCTCCTCTCTACCCCCAGTCTGACTTCTGCAAGTCCTGGATTTGAGTCTGTGCAACATTCCTGATGACTTGCCCTATTTGGAATTTTAGTGGACTTGGATTCAGTCACAGTCAGCCAGTAGGCAAGCTCAGCTTGTTTTGAGAGACAGAACTGTAGATTTATCTTTGGTCTGAGATTGCTCTCTAGTTATTCTACTTCTTTCCTCAGTGGTCTAGAAGCTATAAATGAAACATTATTCTGCTTCTAGGGTCCGAGTAATCGCTTGCTTCTGAACTTGTTCCTTGTTTTGTACACAACCTAAGGCCAACAACTGTTCCACACTCTGGAATGCCATCCCTAGGCGTATGTGCCCTTCTCCATCAACTCTGGAATTGGGTAGTGAGGAACAGTGCTACTCAACTGGCCTCTACTCCTGCATGCTGCCCATGTTTAGGCCTTCTGTACTGGATTTGAGAACTCTTCTTAGCCTTGTATATACTTTCTCCATGTGCTAGAATGCTACAAGAGGCCTTTCCTGGCTAGATTCTGTCCCTAGTGTCTAAACACCCACAGACTTCTCTATCTGTTTCCCTGTACCAAGCTAGGTTTGGGGAGGTGGGGAAAGGGGATGACTCACCAATTTTTTCTTGCATTTTCTGATCAGGACAAAGACAGCTTCATTTTCTAGATCTATTTAAAAGAGGTCTGAGGTTGATCTCAGATCTCTGAGTTTCCTGCTTCTATTCCACCATCTTGGTTCTACCCCAAACCTAATTGCAAATTTAAAATGCTTAGATGCTAAGGTAATGGTCTATTTTTTAGTGATTTATACTTCTTAGGTCCAGGACTCTATGGTACCACCATAAACTACTTATACAGATGTAAAATCATATGTATTTTTACCTTAATTATGTCATCTCCAATTTAAGGAGTACCATTTCCTGACTTTGTTCCAAAATTCAGAAAGTATCTATGCCTCCTTATTTGCTTACTCTAATATCAAACTTCTCCATATCTTCTTGCAGTGCTTCTAATTATCCTGTATTGCCTCCAGAGTTGGAAGAAAAGCACAGTAGTAGAGCATAAAAGAGGAGGAAAAAAATCTGTAGGGGATCAAAGGTAATCATCTTGTGAATATGTTATACTCGGGGCTAGCCAATTAGAGAAGATGAAAGCCTATGTGCTGTATCTTTTTGGGCAGGGGGAAGGCCTCGAGATTCCCCTAGATTCTCTTCCACCTGCTTGCTGACACCTACAATTCTGTTATCAGAAGTTTATTCCATTATTTTAGGGCTTTGATGCTGGTTGAAAGGCAAACATCCCTGGAACGGGTAAGACTTTAAGCTATCAGTCATTTAATGGGAATGAAGGATCTAAGAAGAAAAGCAAGTATGAAAAGAAGTTAGGAAGCTAAATAGGAAAAGCAATTGTGAAGCATCTTAGAGGTTCAGGACACAATTTCCCACATTTGGTCTTGACTAGAAGTCATCTAACTTATTAATTCTCACATAGGTCATAGAGGAGACAGCAGGAACATCTTGGAAATAAGAGGGAAATGGAAAAGGATTGTTCCTATAGAAAGACACAACTTAGAATGAATATCCTATTAACTTTAAAGTGTATCTCTGTCTATCTCACAGCCCTCCCACTGTGTCCTATCAACTAGTCACAATTTAAACATTTCTTCTTGAATCATTTGGTGCTGCCCATTGTACTAGGTAGATAAACTATCATTGTTCCAGTTATAAAACTGGAAATGATGGAATAGGAGAAAGAAAGGAAATGTAGGAATGGGAATTTTTGAATGTTAGACATAGAAAAAATTTTAGAAATTATCCTTGCCATGTCTTCTATTTGTTCGATTTCAAAACTGAGACCCAGAGAAGTGAAATGACACATACAGGGTCATACATTAGCGTCAGAGACAGAATTAGAACCAAAGTCTCTTGATACTAATCCAAGAGCTCTTTGTATTCCATCATGCTGTCTCTTCATTAAACTATAAGTTCAGAGATGTGAGGAACTTCAATCATAATTTAGTTTTGTTCTCCTGATTTTAAAGATTAGAAAAAGGAATCCCAGAGAGAAAATCACACAGCTTGAGAGTAGAAAAGCCTAGACTAAATCACAGGCCTCTGAGGTCATGAGAAAATATTCTTCCTACCTTTATTCCCCTTCAATAAAGTCAGAAGAGTAAAAATAATTTTTTAAAAGAATTAACATATGAGATCAAATAAATATATGATTATAATTTAAATTTATAAGTTGAATTATAACACAGTCTAAAATATCATTAATGATATACTGATTTAATATATACTTTATTAGGATATTTTATTATGTTGCACAAAATCCCAATGATTATTTGTATTTTGAAAGAATCCCTTCCTCCTCCATTTTGAAATAAGAATTCTAAAATTTTAATATCCTCAAATTCCTAATTTGAAAATCCAATAATGGAAAAGGGGGGAGATTCCTGTTTTGTATACTTGTTAAAACACCTGCAACTTCACGTTATAAGTCAGCCAGACCATCTTTATAAAATAGCAACATAGGGGTAGGTAGGTGGCACAGTGAATAAAGCAGCAGCCCTGGAGTCAGGAGGACCTGAGTTTCATATCCAGCCTCAGACACTTGGATACTTATGAGCCATGTGACCTTGGCCAAGTCACTTAACCCCAATTGCCCTGCATTTCCCCCTCCAAAAAGCAATAAACAAATAGATAAATAAATAAATGAAATAAAATATAATAGCAACCTACCTCTCATTTCTATAGTACTTTATGATACCTCAAATGTTTCCTTTACAGTAATGCTGTATGTAGTGCCAGTTTCATCATCCCATTTTACAAATCAGGAAAATACTTTCAAGAGAGGTTATTTCACTAGCCTATGGCTACCCTTTATTCAAGACTTGTCATCATGTAGAGTTGGAAAGAACTTTAGAGAGCATTCCAACCCCCTCATTTTCGATGAGGAAACTGAGTCTCAGAGAAATGAAGTGACTTTCACCAGTCAAGTAAAGAACTATTTACTAAGCACTTTTTGGGTGTCATTGACTGTGATAATCCTAGGGTATATAAATTCAAGCAGAGAAAAAAAGCAGTCCCTGCCCTCAAGGAGTTTATACTCAAGTAGGGGAAGAGAAAACAAAATGAGGCTGAAAAGAAGAGTGAGGGTCAGGGAAATGTGGGAGAGAATGGTTGGCATGGACATTTTCCTTAAAATGAAGGTTTGAGAATGAACCGGTTGCTCAGTGGAAGGAGCTAAGCAGACCAGAAGGTATTTCTAGGGTTATAAATTCAGAAGTATACTGATCTTCCCAGGAGATGAGGCTGTTGTGACTTAGTAGAAAAAAGTCTAGAGAGGTAAGGGCAAAGTCCAGAGAGAAAGTGGAACTGATGTGATACCCCTTGTAACTAGCAGGGTAAGGATTGGAACCGCAGTCCCCCTGACTCCAAATGCATTATTCTTTCTAATACACCCTCTGCCTCCCTTACGCCTTACACTGAACTACAATAGATTCTGAAGAACTTTTAAGAGATAATCTAGTCCAACCCTTCCATTTTCAGATGAGAAAACAAACTCAGAATATCTATTTAGGCAACTTGACTAAAACCACACAGGTCATAAGTCATATAGCTACTGTTTGAATCTGAGTTCTAATAGTCTGGCACCAGAGGAGCCATCTCTTAAATTTTGCATATTTTTGGCATAGTTAGGAGAATGGGACAAGATTTGACCTTTATTCTATACAAAGATATATAAAACTTGTGAGAAATGTTATATGAAGCCTGGGTCAGATAGCTAGAGGTCAGTTTTGGAGGCATCATAGCTTTTGCTAATACTAATGAGCTCTATTATGATAGGGTTCTGTTGCATTTTAATGAGATTCTGAAATTTGACAGTTTGTACTTCACCTATGAGACACTGCTCAATTTTACAAAAAAATTAAGCTAGAAAAACTCTATTAGACAAGAAAGTCAGAAGCATATGTATGAATCCATGCAAAAACTGATTTTGTTTCAAATTGATACGGGTTGCACTTACTTATGAGGGGAAAAAAATTGTAATGAGTATCAATGTGTCTGTAGGTCTTTATTCACTTTACCTCATGTCCCTTGAAGTATCTTTCAAACAAGAAAATGTGCTTTGTGTTGAATATTCTGTAGAAAGTGTATAAAGCCCTTCCCTGTATGTTCTTCAGAACTGCTACAGGGGTTAAATTGTTAATGCTTTACTTTCACTCTAGGTTTTTTTTTTTTAATCAAACTTTGCTTTTCCTTTCCCAAGGGATAAACAAATGGACAGCTTTCCTCTCCAGCATTCCTCCTTCCATTACCATCACAGCAGAATGCATCTGAGACTATAATAATTCAGTGATGAAATACAAAATGTCGCAATGCCATCTCTCTTAAAGTGAACTGAGATTTTGTTATGCCATTTTAGGTGCACTAATAGCAACTAAAGTCCCATGGAGTATCTTAATGTGAATTTAATGAGCTGATAGCATATAAATGACAGTACTGTGAGGGTGAAGGTGACATAACCTTTTTCTTTCTATTTGATGTTTGTCTTTGAAAAACTACAGATCTCTTCAAAATGTACTGCATTATTACTAAGTGGTGCATCGCTCACCAAAGAGGCTACTATTGTTTTAGCATTTAAGGCTTCTTTTCCTCCTTGGTGACATAAGTAGGAAGTCCATTTTTGCAGAATCATTAAAGTAATAAAAATCTGAATGCTCAGCCTTATAACAAACCTCCATTATGTAGCATTCTAGTGTCTGTTTGTTGTTGGTCAAATACATCTAGTAACAAGTATTCATTTTTAGCCCCCGTACTTCTTTTGATGACATAGTAATAGAGGATCAGAAACTGCAGATGAATCATATTGGACTCTCCATTTTTATTTTGGTCGTACTTTGGAAGTGCTATCAAGGATGGAATGGGGGAGAAGAGTAGAGGGAGGAAAGAGACAGCTCATCATGGCTGATTCCCGAGATACTGGTGTCATTTTTGAAGCTTTGTCATTTGTAATCAGTTGCCTCCCCTTCCTGCCCTATTTGTTCTGCATCACATAGTCTATAATTTCTGAAAATCCAGGTAAACTATTTAATCCTATAGGAGTGGTGAAGGGTAGAGCTGCCACTTTTGGAAAATGGGTTGGGTGAGAAGAGTGATTCAAAAAGACACTATCTCTCTGTTGGTAATCAGTAATAATGGCACTGGAAATACTTTCTCTAAAGTGTTCATGACACTTCAGTGAGTTTTTGTAAAAGTAATTTATTTCAAAGAGTAAGTATGGCTGTGCACATGGGAGAAAGGAGGAATTAAAGCATGGGCATAGGAGGGAGTAATATGGAAGGCTGATACTTCCATGTGACCCTGAGAAAACCACATCTCTGCTTTCACACATCTAAAGGGTAAGTACTTCACATATAGCTCGTATGGAGTTTCATTCACATTCCTTAAGGTCTCTGAGATCCTCACTTGAATGTGATACCAGAAGAATACTTTTTATAAAAACTTTTCTCAATTAATAATAAGGTTACATTCTGAAATATTTTGTGTGTCATTTACAATCTTAGAAAACAGAAAATCATAGAGCTGAAAGGAAGACTTGAAACCATCTAACTCAACTATTTCATTAGAGAAACTGAGTCCCAGAGAAGTTAATTAATTTTCTTCAGGACATACAACTAAATATTGGCAGAATCTAGATTAGAATGTTGCTCTTCAGCAATGGCTAGGTGGTGCAGTGAATAGAGCACAGGCCCTGGAGTCAGGAGGACCTGAGTTCACATCAGGCCTCAGACACTAAACACTAGCTGTGTGACCTTGGGCAAGTCACTTAACCCCAATTGTCCTGCTTTCCCCCCTCCAAAAAGAAAAAAAAAGAGAAAAAGAATGTTGGTTCCTCCTAGGCCAGGCTACACCTAGTCCAGTTAGAATATTCTCTGGTTAAGTGGGGGGAAATGATGGAAACCTAATCTGAGATCCTGGGTTTGAATCCTTGTTCTGCTGTTTACTACCTTGACAACCTTAAACAAATCACATAACCCCTCAGGGCAACAGCTCTTCATCTATAAAATCTGGGGCTTGGATGACTAAGGTCTCTTCCACCTCAAAATCTATGATGCAATGAACTATTTCAAAAGATGGGTAAAAATCTCTATTGGGCATTAGAGTGAAGATAAGTTTGAAGGATTCTTTGAACTTAAATTCATCCTCTGGAAGAACCTCTCAATCAATACTTGAATTCAGATTTGTCCTTTTGATAAAGTTATACTCTGAATTATATTTCATGAATGTAAAAAGAAAGAAAGAAAGAAAAATAAGCAGTTTAGGAGTTTCGAAAAGTTTGAATTTTGGCAAAGTACAAAATTTGTTTAGAAAAACCTTTCTGTTGCCAGGTGACAAGGCAAAACATATCACATATGCTTAACAACCAGCATGTACATATTTTGTCTTTCCAAGGTTTCTAGGGCTGGTCAGGCATAATGATGCATTACTGCTGAAGGAGCTTCCAGCAGGGACAAATGTTTATCTGTTTCCAAAAGCATTTTCCTAATCCTTAACAAAAACAGCCCAATATTTCTCATTGTTTAATGATTGAGTAAAGATTAATACTGTCCCACAGACACTCTATTTCTTTTTATACTTTTAATGTCTAGATTAGTGACAATGTTAGTTGTAGGTATGGATCATGGATAGGCCCTGCCCCAGTTTTACTTTTAAATATGCTAGAAGAGTATCCAAAATAGTTTTACCATTGACAAGGACCTTGTTATAATATAGGTCTATACCATTGTTATTTTTATTCTAAATTGTTTTATAATTTTAAACAATTATATAGTCAGAAGTTTTTATTATAAGTATTTCCAGACATTTTTTCTAAATTTTACTTACAATGTCATTATATTAAAAAAAGAAAAGAAAAATAGATACATATAAGTTGCTCTTATCACCCAAACCACTTAATATGATTTAAATTCTTTTTTATTGGTTTCCCATTTTAGAATGTGATATTGAAGATAACTGGTTTTAATCTTACTTTGTCTAAAGATTTGAAAGTACTTTTAGAGTCTTATTTATTATGCCAATACATAAAGGATAGGTCTTTGACTTCATGATCTGGGGGAGTCTGTGTGTCAGTGTCACCCACAGGATCTTTAAGCAAGCACAAGGAAGGTGCCTGAGGCACAAAAAATGCCAGTGTTACCCAGTTTTTAAGTGACTGTAGGCCTTTACCCAAGTCTTCTCAACTCCAAATTCAATACTTAAATCAGTCTGCCTCTATGATTATGTAATTTATTAAACTTTAAAATCCCACTAACATGCATGATTTCTTGGTAAGTCACCTCACATCTGGCAGTCTACAGTATAGGAAGATGGTTTTCATATTGAGCAATATGAAAATAATCTGTTCTTTTACCTACTGGTAAAACAGTTTTAAAGTTAGTTAGAAGGGATCAATATTATACTATTTAATTTTTTATTGCTTCTGTTTTCCATCTATCTCAACCATCTTGTCTACCTACTCAGTTTCCCTATGTTGTAAGAGAGGAAAATGTCAGGCATTTACAGAGTAGATATAGTTCTTGAAGATGCAACACTGTGGCTGCCTTCTCCTTCTGATGGGATGCCAAACAACTTTCAAAGAAACTTAGAAATATATGGAGGACACAGACTGCCTTGAATGATTCATGCTCAAAAGGGGCACTATACCAGTTGGAATAAAATATTTCATGGGAAGGCTTTCTCTCTTCTGAAATTAGAGAGAACACATCATTATTATTGTGGTTGTTGTTATTTTCTGGAGAATTAGTAATGGGGAAACAATCGAATACTTCTGAACTTTAGTGGGATTGAGATCTCATTATGGTGTGGTAACAGTATCTGTATACAGTTTTCCACATTACGAAGGGTCTTTCTTACAATGATCTTGTGATTTAGTTAATATAAACACATCAGTTATGCAGAAGACCAAACTGATGATTGGAGATTGACCTAATGTTGTGCAGTAAGTGAAAGATAGCCAAGACTTTAACCAGGTCTTATGAGAAGTGGTTCCTAATGCACCGTTGGATACCCTATGCCTATTGGAACTTTGTATGTTCCTGAACTCAGAATGAGTGACTTTGTTCAGCTATCTTATCTTAGCCAAAAAGAACCTATACTTTTTGCTTATACATTTCCTTAGTTTATATCCTAAGTAGTTCTACACACCATCTATACCAGCCATCTTTGTGTTGTCCCAACCAAGGACTTATCTATCAGTGTTACTCTGCAATTGATTCATTTTGGTTCAAACTCACTCTATTTCTGCTTCTGTTTCAACATATAAGAATAGATTCCCAGCCAGGAACAGATTTTATACAATTAATCTATAGAACAGAGGTCCTTAGCTTAACCTTTTTATGTATCATGAAACTCTTTGGCACTCTGGTGAACTCTATGCACTTCTTACAAAAATGATTTTTTAAAATATATAAAGTACAATACATAGGATTACAAAGGATATTATTTATATTGAACTAATTACTAAACTGGTAAAAACAAACAACTCTCTAAGTTAAGAATCCCTACTGTAGAATATTGCTTCACCTAACACATAGCAGTCCACATCTGAGATGTCAGACACACAGCTCTAGAATTCACACCACTCCTGAGTGTTGAATACATGGTTTATTGGCCCCTGTTTCTATTTGATTTTGACGCTATTGGACTACATGGTGTCCTTTATCTTTCAACTTTATGCAGAATAACATCAGTCTCTGAATATCCCACAGTCTTTAATCTATACTCAACATTCTGGCATCCTTGAGATTCCCTCTAGACCCAATTGGTGAAATCATGTCACTATTAAAATTGGATCAAAATCAAAAGATTGGAAATAAACAAAAATGGAACAAAAAAAGCGTTATTAATTTCTGCCTACATGGCCCCAAATGGCTGCCTTCATTTTTTCTTACTTTAACCCAACATGAAGAAATACTCTTAACCCCTCATTTAAGACCTACAAACAAATGGTAAAATAAATAATTATACATGTCATTCAAAAGGAGATTATGGGGTTCTTACAACTTTTCCTTTTTTACGTTCTTTTTTAACAAAATCCTGTTAAACGTTGTTCCAAAAGGTGAGAACTGTAGTATGTACAGAGAGAAGCTAATATTCCTTTAGCATCCCATTGAATGAAAGTATTCCTGAAACTAGATTTCAAATCTGTTTCCTCATAGATCCTGGAAATGAGCTCTTCTTTAAGTTACACAAATGGGTCTGTCTTCCTATGAAACAGAAAAAATAAAAGAGAGAGAGAGAGAGAGAGAGAGATGAAGAAAGAAGAAAAGAACAATTAAGAGACTCAATACATACAGAAAAATTTTTCTATAGAGACAATAGTCACATTTATGAGATAACTGACAAAATAATCCCTTCTAAGATTTATAAGTGATAGCATAAACATAGATTAAGAAACGAACAATTCTAAATAACCAAGTTGTGCATCCATCAGGTTACAATTCACATAGTATATAGATTGTCTTCGGGAAAATGTGCAAATCAGATGATGTGAACCACTTGTCTCCATAAACTGAATGTGTGTGATATGTGTTAAGTTGACAAGCTAGCAATGGAATGGCATGATTGATGTTGATCATTAGACTCTGATCAATTCCTTTATAATAGGGGTTCTTAATCTGGGGTCTGTGAACTTTGAAAAAAATATAACAATTGTGTTTGTGTATAGTTGTTTCCTTTCTAATTATACATACACACACATATATACATACATATATAATGTATTGAAAAAAACATCATTTTGAGAAAGTATCCATAGGCTTTGACAAGACTACCAAGATGGGCCACGGTACAAAAAAAGATAAATAAAAAAAGATTAGGAATCTGTGTACTATATATGTTCTAAAAGACTTGAACCTTGCTAAAACACTATGCTGAAGATGTAAGTAAAAAAAAAAGTCCTTTTTAAAATGTCTATTTAGATAAGGTTTATATTGAGGGTTTCATGAAAGTGAGGAGTTGAGGCTTTTAATAATTTTACCCCCTGGAATATTTTGAACATAAATTGTTTTTGTGAAGTTCAAAAGGAATGGCCTATATAGCAAAAGACCTTTCCTGATCATGGAGTACCTCGACCCTCCTTGCCCTACCCACCCAGACGAAATTACTTTGCATGTCTTTTGTTTATATATTTAGTGTTTCCCAACAGAAGAATTGGAGCCCCTTAAGGACTAGAACTGTCACTATTGCTTTTATAGACCCATTTCCAAGCACAGTGCCTGGCATATAGTTAGTAATTGCTTAATAAATGCTTGCTGAATGTATTTGAATTGAATTAAATGATCCCTCAAGATTCTTTCCAGGCCAGTGGATTTATAAGATTGTGCTCTTAAATTTTCAAAATAGGGAATTTCTCACAATAATCAATCAACAAGCATTTATTAAATTCTTGCTATGTTCCAGGCACCTTGCTAGGCACTGGAGATATATATATCATAGATGAAATAATCTCTAATCACAAGGAACATACATTCAAATGGGTGAGAAAACATACATAATTATAAGTATATGCAGAATAAATATAAAGAGATTACATAGACAAGGCAATTAAACACAATAAAGGTTGATAACATATCAGATATAACTACAAAAATCAGATATATATGCGTATGGATGTATATATGCTTGTATATATAAAGTTAAATCTGGAAGAAACCTTATGTTCATCTAGCCCAGAGGTGTCAAATTCAGAGAGTAACTACAGATTAAAATATAATTGGGAAATGTTTAACAAATTAAATAAAAGACAATACAACCTAGATAAAGTTAACTTGTAGTTTTCTAAGTCAATATATGGCAATTGGGGATTCATTTCAGTTTCAGTTTGACTAATAATCTAACCCAAGCATATCATTTTACAGGTGAAGAAATTGGGATCCAGAAATATTCACTAATTTGCTCACAATGGCATAAGTAGTAAGTTACAGGGCTATGATATAAACTCATAGCCTTTGACTGGAAATCCAGGACTACTCTCCTACCCCAGTGCACCACCTGCCCCTCAGTAGATAAGACATCAGATGCCTGAAAATTAGAACAGGTCAAGTTTGATTGACACCCTTGAGGAACGAATATACCTTTCACCTTAAAAGGCAAAGTATTCCAAAGAGTGTGAATGGAGTGCATGGAAAAGAGCATATCTCTTATGATTTTCATGAGAGACTGATGGAGAAAGGAAGGCTTCTGGAAAGCAAGCCTTGAGCCATAGAGGCAAATGGGCCCTGCTGGCAGAATGTAATAAATCCTCATCTGTATATACAAGGGGATGGAGTGGCTTTGGAAGCCACACCTCTCTCAGTTTATACACATGGATCTAGCCCTGCTGTTACTAGTCAGAATGCAAGTTTTGATTTATGAGGCTTTGGGTGTTTGGAATTGTGTCTGCTTTGGGATCCAGCACATTTTTCCCCTATTGGATTAATAGAATTTTACCCTTGAACACATATTGAGTCTTCCAACAGAGTTAGTTTTTAGACCACCTATATAAGTAGTCTGTTCCAAAGCATATACACACTGGATGTGATCTTAAGGCCTTCAACCAAATTTGGGTAGCACTGTCACAACTCCAACAATCTGGAAATTGTTTCGACAAAAAACTTACAAAGAATAGTGGCAACAATAGATTAATATGCTCTATTTCTTCTAAGAAATTCTAGGTCACTGCTTGAAAAACACTAAATATGGTGCAGAATAAATGACACTAAGCTTCAGGTATTATCCTTGAAAAAAATATAACTATTTAATCCAAATATCACAAGGGCAACAGTAGAAGATTACTAAAATGGAACTTTGCAGTTCTAGGACTCCTTCCCCAGTCCACAGAACTGAAATGATAGTGTTAAAAAGGAAAGTCTTTTTTCTGGTAGGCAGCAGAAAATGACTGGGTGCAGCTATGTGATGCAGTGGATAGAGTGCCATGCCTGAAGACAGGAGGACTCATTTTCCTGAGTTCAAATCTGGTCTCAGACACTTCCTAGCTGTGAAACCCTGAGCAAGTCATTTAACCCTATTTGCCTCAGTTTTCTCATCTGTAAAGTGAATTGGAGAAGGACATGGCAAATCATGCTAGTATCCTTGCCAAGAAAGCTCCAAATGAAGAGTCAGACATGACTGAAAGACTAAATAGCAAAGCAGTAAATTTGATTGGGTACTTTAACTTAGCAGGCACTTTTAAAGATGCTAGTACATAGTAGGCACTAATGATACAGAGAAAAATAGATCAGACCTTGCCCTTCAGGAGCTACCTCAGTGACTTTTTTTCACCTTTTGAGACTTGAGTTTAGATTTGCTTTGTCTCTAGTATATAGATATTTTTAGAGGCACCATCAAGTACTTTAATGAATTTCTGTTCACTTGCCCATGATTCAGTGCTAGTGACTACATTAGTCTTTAAGACAGGGATTCTTGATTTTTTTTCTTTGTCATAGACCCTTTTGGCATTCTAGTGAAGTCTATGAACTTTTTTTTCTGAATCATATATATATATATATATATATATATATTTTTTTTTTTTTTTTTTTTTTTTTTTTTTTGCTTTTTGGAGGGCAATTGGGGTTAAGTGACCTACCCAAAGTTACACGGCTAGTAAGTGTGTCAAGTGTCTGAGGCCAGATTTGATCTCAGGTCCTCCAGACTCCAGGGCTGGTGCTCTACTTACTGTGCCACCTAGCCGCCCTGTAAATCATAGTTTTCAATGAAAAAACTAAACTACCTTCTATAATAAAGGGAACCAATTATAATGAAGTGCAGTTATTAAAAACATTGTAATATATATATAACATTATAATGTCATTAAAATATTAAAACATTTATAAAATATATACCTATATCTACCTATCTACCTACCTACCTACCTATCTATCTATCTATCTATCTATCTATCTATCTAAACAAGTTCCGGATTCTAGGTTAAGAATTTTCCCAAACTAACATAAGAGTTATGTTTGTAAATCTTCATAGAAAGAGAAAGTTGTATGTCTTTGTGGAGACTATTTCACATCCAACACAAATCAATTTCAGAAGATGAAGATCATATAAGAATCTTCTTCAATCTACTCTATTTAAAGAGAAAAAATAAGACAAAAATATGGAATAATATGTTCTGAGGCAGCTTGGTGCAGTGAATAGAGAACCAGCCCTGGTGTCAGGAGGACCTCAGTTCAAATCTGGGCTCAGACACTTGACACTAGCTGTGTGACCCTGGGCAAGTTACTTAACCCTGATTGCCTTGCAAAAAAGAAAAACAAAGAAACAAACAAAATCAAAAAAATTTGTTCTAGGTAATATAGGTAGTAAATAGCAAGGCGGAGTTCTAATCCAGGTTTTTATTTTATTTTATTATTTTATTTTTATTATTTTTTTATTCCATAAATTAACCTATTTATTGTCAGACTATGGGCTACAGATATTTGGTAAGAAGATTTTACTGGTCTTTCAATTCCTTTAGTCTTCTGATGGCCGAGTTGACTGTGACTGCAGAGGTGGTATTGTAGGTCCATGCACTACCAGCTAATCTTTTCATACAGGATCCATAATGCCAGATACCCACAGCCCGTCTCTTCATTTTGGTCTTGCCACAGAAGGAGCAGGTATACTTGGCATGCTAGCTAATTTCAATTTTCTTCACCATTTTTCTGAAGGATGCACCATGCCGTGCTCCATATTTACCAGCAATTCAGACCTCCTTGGTTTGTTTAGCCATGTTAGCGGCACCAGGGCTGGAGCTTGGAGAGGCCTAATCCAGGTTTTTAGTTCCAGATTCAACATTCATTCCATCATATCATAGTGCTTCTCCCAGTTGGTTGATAAAAGCAGATGATAAACATCTAGTTCATATCTAGTCATAGCTCTTTGATATTTGCAAAAAAAAAAAACCCCAAAAAATCTATATGTAAAAGGTCGACAACAGAATTCCCAGGACAACATAGTTGGAAGAGACCTTAGTGGGAGTAAAAAGAGAGAAGGAAATAAGCATTTACTAACCACCTGCCATGTGCAAGGTACTGTGCCAAGAACTTTACCAATATTATTTCATTTGACTATAGAGATTAGGATAACATAATCTTCTTGTTGGTAGATTAGGATTACTCAGTATTAGTGATTTATATGTGCAATCTTCCAATAAAGTCATATTTTGATGTTACATTATGATGTGAAGGTGACCTCGGGTTCTTGTAGGCTATACCATTAGAACAGAGGTCTGCCAGATGTTAAAAAAAGGGAAAGGCTTCAAATATGGACTCAAAAATGGATTGTGTATCTGTCATACATGGTTCAGTTTATCAGAATTGAAAGACATACCAAAAAGCTGGCTACCTGTTGATTAATTATTTTGCCCCCAGAAACTTATGAAGATTACTCAAATCCCTTTCCAAAGAAGGTAAAGAGAACTTTCCCTATGTGTGGTAGAAGTAATCTCACTGATGAAATTATCAATCTTTCAAGTTATTGAAAGAGGAGTAGAGTATGCCTAGTACTTAGCACAGAGTCTGACACAAAACAGGTGCTTAATTATTGTTTATTGGTTGATTGAGTGATATGTGAAGTAGTTTTTGAGGTATGAACCTAAACAGGATATTGAGCTTAATCACTTATTCTCTAGGAGGGGAAAGAATAGCCATACCTAATGAAATGGATCACAGGTTGAAACTTCTGACTTGAAGAAATATATCAATTTGTCTTTGGCCTCAAGACATATTTATTGTCTTAGCTCAGCTAATCAATTAACGAGTATTTGTTAAGGACTTCCATATGATAGTCACTGTGCTAAGGATTAGGGAGAGCCAGGAAAAACATGGAATAGTCCTTGCCCTCAAGGAGCTTATATTCTGTTAGCAGAAATAATGTGCAGAGATATGAGTATATACAAAATAAAGAGAGGGACCAAACTGTCATTTCATTGGTATAAGGAAATCTTGGATGAAGAAACTCCTCTCCTAATGCAATTTGGTACCTTGTCTGTAAGACTGTTATGTAGTCCTTGAAAATTTCCAAGAAGATCCAGAAATTATGTGATTTCCTCAGTCACACAGCCTATATAAGTGAGAGGTAGGTGGGGCTTGAATTGAAATGTTTCTGACTTGCTCCTTTATCTACCAAACCACATTGGCCACAAATAATGTAAAATATGTTTTATAAAAATATAAAAACAATTAGTTTCAGAGGAGAGGCACTAACAAAATGAGAATTGAAAGGGGGGCTCCTGGAAGCTTGGAATCAACAGAAGAAGTGTGCTGGGGGCAATACAGGGACTTGAAATTCAGGCTGTAGAGTTGTGGAAGCCTACTTTAGTTGTCTTAAAGAGAGACCCACATATATTCTTTGAAGCCAACTTCACTATATCCCTTCAAAATAATGCTTTCCTATCTCTGTAACCACAAAAGTGGGAGCTGAGTACAGTATCAAGTGAGTGATTTGCTTCAAGGAAACCAATAAGGCAGAGAAATGGCAGGCATTTGTGTGGTCTTTGTTTCTATATGATGGCAAAAAGGAAAATGGGAGGTTGATCTGAACTCATCAAGTTATGCAGGTGGGTCCCAGATTCATCTCCATAGAGTAAGGTTTCTTAATCTAGGATCCATGAACACAGATAGATAGATAGATAGATAGATAGATAGATTGAAGATGGACAAATATATACATAGATGCATGGATGCATTCAACAATTGATTTCCTCTGTAATCCTATGTATTTAATTTTTTAAAGTATTATTCTGAATCATTCATAGACTTCACCAGATATCAAAAGGACCCCTCTCCCCCCTGCCACACACACACACACACACACACACACACACACACGCATGCACAAAGATTAAGAATCTTTGAAATAGAATCATATCTAAGAGTATGTTTCCCTGACTGCAATATCCAGGGAAATCTACTGTGGAATGTAAAGCACAGTCCCTGCCCTTATGTAAGCTTATATTCTACTTGTGTGTATAAAGCACAGACTGTATATAAATATGAAATATTTGCAAATAAAGACAAAGTAACTGGGAGAGGGGTTGGTTAACATCTGGAGTAATAGGGGAGTATCTGAGAGTTGATGCTGACATGAATGTTGAAGGGCATTTGGGCCTGTAAGAAATGGAATTCTGGAAGGAGAACATTGCAGTCTTAGACTCTGGAATGACTCATAGTCAACAAGCAGAAGATGAAATATTGTTTACAACAAACTGCAAATAGGCCAATTTGGCCAGAATGAAGAAAACAAGAACAAAAGTAATGAGTTGTCAGCCTAGAAATATAGGTTAGGGCCAGATTATAAGGGGCCCTAAATGTCAAACAGAGGAGTTTGAATTTTATCTTAGACGTGATAGGGAAAAACATTGTCCTGACAGCATCCATGGTGCCCTGTTCTAGATGATTTTTGGAAAACCTTTTCATGTTTAAGTATTTTTCTTCTTTTCATAAACAGAACCTATTATTGGCCAGGGATAAATGTTCTTGTAAGATAGTGAAATTCAGCTCATAACTCATAAACCACCATTTCAAGTCAGCTTTAAACTCAATATTGTTATTGTGAGTGACTTTTAAGAGCCTATTATTTTATAGCAACTCATATAGTATTTATATTATCAACATATACTCTCTATGACCTTTGGCTTTTCCAGAGAAGTACTTCCAATAGTGATCCATGAATTACATATTCAGAGTTATCAGGGTATCATCTGTGCTTGATGGATTAGTTGTTCCAGCACAGTGAAAACAAAAGAGTTTGTAGCCTTTGTGTTGTGAAGATGAAAGGACATTCTTTTTAACTGTAATTAAAGTGATACTATTTGACAGGTGTTACTGCTTCTCTTTGACCTCATGGGCTGGTTCATTGCAGGGTCTGGATTTCAATTCTATTGTGAATACAGTGCAAAAATTGTTACTTTGAATTTTTATATCAAAGTTAAAATGTAGTAAGAATTCTGTTAGTTTTCCAAAAAAGTCCATTTTAGGAAGTCCAAAGCAAAAAAAAAAAATATGAACTTAAATCTTCTCTGACTACAGATTTATTACTCTCTCTACTTCCCCATTGCTAGCTGTACTTCCTGTGATTAAAATTCTGGTAATTTTCTGCTCCTACAAAATCTAGAAATTTTAAAATATTTAATGGATTATCTTGTCCATCTGCCTCATTTTGGTCTTGGAAAAATGGAAGCCAGGACAGTGGAAATGACTTTCCCAAACTATTTAACTGTAAATTACTAAGTAGAAACAGAAGCAAATTCCCAAATAGAATCTCAGCCTTAGTACATATGATTCAACTAATGTTTTGGTTATATAACAAACTCTTCTCTCAACAATCTGCTGATGTTACACTGAAATCTTGTAGCTTCTTACACTTATTCCTGATATATATGCATAGCAGTCCCCAAGGTTCATTTCTCAAGCCACACATACATGATTTTTAACTATGGTTTGAAATTAATCTAAAAATGGGCCAAGAATATGGCCCAAAGTAGCTCTACAGAAGAAATCAAATGGAATTAGCCTTAGCCATTCAGCCATTTGTAATAATTTGAAACAACAATTATTTTTGCCTCACATCAAGTTGTTATAATTCAAATATTATTTAGTTACAGCATGCATTTTAAAAAAATGGCAAATCTTTAAATCTGTAACAAGTACAATACATTATCGAGAAAAGATAGATTTCATACATAACCCAGATTTCATGTTTTATGCCATATGATTTATAGTGAGATCGCAGAAATGACTCTCACAATCTTGTTAATCTGAACTAAGAAATATTCTAAATCTTCCTGTGCATCTTTCCCCTTTTGTGAAATTATAAACAGCACATTTCATTAGAAAGAGTGGTAGGCTTAGCATCAGGAAGATCTGTGTTCAAGTTCAAGATATTACACTTACTAGCTACTTGACCCAGGGTCAGTCACAATCTTTTGGAACTTTAAGTAACTTCTACAAAATATCAACCAAGTTCTAGGACAGAGGTTGAGGGAGATCTGGCATAGGCATTTCCCCATGCTAAGAAAATCACAGATAGTCCTAATGTCTTCCCTTTTTAATGTGTCCCTGGTCACTTCATTCAACCCTATTCTCTTTTCTCTAGGAAGTTAGAGGAAAGGTAAAAGAAAGCAAAAAAAGAGTATATCACAAAGTGCAGATGACATTCTTTTGTCATATTCTTTGACTTTTGCTCCTATTAAAAAAAAAAAGGAAAAAGAAGCTTGCAATAAGCCCCTCCCTTATCTAGTAGAAGTATCACTAAGAATTGCTATGCTTCTTTCTTACTTCATTAATCACTTCCTGAGTCCCAGTGTCTCCTCAAAGATGCAAAGTCAAGAGTAGGTATCTGGCTACATATAAAAGCAAAGAAATTCAGGGAAGAGACAAATCAAAGTAATAGAAATAGAGAACAGAGAACGGAAGAAAAATGAATGAAAAATTCAATTGTACTTGACAAATAGAAGTGATACTTGAAGGTTTGCAACAAGATTGGATGATGCTAGAACTTTGATATCCTTTACATTGAGAGTTTTTCATGCCTGGAATCCAATCTTCTCTTTTCTTCCTTTCTACCTTTTAGAATGTTCAATTTCCATCAAGACTCAGGTAAAAGGTTCCATAAGACCTTTCCTGATTTCCCATACTCTCAAGGAAAAAACCAACCATATAAAAACTTTGTAATTTTTTTGTTTATCTATTTTTAATTTACTTAGATGTATACTTATCATCTTTCCAGGTAGAAAGAAAGTTCCTTGCGGGCAGGCACCATTTCATTTTTGTCATTATCTCTCCAAGTCCTCTGACAGTGACTGACCCACAGGAGATCCTTAATAAATGCTGCTGGTTAATCAAAGCTCTCTTGCAGAAGCATGCCATCCAAGTTATATTGCTTACTCCCTCCTGAAGAACTGTTGTTAATTGGATTAGCTTACTTGAATAAACTAATCCTATTTAAGTGAAATGTCATTCTCTATTTGAAAACACCTGTAAAACACCACCAACTTCTCTGCCTGAAAGTTTTCTTATTCTGCCTTGTGTTTACTTGTTCCCCAGCAGGGTCTGCTGATGCTAATGGACTCACAGCAGTACATCCTACTTCAGTTATTACAGGTCTGATTCAGTCATTAACATTTCATTAATGGACTGGCCTCCTAGCTGCCTACATGGCTGTCTAGATATTGATGAGCTCTTTGCTATAGGAAATGAGTATTTAAGGTGGACTGCTTTATAAGTTTATTGTCATCATGAAGGTTTTGCTATAAAATACATTGACTCTTTCTTGAGAGTGGTCAGGTACTCTTGTTAGAACAGGAGGTTAGAATGATAGAGAAGCATTTTGAGCACATTAGCCTTTTACAATGTTTTTAAAATTAGTGAGTAAACTCTGTTTTGCAACAGCACAATGATGATGTTAAAAATCAAATTGATACTCCCCAAATCCTTTAAATGCACATCAAGCTACAGTCTCCCAAACCTTATGTTCTTCCCACCTCTTAAATTTGGCACCTTTAGAAGCCCCACGACTCTTCCCAGCCACTAGAGTACAAATTTTAAGTAGTGCTTTACTGAATAGTGTCCTCGTGGCCTCAGATAAATAGTTCATTCCAAATAGCCTAGGCCCCAAGAGAATAAACCTTTATGAAGTCAATGAAAAGGGTGCTAGGTTTTACGGATAGTAGAAGAAAAGTGAATTGTCAAAAAAAAATGGCACTCACCCTGATACTAAGGATAAATCCCTGGACTGATATGTGAAAAGGAAACTCTTTTCCTTCATCAATGACTTCTATAAAAAATAATGGCTTACTCATTTCAAACAAGGCACCTCTCAGGTATACGTTAAAATTATACAAAAGCTGTTGATGAGACTCCAGAGATAGCTCTTTGTTTAACAAACCAATAAATATGAATATTCCACTTGAAGAATTTTTTTTGCATCCAAATAGGAATGTGTTCCAGTTCCACAGAGCAAGCACCTTGTAAAGTCTATGCAGAAAAGGGACTCCCTATCAATAGTAGGGTCCTTCCAGTGTTCCTATTCACAGCTACCAATGTACAAATTGCAGCCACCCATGAAACATAAAAAAGCCTCACTGGAGGAAACCATAAGCTGATATATCAGTCTAACCATTCACTGTGGAAAAACAAGGCATATATGAACTGTATATTTTCCAGATTATGAGTTACATATAGCTCAGTGTGCAGCCTATGGAAGGACTTCATTGACTTCTGCATCTCGAAAAGGAAGTAAAGATGGAGAACGAGCTGGGTATAAGACGAATGAAAAAGGAAGAAATTAGACCAGGTCCCAGTTGGGAAATTTCACAGTGCTTTCAATAATCACTAAATTACTGCTACAAAAAGCTAACTCTTTAATACTAATAATCTTTTATTATTGCTATCTGGCTGCCAATCATGGACTAACACATGCTCAGAAGAATCTAAATTGTACATGGCCTAAATGGCAATGGAAATATTCATGGTGGCCTATAACTTCTAACTAATGAAGACTTGCCCATGAGAAATGTCATAAAGGACATTATCAAAGACAATTATGGTTGAAAAAGGAGGTTAGTGAAGTACAAAAGAGGTCCAGCCAAAGTGCTACATCAATACCCTCAAGATATTTTTTTAAAAAAGACAAACAAAGAAAAAAATGGACCCCCTATAGAAATCCATCTTGCCTTACAAGAAAGTAAGGGGGGGATATAAGAGAAGGCAGATTGGAGGAGGGGGTATTCAGTACACTTGCCAAATTGGGTTGGAGGATAGGGGAGAGACGGGAAGAAAATCTGTAACTCAAAATCTTTGGGAAATGAATGCTGAAAACTAAAAATAAGTTTAATTTTTAAAAAATGGACCCCAGTCTGTTGGTCACACTAAATTTTCCTGCAAATCAATTTACAGAAGGACATGAATTATAGGACACATAGGACAAGAAGGCAAGGATGGAGCTGTGATCTGCAGCTGATAAAGGAGCATGTCTAATGATGAAAACAAAGCAAAACAAAACATGGGTCCACTTGAGTATCTAAATATCTCAGTCCAAAAGCAGAACTTGGCCCTGATGTTGCTGTTCTATAGTTTTTCAGTCATTCCAATTCCTCATGACCTCATTTGGGGTTTTCTTGGCAAAGATACTGAAGTGGTTTGTCGTTTCCTTCTCTGGCTTATTTTCCAGATGGAGAATTGGGGCAAATAGAGTTAAATGACTTGTACAGGATCACACAACTAGTATCTGTGGCTGGATTTGAACTCATAATAGCAGGAATCCTATAATGGAACCCATACTTTGTAAGACCAGATGTGTGGTGCCTTTTTAATTTGTCAAAGCTGATAGGATGGAGATAAAACTATTTAGGAGAAAAAGTATCACTTAACACATATTACATGGATTATGTACTACCCTTTCATATACCATCTCTCCTAAATTTTATAGAATAAGATATTTAATCAGTTCAATTTGCCTCAACATCTCTACTTAGTCACATCGCATGTCCTGGAACTAGAAATTGGGTTAACCCCAGGTAATACTGGAATAGGAATAGAGACAGAGACTAGAATTGTGATCACAGTGGTATGCATTGTGAATTATAGAAACATGATGATATAGGGAAAATATGTTTTAAGTTCCCCTAGCTTTCACTTTTGTCAATTTGCTGTATACTTTTTTCTCCAAACTAAGGACTTAGTCCCTACTCCCATTGTTTTTCATCCTCTTTGCTATCAAGGCTATTTTATGAAAAAACTGAATGAGTTCACTGGAACTAAGGTAGAAACATTCAAACAAACTGGAGCAGGAATTTATTTATGCAACTTTTCTCCTAATCATGAAATCACAACACTTCTCTTATTCCACCTCTTGGTTAGACTTAACTCTCCCTAGTGACAAAAGATCACAAGATACTATGCAAGGGAATATAATGAAGAGAGTTAAAATCCTCACAACCACTGCATATCAAGTAACATAACATAATCCATTTAAAGGCACAGTGAAATTTTATGTGTAAAAACAAGATGGCCAACCCCTTGTGATCTCCTATGAGATGTGAATGTCTTTATATCAGGAAAACAGTTGACTCTATAACCAAATGAACTAACCATGCCTTTTGGGTCTTTGAATAGGCAGAGGAATTTCAGTAGTGACTCACTCTACCAGGGAACCAAACTCAACCTTGAGTTTGGAAGATCGTAGAGTCAAACTTCTTAGAGCAAATTACTACTTCCTTCCATTCCCATGCTGATTCCTTCACCTCTCCCCATTCCTGCATTGGCTATATTATTGAAAACTCTAGGTTAATAGAATACAATGCATCTTTACATGAGTAGGGAAGGATAAACTGAGAATAGACATGAACAAAATTACAGAAAGATAGTCTGAGGAAGAAAGCAAGGTCCCTAGCACCAAATAAAATGCTAGCTGTAGGATCAGCAGAGGCACATATACCCAGGGTGTAGCAGACTGACCCACTAAGAAGAAAGCAACATCCAAGAGTAATTTAATAAAGATTCTACACAGGACTTGTACTCTTAAGTTTAAGTTTACTCTTCCCCAGAGCTCTATCTGTATTTCGGTAAGATTACTTCCTCCCCTCCCCTCAAGTGTAAGGTATTTTGTACCAGCGTTTCTTAGTATACTACCTAATTGAATAGTCTTTTCTAAAAACTAATTGAAGTATGACTGAATGATATTAATGGGAAGAATGCTAGTAGAGACTCATGAACAGCAATCTAAAATCCCAACCTCTCAGAATTGCCCAGAAAACCCTGGGAGAGAGTAGTAGTGGCCTCCATCAAGGGACACCAACCCACAGATGCCCAGTTGAAGAGAATAGCTTCTAGGGAGGCACTAGGATGGGTTTAAAGGAATGGTTATCTAGTCAATGGTTATCTATTTAAATGGTTATCTATCTAAACCCCTCATAGGTAGGAAGTCTTAGACTAGGGATTTACACTCAAGTCCTCTGACTCCAAATCCAGTATCCCATGATACTTTACAATGACCACTGGAAAACTTATCTAACCAAATGTTTTCATTTCACCATTAAAAATTCAGCCAGCTTCAGGTTCATGAAGATTCAAAAGATTTTTCAAAAACTCATTGATCCATAAAGTTTCCCTCATAAGTAAGGAATTCTAGGCTTTGCTTTTCTACTAACTTGCTATGTGACCTCTGGGCTTCAGTTTAGTTCTCTGTAAAATGAAGGGGTCTAACTAGAGAATCTCCAAGGCCTCTTCCAGCTTGAAAATTCTATGGTGCTAAGCTTTGCTTAAAGTGGGACAATCAGATTCTACAGTATGAACTGTATCCCCAGTTCTCCTATTAAACAAATTGCTATCTTCCTGTGCCATAGAGAATTGAAATATACTGCATCATATCATACAAATTTCTAATGCAAGTACTTTGTGAAAATTACTAATTTGATACCATAATTATGCTTGTAATGTAAAAATATTAAGTATAGCCATATTGCCTATAACTGTATGTAGAACTTATATTGATGCAATAAAATGTATTTCAATTCCATTACAATAACTTTATTGTATTCTTTAACGACATCCACAATTTAAAAAGAAACAAAAATAAAGCAGTCAGAAGGAGCTTGGTTTGGGGAATGTAAATTCTCTACAAGTGCATAATAGGGATAATTAGAGAGTTTTCTGTTAAGAGTCCAGTGAACACTTCTATTTTCCCCACCGTGGTAGGTATATTCAAAGCACACTTACTAGCAGAAGCAAAATTTAAGTTGAGTCCATGTAAAACCCTAAGAACAAAGTTGCCCTAGTATTTACTACCCTTTTTCCAGACTGTGATTTCTGCTTTACAAATGAGAAGTAAAGTATTTTTTTATTCCATTCTATATTTGCATTTTAAATACCTTGAAATTTCAGTCACTTGGAATACATTTTGCAAGACCTACTCCCATTAAGACAATTGGTTTCTATTTTCTTCCTAATTTAGTGACATTATATTAAATGATAGGCATTATTTAAAAGCCAAAATGATAGGGGGTCAGGAGAGACAAAGGATAGAGTATGAATTTGCTGAAGTATTTTTTCTAGAAAACTCTCCTAGATAGAGACTTCAGCATGTAAAGAACACATATCAAACAAGGGAGAGAAAAAAAAATGTGAATTAGTGGACAGTTGACCAGAGCATCATTTAAACACATGGTCCTGGGCTCCATTTGTCTCTCAGAGTAAATAGAATGAAAAGGGAACCTTAACTCTCAATGGGATAGGAAAAGGAGGGAGAAGAGCAGTCAGCCGAAATGTCATGACTTACTTCTCTGTGTGTGTCAGCTTGACTTCACGGAAATGGCAGACTCCTTTGATTTTCTCATCAGGACAAATATTTCGTTCCTTTACAACAGAGCAGAGTCCAAATTGGATGGCCTAACAGATGAGTGTGGCACACCGTATTTGGATGACACTCAATTCTACATGTTTTTTTTTTTACGCTTAGGAAGAGAGCATATAAAAAATATGAATTATGTGTATTTGGAATTTAATCATCGTTGCTTATGTGAAGCTCACCAGGCTACCCAGTCAGCACTTACAACATGGACATATCAGATTTCTCTCTGCTCTCTCTACATGATCTGAAACTTTTATAACATGTGAATCACTCTATTTGCCCTTATTGTTGACTTATAATCTATTCATTTTGACTAATTTATTAAGAAATTATGTTTCATTAAAGACCTTCAGTAACATTTATCCCTCAGCCATTTATTGTTTGCCACATGTTTACACAGCACTGTGATAAGTATTGGAGGAAGTACAAGACACAGCCACTGTCCTCAGGTAGCTTGTATTCTAACAAGCATAAAAGGCACAGACACAGACCTAAACACATATAGGAGTTGTAAAATAAAGGGCTTCTTAAGGTCAAAGGGGGAAGTCTTATATAAACCACATGGGGAGGTGGTTCATTTAGGTTTTGTGGAAGAGGTGACACTTTTGTTGGTCTTTAAAACCTGGGTATGAGGAGGGGGCAATGAAAACAATAATGTTTCGTTATAATGATCAAGCTTGCTCTCTAGGGTGGGATGAGAAAAGTCACCTCTTTTTCACTTTGTAGATGTGGGGGACTATGGGTATTGAATATTGCACATACTGTTGATACATTGGTTAATTTTGCTGAAGTGATTTTTTTCCCTCTGTCTTTAAAAAACTGAAATGTTAGAAAGGATGACTCTCTGGGACAGAAGTTAATATTAAAAAAGATGAGGGGCAGTAAAAGATGGGTAGCATTTACAGACACAAATTGTAATAATTTAACAAAACCGTGATAACAAGAGAGCATAGGGCACATCTTGGTGTTAGAACATCCCCTCCATTTCTAGAGCTCTCTTTTGATCCTAGATTAACTTATACTTAATGAATTGTTTACTTAGTGAGGACTGTTTTTCTTTTTGTGAGCATATTTTTATCCCTATTGCTTAGCACAGTGCCTTGACCAAATGAAAACAATCCAGTTTCGCAGAAACATTAGGTGCATGGAGGGGAGTCTTATGCATATTGTCAGATTTGGTGGACTTTGAATCCCATGCAAGGGAGTTAGAAATTTCTTCAGTAAGTAATAGGGAGCTACTCATGGCTGGGTCTAGCTAATATAATAAAAATGACAATTTTACCTAAATTAAATTACATACTTAGTGCCATACCAATCAATCTACCAAAAAATTACTTTATAGAACTAGAAAAAATAGTGACAAAATTCATTTGGAAGAATAAAAAGTCCAGAATATCGAGGCACTTAATGAAAAGCAATGCTAGGGAAGGTGGCCTAGCTGTACCAGATTTTAATCTGTATTATAAAGCAGCAGTCATCAAAAGTGCCTGGTACTGGCTAAGGAATAGAGTAGTGGATCAATGGAATAGATTGGGTACAAAAGACTCAGTAGTCAATGATTATAGTAATATACTATTTGATAAGCCATACTTATTGCTGTTCTCTTTGTGGTGGCAAAAAACTGGAAATTAAGGGGATGCTCATCAATTGGGAAACGACTAAACAAGTTGTGGTATATGAATGTAATGGAATACTATTGTGCTATAAGAAATGGAGAGGAGACAGTCTTCATTTTCACCTGGAGAGGCTTATACAAACTGATGCTAAGTGAGAAGAGCAGAACCAGGAAAAATTTATACACAATCACAGACACATCGTATGTGTGACGACCACCCTTGATAAACTGGACTCTTCTCAGCAACACCCAGTTATAAGACAACTCTACAAGTCTCAGGATGGAAGGAGATACCTACATTCAGAGAAAGATCTAGAAAGACCAGAGTTTAAATAGAGACTGAAGCAAACTACATGCTAGCATTCTTTTCCACATTTGGTTTTCTTTCTTTTTTCCCATTTTTCACGCCATTGGTTGCAACCAGACTAATGTCCAGTGTGAAAGTATTTGCAGATCTTATACTTGATCGTATGCCACCATGGTGGGGGTGGGGTAAAGAGGGAGGGGAGAAAATTTGAAACTCAAAGGACTGTGAAACTGAATCCTGTAAACTAAAAGTAAATAAATAAATCAATTTAAAAAAAGTAATAGGGAGCTACTAAAGTATATGGAGCAGAAAAGTGACATCATCAGATGTGAATGTAAGAAAGATTGTCCTGGAAATGGTAAGATTATTTTTAAAAAATGAGAAGGGTGGGGGGAAGGAAGGGGAAATGTGCTAGAAGAATAGAAGTATATTAAAGTAGTCCAAAGCAGTAGTAATGAAGATTTGTAATGCCTTTGTAACTGAAGGAAGAGAAGGGGAGACAGTTTAGAAGATGTTGTAGATGCCATAAGATCACAATATTAGAGTTGGAAATCATCTTGTCTCATCCTCTCATTCTACAGATAAGGAAACTGAGACCCAGGGTGTTTAAGCCACTTGCCCAAGGCTATGGAAGGAATAAATGGTAGAGTCATGATTTCAAGCCAAGCCAGCACTCTTGACACTATACTGGACTTTGGTAACTGATGGATATGAAAAGTGAACGAAAAGAAATATTAGAGAAAACAAAAATTTTAAACATGGGCAGTGCTAAACAGAGGTGCCTCAGCTGGAGGGAGAGGATAGAAAAGTCAAAAGTAAAAGTGATTCTGGGGGGCAAGGGGAAGAGAGTGATCTCGATTTCATATCTGTTGGAGAGAATGTTCTAGGGTAAGGCCAAGAGAGAAATATTCTGGCGGTAAATAGAGATAGTAATAGTAGCCAGTATTTATATTGTGTTTTAAGGCTTGACAAATACTTACAAATAATATCTCATTTTATCATCACAAAAATCCTAGGAGGTAGGTGTTAGCTATTATTATCCCCATTTTACAGGTGAGTAAACTGAGGCAGACAATGGTTAAGACTTGCCAAGGGTCACATAGCTAACAAGTGTCTGAAGTCATATTTGAACTCATGTCTCCCTGACTAAAGGTCTAGCTCTCTAGCTGTTGGTGCCACCTTGCTTGTTCTAGATCAGGCCTAGAGCACAGAAGAGAGGTCAGTGCAGTAACAGATTTTGGAGTCATCTGCAATTAAGGTTCAAATTACATATTTGAAGCTATGGGAAAGAATTAAATTAATATAATGGGGAGGAGAAAGGAGGTTCTAGAATAGACTTTTAGAGAGTACCTTCAAGAAAGAGTCTGGAAGAGAATAAGGATCCAATAAAAGAAAATGGAAAAGAAATGTTTAGAGAGACATGAGGTAAAGAAGAATAATATGATTTCTCTTAAAACAAGGGAACTGATATCATTGCGTGAGTGATGACAAAGGCTGTAAAGAGTTCAAGAAAGATGAGAAAAGAAAAAGCAAAATGTACTAAATTTTAACTTTAGGTCATAGATGTCCTTAGAGGCTCAAGGCCATATAGAAGATATAGGTAAGAAAAAAGAAGACAGGAGAGCAAGAAACATGAAAAGGGTGGCCTCAGGAAGTCAAGAATGATTCTGTAAGCAAGTGAAGTCATAAGAAGTGAAATGGACTGGTAGAACAGAGATAGAACAAATCACGTATCCCTCCATCTGCCCTTCCCAGAGAATGATTCCACATAACAAAAAGTATTTTCTTTAAAGAGGCAAATCAACAAAACTGATCAATATATTGAAAAAGTATGAAAACATATCCAATGTATAATGCCTGTTGATCTTTCACCTCCACGAATGAGTGGTTTAAGGATATACACTCATGTCTCTTCGTTTTCATTTTACTTAATCTTTATAATTTTGTTGTATTCATTTTTTCTTTGATGTGTAGTTATTCTTTCCAGTTGCCTTGTCGTAGTTTCTTTGCCCTGCTCACTTCAGTACATCAGTTCATACAAATGTTTTCATGGTTTCGTTGTATTCATTATACACGTAATTTCTTATAGCACAGTAATAATTCTATTGCATTCAGGTGCCATGATTTGTGTAGTCATTCCTCAACTGATGAGCATCTACTTTGTTTCCAATTCTTTGCTTTCATAAATACTGTTGCCATAAATACTTCGGTGTATGTGGCCCCTTTATTTTTATCTATGTCTTCCTTGGGGTGTAAGCCCAGTAATAAAGTCTCTGTGTCAATGGCTATGATATTTTACTCACTTCATTTCATAATTCAATATTGCTTTCCAAAATATTTTGCCATTTCACAGCTCCACAAATAATATATTAGTTTGCCTATTTTCCCAAAAGCTCTCTAATACTAGTGCTATATTTTGTTATTCTCCCCCTCCCCTGTTTAGAGTGCATGAAGTGAATCCTCAGGGTTGTTTTAATTTGGCATTTTGGATCATTCTATTTGTTTATATCTTTTAACCATTTATCTTTTGGGGAATAGCTATTAGTCATACAGGATTGTCATTTTTATTATATTGGTATGACCTAGCCATGGGCACTGAATATCCCTCCAGATATTTAAGTTCTTTATTTCATTATGGGGTACTTAATAATTGATTCTATATGTCTTTTGTATGCTTTAGTAGGATAATTCCCAAATAATTTATTAATTTTGTAATTATTTGGAATGGGATTTCTTCTATTATTGTTTCTTGAATTTTGTTATTATATGGAAATGATGATTTTTGAGGATTTATTTTGTAGCCTGCAAATTAGGTGATGCTATTAATTGCCTCAGTTAGTATCTTTGCTGATCTCCTGAGGTTTTCCAAGTAAACCATCATATCATCAACAAACAGAGATAGTTTTATCTCCACTTTACCTATTTTTATGCCTTCAATTTCTTTCTCTTGTTATTGTTGTTAGAATTTCCAAAACTGTATCAAATAATAATTGCAAGAGAGGACATCCTTGTTTCACTCCCATATTTACTGGAAAAAGTTCTAGTATAGCCCAAATGTATATGATACTTGCTTTTAGTTTTATCTTTTCATGATGTTAAAAGAAAAAAGTTCTCTCTATGCCTACATTTTACAGACTTTTAAGCATAAAAGTGTTCTACTTTGTCAAAGTAGAACATGCATCTGTTGAAATGACCATGTGGTTTTGGACTTTTTAGTTTTTAATATGATTAATTATATTGATTGTTTTCCTAATGTTGAAGCATTCCAGCAGCCCTGGTACGAATCCCACTTGGTCGTAATGAGCAATTTCTTGAATACAATCGCTGGTGTCTGCTTGATATGATTAAAAAAAAGTCCATGTTCATTAATGATGTTGGCCTATGATTTTCCTTCTATATTTTATTTTTTTCTGGTTTTGACTTTAGAACTATCTTTGTCTCATAGAAAGGATTGTGGCAGGAACTTTCTCAAATTTTGAGAACAATCTGTGAAGTATGGGTACTAAATATTCTTTAAAAGTTTGCTAGAATTTTCCTGTGAATTCATCAGAACCAGGGAGTACCCTCCAACCCAGTCTTACCCCTAACTTTAGTAGTTCCTGTTCAGCTAAGTCTATTTCTCTTTCCGGCATTAAGTTATTTAAAATCTCTATCTGGTCTTCCAGTAATTCGGTTATTTTATATTTTTGAAAGTATTGCTCTATGTCTTTCTTGTTTCTACTTGTGTTAGTATGTAACTGCATAATACAGTTGGAAAAAGTGAATAATAGTAGAATAACTAGAATAATGAAATAAAAAGAATAATAATTTTCTTTTTACTTCTTTTGATTTTGCTGTGATTTCACCTTGCTCATGTGCTATTTTATTGATTCGATTTTTTTCTGCTCTCATTTTAAAAATCAGATTAGCTGAGCTTATAAATTTTATTAGTCTTTTTGAAAAACCACCTTTTGGTTTTATCTCTTCAGTGTCTTTTTCTAATTTATCTATATTTCTTCTAATTTTTAATATCTCCTCTTCTGTGCTAATTGTAGGTTTGTCTTGTTGACCCTTAATTTTTCCAATTTTTATTCATTTTAAAATGAATATTCAGTTAATTAGTCTATTTGGTTTGTGTGTGTATACATATGTATATGGTTTTTAAATTTTTTTTTTATTTTCCCTTGAGGAATGCGTTAGCTGTATCCCATAAGCTTTGGTATGTTGCTTCATTATAATTATTTTTATTTTACACAATTATTTTTCTTTGATTTGTTCTTTGAATCACTCATTAGTAAGGATTTTATTGTTAAATCTCCATTTGTATCTGTATCATTTCTTTGTAGTCCCTTAATGAATTGCTATTTTTTATTGCACTGAGATATGAAAAGGATATAGTAACTATTTTCTGCCTTTCAAAATTATTTTGCCATATCTCTGTGACCTACTACATAGTCTGTTTTTTATAAAAGTCCCACATGGTGTTGAGAAATATGTTCATTTTACAGTATCATTTAGAAGATCCCATAAGTCTTTTAACTCTAGTTTCTGCACCAATTTATTCAGTTCTGTATTTTTCCTTTTGTTTATGTTTTTGTTAGACTTTTTCAAAACTGAGAGTTATTGAAGTCTCCCATCACTATTGTGTTCATGTCCACATCATGTTCTGTTATTTTTTCTGCCATATCTGACTCTTGGTGACCCCACTGGGATTTTCTTGACAAAAACACTGGAGTGGTTTGCTGTTTCCTTCTCCAAGTCATTTTATAGATGAGGAAACTGAAGTGAATAGATGCTTACTAGCTATGTGACCCTGGGCAAGTGACATAGCTAGTAAGTGTTTGAGGCCATTTTTGAATTCAGAAGGATGAATCTTATTGAGTCCAGGGCCACCACTGTTTCCACTGTGCCATCTAACTGCTCAACAAAAGCATTTTTCATCATATGTCCTTTGGAATTGTGATGGGTCATTGTATTGATCAGAAACAAAAAAGAGAACAACCGATTTGTTTCTTTGGTGAGACTTGCTGTCACAAATTTCATTTTTTTTCCCCATTCTGTGCATTATTTTTTCTGTGCACGGCATAAATTCTGTTCTTTTAAGTCTCATTTCTCTTTAGAATGACTCAGAAATAGTGTTGTTTGTTTCATGTTCTCCTCACATTCTCCAGGGTCCTTGTCTCATCAAATGTCAGTTCATTTTCCTTTGTTTTGCAGTATTTATTCATAGATGTTTGAACTAATTTATTAGATTCATAGGCATATTTACCTCTGTTTTCTTGTTGATTAGTCCACTTATGTTCAAGTTCTTTGATTTTTCTTCTTCCTTGGATGGCTGCTAATTTAAAACCCCTTCTCCCATTTTCCCATGTTTACTTTCTGAACCTATCCCATCTGATGATGATTTCCTTGGAAAGTGGATCTAAAAAGATCTCAGCCTCCTCCCAACTTGTGCAATTTCCAGTTCACCAGCCTAGATCTCTGCCCCAAATGACTTTTGGATGGACAGTCCTGGCCACGCCTTGATGTTGAACTCTTTTTTTTTCTAATAAGCTAATTTCTTTATTTTTTTTAAAATTTATTTTATCAAATTTTTTTTGAGTTACACATTTTCTCCCCATCTTTCCCCCGCCCACCACCCCAAAACAGCCATCCCAGTGTTTCCCCCTCCCCCAGTCTATTCTCTCCTATGTCACTTTTTGGTAGGGCAGGATGGATCTCCCAAGTGCAGTGCCTATGTATCTCAAGTTCCAGTTGGATGTAGTCAATAATAATAATAATAATTGCATATA
>CM053582.1:260461531-260491905 GCA_028627135.1 Pseudochirops cupreus
AACCTCTGCCTAGTTGCCTGCCCATTTCGTAAGTTGGAAGTTTCAACACTGACACTTAATTTTATTTTCCTGGGACACATCAGGCATTGCTGCTGAAAAACTTTTTGTATTTTCTTTTATTGAAAATAATAGCTTTGTGAATTTTGTCTCTCTCACAATTACAGTATATTTTCATGCCAGAAGACAAAATAAAAAGAAAGACCTTTCTGGGTCCTTCCAAGTTTCTATTCACAAGGGCTACAGAACAGGCACCATAGTCCCCACAAGTCCATTAAGAAATTAATTATAAAATTAAATATTAAATTCATGATTGATACTTATTTGCAGATAGCTACTTTTAAAATATTTTTTCAATAATAATGTAATAAAAGACTATAGATTCTACCAAGTATCAGTTGAATACTGGTAATTCTTAACAGTGAAGTAGGAGAGAGTTCAGTAATTATTAGGAATTAACAGGAGGAAAGTTAACAGGACCCCTGCCCCACGAGTAATAAAACTAGGAAAAGACTGTGGTTTTTCTCTCCCCTAAGACACATAATACAAAGGTGGTTTCTAGCAAACTAGGACAAAAGAATCTCTTGGAGGATCTTTAAATGAACAACTTTTTTTTTCTTCTGATTCTAACCATGATGCCAGAAACCAGTAGCTGAAGATAATGCTTTAGGAAAACCAGCTTTCAACTCAAATGTTAAATTTTCATATTTATTCTAGAAATTCTATGACTGGGAGTGCAGGTCATCAAAAAAAATCCACTCATTTGTTATTCTAAGTTTCCAGAATGATCTTACATTTCTTTAATTTATACATGGAAGTTGAATGGAACTTCTCCATAACATACATAAATAAGCATGATACAGGAAATGAAATTCAGGTTTGGAGTATAGGATTTGGGGACAACTGGTCATCTCTTGAAGATTATGGGCAAGCCAGTCAACCTCCCTGGGCCTCAGTTTTCTCATCTATAGAACAGGGGGAGAGAAGAGATTGTTCTAGATAGACTCCAAGGTCTCATCTAGCCCTTGGATTTATTCAATATTATATTGCTCCAAAGAAAGGTAACTGTTCTGCTGCCATGTCTTCCTGAATTTTCATACACAATTTCAGCTACTCCCTCAAGTCTAGATTTAATCCTGTTTCATGTACCATATCTCAATAATTTAGAGCTGAAAGGAACTCAGAACTCCTTCTCTTTATATAGGAAGAAACCAAGACCCCGGTAGGTTAAGTAATTTGACCAAGGTAGAGGGTCAGAGCCTACCCTCACATTTTGGAATTCCTATCTCCCTTCAAGGCTCAGCTTGTGTGACATGTCAAAGTTGGGTTTTTTCTGATCCTACCTTCCTCATCCTCACTACAGTTTTGTTGTCTCTCACCCCTCCCAGAGACTTGTATTTACTTTGTACAAGCTCCCTTTGGTACACAATCCCCCATCTCTATAGAACAGGATGTAAGTTCTTTTGAGAGCCAGGACTAAATTGACATTCGTCTTTATATCACCAGTACCTAGCACAGGGCTTCAAAATAGCAGTTGCTTCAAATGCTTATGGAATGGACTGAATTCAACCTCTTTCTCCCAGCAAGATGGGACTGTTTTATTACCTCTAAAGCCATAGAAGTTGTTGTCAAAAACAGAAGGATAAAATGATTTTTTTTACATATAATATTTAGTTGATTTTTTTAAACTAAAAATGAAAATAATGATTTTATTTCATACAGTATTTATTTGTGAATTGGTACTGCATTTTGTCTTTAGGTTTCAGGAAAGGAAAAGGGATAATTTTTCTTTGTAAAGGGAAACAGATATTTCCAAGTAAAAAAAAAAATCCAAGCATATCAAATAATTCCCACAACACCTCTTCTCTACCCACCATTCTCCCCCACCCCTACACACTTTTTCCAGATTCAGCAAAGTCAATATAGCAGTGATCTCTTATAGAAACAGATCTTGACTTCAAATTTAAGGGTTTTCTTTACTCAAAGTTAGGAGCAAGTGGAATATTAGAATGTAAAGACTGGTAAAACTTAGCAAAGCCTGAAGGACAATTCCTTTACCTAATTTTTTTTGTGTTTTATTCTTTATAAGAACCATGATTTCACTGGAGTGAAGAGCTCCTGGTAAGGGAACTCCAAAGAGAAACAGCCCAACAATTCTTCTGCAACTTAGAGGCTTAGAAAGTGGTCTGAGGCAGCTAGAGGGACACTGACTTGTCCTGTGTGTCTTAGAGGCAGTGCTTGAAACAAGGGCTTCCCTTTCTTCTACCCACAATGTTCCTCTGCTTTAATAACACACACACACACACACACACACACACACACACACACACACACACACACACACACACACACACACCTTACAAAAACCCTGTGAAGCAGATGCTCAGGTGATCATTCTCTACACTGTTCAAGTGAGGAACCTGAGATTAATTTGAACCTTGATTTGCCTGACTAAAAATCCAACACTATTATTCTATTACCTCAATATAATCTGTAAAAGGTGCTGATATTTGTGAGATAGGTAGTATATATATATATATATATATATATATATATATATATATATTTTTTTTTTCCCCCCCCATTTTATGTGTTTAGAAAGATTAATTTACTTTCCCATCATCATATAGCTACTAAGTTAGTTGGTATACAATCACAGACTTCCTTAATCCAAGGCTAACTTTAAGAATACAGTGAAATGTCATTTAAATACTTGTAATGCCAACAGTGAAGGAAGAGAGAGTTTAGTAATTATTAGTAATTAACAAGAGAAAAATTAACAGAACCCCTACCCAGAAAGTAATAAAACTGAGAAAGGAATGTGTTTTGCCCTCCCATGAGACACATAATATAGAAGCAATGTGAAGTAAACTAGGATAAAAGAATCTTGTGAAAGTCATTTAAATGATCTACTAATTTTCTTACAGTAACCATTCCCTATGATATAGGAATAGAGGAAAGGAAAAGAAGGGAAAGACAGTAAACAGTAATTTATTTAATACCTACTTTGTGCTAGGCATTGTGCTAAGCACTTCATAAATATTTTCTCCTTTTATGTTCACAACAGCCCTGGAAGGTAGGTGCTGTTATTGTCCTGTTTTTCAGATGAGGAAACTGAGGCAAAGAGAGGTTAAGTGACTTGACCAATATCATACAGTCAATAAATGTCTGAGATATCATTTAAACTCAGGTCTTCCTGACCCCAGGCCCATTGCTCTATCCAGTGTACTCCAGAGCTGCCTCTAAGGGCTAAAATTAGGACTGGAGCCGAGCTGTCATTTCACTAGTATGGGAAACTCTCTGGTGAGGTTATCCATTCTACAGATGCTAGTTGGCAATTTCTCTGCAACTTAAACTTACTTTCCCAGAGCACTAAGAGAATGGGTGACTTGCCCAGAGTCAAATAGTTTGTATATGTCAAAGGAAAGACTGGCCTCAGACCTAGTTCACTTTGGACTACATCACACTCATTCTAAGTGGTAGTTGGCCCTACCCATTCTGTTGGCCAAATCCAGTTCAAATACTGGTTTTCATCATATAAGATAGCGTTCACACATTTTTACTGAAAAAGGCTTACCACCTCCCTTCTCCTAACTTTATGAAAGAAATGAACAAAATTTAGCTAAATTTAGTCTCTTAAATCTTCATCAAAGGCAAAATAGATAGATTTTTTTAAAGGAGGTGTTCAAATAATTGGGCATTTGGGGAGAAAGATCCACTTGGAAGAGCTTGATATTTTAATAACAGTAAGATATCTTTAAAACAAAACAAAACTAGCCTTTAAAAAAAAACAAAACAAAACTCATCCTTGACATGTATGGGTTTTCTCTCAGCTGTGACTTTTTTTTTTAAAGCATGCAATAACACTAGTGTCAGGTTCACATGAAGGAAACTTCTCTAATTTACTATCTACACATTCAAGTATATCAGACAATGTTGATTTATTTATGTAAAAAGGAAGATAATAACAAGTGGCACCGGGGAATTATTTCTCTCTTGGCCAGTGCCTTTGAATCATAAGCTGTGTTGCCCTGCTCAGCTGTTTACACTGGACAGGGTCCAGAAGAGCATAGCACTGTGGGAGATGCCAGAAAGATACATTGCTTTGTAGTAAGTGAAACAAGAATTATTTTCTATACAAGCTCAAGAGGATAACAAAATGATTTGTTGACAATTGAAAGGTGGAATATTCATTTTGAATTTTTGCTTTCAGTTGAGGGTAATTTTTGTTCTAATACGGCATATTGCTGTTTGAAGAAGGTGAAATGAGTGATGGTTTTTGGATATGACTCATACAGCAGCTTTGCTGGCTGGACCACTTGGATGTTAAAGCGCAAATTAGAGATGCCTTGATTAGTAGTAATCCTTACTGGCTCAGGCATGAGTACATCAAAATGAGCTGGGAGGGGGAGAGAGCCCTAAAGATATAAACCAAGGTAAGTTGGGTTCCTGTAATAAAACTCCATTCTGGTCGCCCATTTAGTGCCATCCTGCTAGTTAAGACTCTGCAGGTAATAAAACCGGCATGTTTTCTGTTCTCTGTGGTGAAAGCAGCAGTATGCTGCCATTCCCAGAACTTGCTCACAGCTTTGACAGCCAGCATCGTTGTCGTTTGGTTTATTAGCTTCCCAGGGCTAATGAGGTTGCCAGGTATTGCAGCTGTGCAGAAGTATTGAGTTTCATTTTACAGGAGTGACTTTGCATGGAATTTTATGAAAATTTCATAACAGAGAAATACTTGTCACTTTGGGGTGAGAGCAAAGTTTTCATTCTCCTTGATGGGATCTCTCCCTGGCAGAGAAGTGCCCAAGAGTCTTCGTCTTTGCGGATTGAAGTCAATTTCGGGTCCAGGCTTCTGAAAATATACCAAACCTTATCGTTTTGTGATGGACTCTTTCTTAATGTCACTCATCTATTAAGCCATGGAAGGTAAAGATCACTGTAATATTTCACTCCCTTTTGGGGAAGGAAAAGAAGGAAAATCCTGTCATTGCATCACCAAGCAAACCTTGAGAGCCAAGTAGGTCTGAGGCATCCTGGAAGAAATTTTGGAGGATGAGTTAGAGCATTTAAAGTAGAGCCAAAAAGTAATTTAGCATAAAGTCAAATGAAAAAGCAAGAAGTATGTTAGGAGGTGATTATCAGTAATCAATATCATTAACACCTAATACAGAAAAGATCACTCAGGAGAAGTAGGGAAGCAATGCAGTGCAAAGGAAAGAGAATTCTCCTAGGTCTATTCTCTTGTGCTGTTTCTTTGTGGGCTTGAGCAAGTCATCAACCTTCTTGGGCTTCTGTTTCCTCATCTATAAAATGAATGGTTGTCTAGTTCAGCTCTATGTATTCTTTTGGCCCTAATTCCTGTGCTATCTTGCCTGTCTGTATTCATTACCAGTAGTTATCAAGTTATTAGAAAAGAGTTTTCAAAAGTCACTAAAAGCAACTTTTTTGTAACCTTAGAATATTTTCATCGTAGAAGTTTAAATATAGCCATCAAGTATATACATTTTTTCTTACTCCACTATATTGTCCTGATTTAATCTCTTTGTGCCTCAGTTTCTTTGACTGTAAAATGAACAGGCTATAATTGTCAACATACTTTGAATTTTAAGTCTATGATTTGTATAATTTGACATGATATTACAAGAAAAGAAATTAATTACATTTCTATATCTCAGGTGCACTTCTAAGATTATGAGCTTGTTGGTGACAATGACAAAGTTCTCTCTATGCCACACCTAACACGTGCATAATTAGCCTTCAAAAATGTATTTTATTCTTAATCTACACTACTAGATATCAATACTACTAAAGCTACTGTGGATCAAATGTTCATGACCAAACTCATTACTCAGCATTTGCATAAAAATTGGTGATCTAACAAAAAATATGGCCAAATCTTTCCATTAAAGATAAAGAAGTTGAGTTCATGTCATGCCATTTATAGAAACCAAATATTGACATCACTTTTCAGCATAATAATTATAATGGAAGTAGCCCTTAACATTTTGTGAACTGACTTTAGAGCAAGCAGGGGACTATGGGAGAATTGACTAGCAAGTAAGGGAATATGAGATTATCCAAAATAATAATACAGAATAAGTAGATGAAGGGAGGAAGAATACACGAGACCAGAAATCAAGTATTATTTCCCCCTTCCTACTTCTTTTCAACCCATTCATTCCAACCTTATTCCCAGTCCTCCTCATGTTAGAGCTGAAAAGCCAATGGATGTTTTTCTGAAATTTAATTTAGAAGAAAGAGAACTGGAGTGGAGTAGTTGGAGATGTTCAGAAAAAGTTACAGCACAGGCAAAAAAGGTCATGGCATAGAACAAGAGCAACATGATGGTGCTGAAGAATTCTGGTAGTTGAAAGATTTGGATTGAAGCCCTGGCACTGCTGCTTTCTTCCTCCATGACCTTTTCTTGGCTGGGGCTCAGACTGATGGTAAAATGACAGACTTGGGCAAGGAGATCTATAAGTTTGCTTTTAGAACCCCAACACTATACGCAATGAGAGAGAGAGAGAGAGAGAGAGAGAGAGAGAGAGAGAGTTCCAGAGACAGAGAGAGATATCTCTCAAAGGAAAATCATTAATAAATATGAGGAATTCCTATCTTCATAGTGTTTAGCTTTGGGGGAAAAAAATAACTGAACATGTTCTCCCCAATGTTCTCCAGCTCTAATGGCCCTTTGCAAGAAAGACCATAACTGAAATTTGCTATTCAATAGCTTATTCCTTTCTTTTGATCCATCTTCCCTAAATGCCCAGTGTCCTAACAGGTGGGAAGGATAGAGGAGCATAGTAGGGTTTTCTGGAAATCACAGTACAGTCAATTGCCTAGCCTGCTTTTACATAAGACTGGCTCTGTCTAATACACTGTACTCCAGATAGTCCCAGTAAAAAATACAAACCATATTCAGAAAATAAGAGAATGCCTCTTGACAATTAGCATGACCAAAAGACTTCCTTAAATAATTGTGGATCTATGTGAAATGTGAGACTTTCCTGTGCAGCAAATACATCAATACTTAAAAATCACTATCAATCCTCCTGTATTCTCTTGCCAGCATCTGAGATCAGTATTCTGCCTTCCCTTGGTGAGGTGATGAAATCATTAACATCAGAAGCAATGAAGGCATGCAGCCCCTTATAGTGCTGAGGTGTTAGTGACATCATTTACTGAAAGAGAAGAATCAAAGAGCCCTGAACTCAGCTCTTGGCAAACGGTGAGATTGTCAGCTCTCTTTGGAGCCAAGTAAGCCAAGAAGATTAAATTGGTAATTCATATACACCCTAAAGTCATTATTCACTTTCCACTCATCCAATTTCTAATAAGTGGTTTTTGATGTTGTTTGTTTCAACATCCATCTTGGGATCATCACTACCACCACCTCTAACTATAACAAGGGAATATGCAAGGCAGTTTTTTGATCTGGTCTCAAAAACAAAAACAGTTAGAGCAACAGTGAGAATAACAATAAATAAAATTGAATCATTGTTCCTAGCCAGATGGACATGTGAGAGGGCATATTGCTAGTTGGATCATTTGAATGAGCCTGGTAGAAATGAGAGCATGGTGGAAAACCAACTCTATAACTGCTCAGTAATATTATAAAGGGGAAAAAATCTTTTCTAAGTCCACTTTGACCCCTGAGTCCAGTAAGATATCTTGGTAATGTGTATTATAGTTGACAGAGGACATCTGGTGAGAAAGTATGGATAGTATAGTTGAGGTTTAAGGGTGCTAAAACCCCAAAGAATGACACATGGGTCCTGCCAGAATGAATTTGACCCAAGTCTTATTTCAGCCAAAAAACAAGATTAGAACACTGGTAAGCGTGGTGGCCATGATTCTAAAAATCTGCCATATTGGCCAGACTCTCAAAGAATCTAAGCATTGGCCAGACTCTTGAGGAATCTGAGCACTTTCACGGAGGCAAGATGAATCATTTATACAGAAAGCCTGTGGGAGGGATGTAGGAGTGGTCAAGTAGTCTGGGGTGACTGAAGGAGCATCTAGGAGGACCTTGATGGGAATGGCCAGTAGGCTGGTGTGGAATGTCTGGACAAAGTGAATGGGGTTTAAACAGGATCCAGGTGGGAAGCAGTGGGAAGCAATCCAGAGGGAACAGACAAGGAAGAGCTGAGCTAGGTCAAGGGATAACCAAGAATTGAGAGGTTGGTTGTGGGGACAATGAAAGGCCAGTTGAGAAGATTATAGCCTCAGGTGAATGCCAGAAACTTGATCAAGTAGTAAAATTCAAGGACAGTTCAAGTGGGCTTCCAGAGCCAGTGCCCAGGCTGTTTCTAGGAACTTGCCCACTGATGACAGGGAAACTTTTCAAAGAGTAGCTTAGACTTAGACTTCATTAAGATTGAATCAGGATAGAGGCATTTAAGATAACTTGAATTTCTGCAACAATTTAAGGTTTACAGTGTGCTTTCTTCATTCCCTATCTATTTTACTGATGAGGAGATGGATGCAGGCATAGAAAGGTCCAAGGAATTGCCAAGGTCAACCAGCTAATAGGAATCTAAATTTATAGAAGAAGCCAGGGCTCTTCTGATTCCAAATGTAATTTCTTCCCCACTACCCCTCTTTTTCCCTCTTTGCAATAGCAACATGAAATCACTGTGAGAAATGATTATTAATAACCAATACCTTGGGGAGATACAGAGATTCTTGCCTTCTAAATTCCACATTCTAAAGGTTCAGTTTTTATTCAGAAGGACGTTACTGATAATGAGATTACATTGACTCTCCTTGGTCTAGGTCAGACCCCACCCAACCTTGCAAGAATTTTAATCTAAGGTGGGGGAAAGCCTACTCAAAGTGTTCTACTCAAGCTTAGGTGGAGACTGATCATTTTGTCTAGATAGATCAAGGCAGGGAGTGGTCTGGTATAGAGATATTTTCTTTGCCCAATTGAAGGGCTACAAAACCATAGTTCTGACTTCATTGCTATAGGACTGTGAAATCAGGTCAGTATACCAGTGCCATGCCAGGAAATGGAATCACTTTCATTTGAATTGTTTTTGGAAGATTCTGACGATCACTTGGCAGGATAAGATAACAGACACTAAGGTCTTTTCTCAAACTTAACTTCCAACCATTCCAACTCTACTGCAGAAATTGCAACTCTGATGGACTGGTCATGTTGTTTGGATGCCAAATGTTTGCTTGCCTAAAGGACTATTTTATGGAGAACTCCACAGGGCAAGCACTCACATAGTGGTCAGACGAAGAAATACAAAGACACTTTCAAGGTTTCTCTTAAGAACTTTTGAATTAATTATGTGACATGGGAGACACTGGCACAGGACTGTCCAGCATGGCATGCCCTTATCAGAGTGATGTGATCTATGTGCAAAGTAGAATTGAAGTAGCTCAAAAGAAACAGGAAATGTGCAAACGTAGAGAATCCACCCCAAATGTTCACCTGGACTATTTGTGACCAACCTATGGTAGAGCATTCTGAGCTTCTTTTGGTCTGATCAGCCACAGTTGGATGCATTGTAACTTGACTCTAACATACTGATGTCATTTTGGTTCTCTTCAAGAATGAAGGACAACAGCCAACCATTTTTCTCTGCCCAAGAGTGAAATGATGATGGGTGACATCAGCTCTTCATTGGAAGGTTATATAAACTGTGAGCCCACTGCCACAATTGTCTTTGGTCTAAGAGAGACAGCCAAATTACCATCCTTTTATTAATAACCTGCTGGCCTTATTAATAAAATGATTAAATTACCCAGAAACAATGTCTCTCAAACCTTTTTAACTGTCACATCAACAAATAAGGCATAACCTGAAATAGAAACAATAGAGAAGAGCTATTGTATAGAGCTGATGTAAAACACACCCTCAGAAAGGAATTGCTTCATAGGGAGATATTATGAGTTTATTGATAGAGATCCAGGGAAAAAAAAAGGAAATATTATGAGGGTGAACTTGAAACAATTGACAAAATGGTGAATGTCCATCACCTATCCACTCAATCCAATTTAGTTCTATTCAACAAACATTTGTTAAGCCCCATCCTATTTAGGGTACAATGGTGGATGCTCAAGATCCAAAAGGGGAAAGCAACCTTCTCTGTATTCTCTAGCTGCTTCATGGAGGAAGTGGAACACAGGCTAGGGACAACTGCCAAAGCTCTGGTATGGCAGGAGTAATTCTAATCAAAGGGTAGAGGTGGCTCTCCCAGAACTCCTGCTTGAGATAATATTAAAACTTCAGATCTTACAGTTCTTCTCCCCACCCCCTACTCCTACAGTCTAGCGGCAACAGTGACAGGGGCTTCTATTCTTGAGTCAATGTAATTTGGTTTCTATGACCTAGTAGCAGATCTGTGTGACTGACCCAGTTAGATTAGTTAATCTGATGTAAGAATTAATGTGGAGGTATGGGAAGGGAGGGAAGAAAGGAGAACCAAAAATCTGTTAATTCTGATAGAGGTAAAAATTGTTACTTTGTACTTACAAAGGATTTTTGAGCTGAGTTCATAACCATTATTGGACACACTCACAGAAAATGGGACACTGGTGTACGGATGTCAGGCAGGAAAAAAATAGATGATTACTCATAGACAGAAGTGGATTTCTCCAGCTGAGAGACATCTGAGGCTGGGAAGAGTGTGTTGGACACAATGGACCTGAAAGGGGCTAGGGAGATACAGGTGTGCCCTGTAATAAAGAGTTTCCTTCCCATCTTCCACCATTGAAGGGGAGGATTCAGTGGATAGCAGGTGTTTGTAGTTCCATGGGGATATTTAAGAGTATCAGGAGGTAGCCTCAGGGCTGGTGTATGTCAATTGGTACATTGAGAGAAAAGCTTGGGAGTTGAGAGTATAATCACATGGAAGGAGTCAGCAACTGCATTCAGAGGATGTTTGGGTTGTACATAATCAGGAGATAGGAGTTCATCCACAGTGGCCCTGCTTGCCAAGCAAAGAGAAGTCTGAGGAGGTACTAATCAGCTTTTTGTACGTTCCTCTCCACCCCTGACATAGAGAAAGAGGAAGGATCATTTCCCTCCCCCCTCTTATGGGAGGGAAAAAGGCTAGACAGGTCTTGGAGAGGGGATATTGTCACCCCATTAAGGAAGTCGGGGGAGCTGAACTGTGCTGGGTGATGAAAAGGCAGCTGCAGGCAGGTGTTCTGAGAAGTCCATGCTAGTAGCAGTTTAAGCAGGAGGAGGCAAGGTCTTTAGGTTGGTGTTAATAGGCTCACTTGTATTACTGTGGCTGCAAAGCTAATTGTCTCAGAAGAAAAAAAGAGCCAAGTGAGACCTCTTCATGGTAGAACCTCATGGTTGCAGGGATCTGGTATTTTATATGGTTTTCCTTATATCCCTTTTCCCTGGGTTAATCTTGTGTGGTAGATTGCCATGAGCTGCCTGGAATACCAGTAATAGAAAACACCAAAAGGTTAGAGCAAGTTTGAATATGGGTCAAAAGAATAATCTGCAACTATGATATATCCTCTGCACCTTTCTAACCTTGGTGTCAAGGGTACAAGTAAATTTAACAACCATTTCTGTTCTGTAACCTTGGTTTCAAGGGCATTGAATTTAACCACCATTTGTCAAGCTTTTACTGTGTGCCAATCACTTTGCTAGGCACTGGGGCTACAAAGACCACATGAAGACAGTCATTATCTTCAAGGTGGATTAGGACCCTGGTAGTCAGAGTTTATGGGACCCTGATATAGGATCATGTAAAACTTGAACAAATACACAGAGGCAGGAAAGGGCAAACTCAGATGAGTAAACAGTTAAGCATCCAGTTTGATCAGAATAGTTGTATATGAAAGGGAGTGGTATGAAATAAGTGTGGGTCAATCACTGCCACCATATTGTAGAATTAGGGCTCTTAACTTTTTTTGTGCCATAGACTCCTTTGACAGTCTGGTGAATCTTTCTAAGAATAGACCCCTTCTAAGAATAATGTTTTCTTGGCAACATTCATAATTAAAGGAGATGCCAACTTTCAGTTAGAGGTTAATAAAAATAAAGATTTAATTTTTCCCCCCATCTAAGTTCACACACCCACTGAAACCTATCCATAGACCTCTTGGAGGTCCAGATTAAGAATTTCTGTCTCAAGGACTTTGAATGCCAAAGCTTATGCAGTCTATATAGGTGGGCCTGGTATAGGCAGCAATCAGGAAGAAGAAATTCATGTTGACTTCCTCAGTGTTATTTCTGATCTTTGAGAAACTGGGAAGGTAGAATGAAAGCATGAGACCAAGGAGGACAAATTCCAGGCACTGAGTACATCTGATAAAGGGTGAGAAGAGAGATGAAGCATTGAAGACGGCAAAAAGTGTCTGGCGATAGAAATGACAAATTTCAGTTCCTTACAATTTTAAGGCCTTCTCTGGCCTTAGACAAAGGCCATTCTTGAGAAAGTGTGTAAAATGAAGGGGTTGAAGTAGATAAACTCTGAAGTCCTTCCAAGTACTAAAATTGTTACTCTACCCACTAGGAAAGAATGAAAAACCTTTAGTACATTATAATTTCAAAATTAACTTTGGCACTGTCTTTGCTTCTATATATCCCTCCATTGCTATAAATTATACTATCTTTTTTTTTTGACTCTTCATATCTGACTAGATTAGAATTTCTAGTATTTAGAAGGTAATAGTAGGAATGACATGATTTGGAATATCACCTGAAAGTGATCTTGGAGGCCATTTATCATCAACTCTCTCATTTTTATAGATGCAGACTATCTAGCCCAGAGAAATAAAGTAAATTGTCCAAAGTCACACAGCTAGTTACAATCAGAGCCAAGACTAAAACACCTGATTCCCTGGGCAGGTCTTTCCATCGCCACACATCATCTGTCTTTGGGTGAAATGGTAAAGTTACTGTGGAGAAACCACAGGGAAGTACATTCTTTCATTTATTCTTTGAGGCCAAACTTTGTCATTATGGCTTTATAGCCCTGCACCCTTTGTTGTGTTGTGGTTGTTCTTTCCATGTAATTGTCACAGTAATTGTGTATATTGTTGTCCCTGTTGGCTACATTCAATTTAAATTTTTAGTTTTCTAACTTTCATCTTTAGCTCTTGATTCTTACATAAGGCAATCAGTATATCAAGTAAACTAAAGGTAGTTGTCATGGTTAAGGGGACAAAGAGATTTTTCTTATGAAAATTATAATCAGAAGGGTATAGAAGTAGAGAGACCCGTTGTCAGGAACTAAGAGTTCAAAGTCTCTTAATCTTTTTCTCAGTTTCCTTATCAGTAAAAGGGAGAATAGTATCACCTACTCTGTAGGTTTGTTGTGAGAATAAAATATGTAAAGCTCTTTGCTAACTTTAAAATACTCTATAAATGATAGTTATTATTATTCAAAGAATAAGACTGAAACAGGTATAAAATTTTCTGATTAGGAAAAATATACTCCTGGTCTTTCAAGCTGATAAATATAGGGCATATGGGACCATAGTAATTATCTTTTCTGTTTCAGTACCTGTTCCAGATGCCCAGAAACTTTAGCAGTGCTACAGAGTGTGGAGATATATGTAAAAAGCTGGAGTGAGTCTTGGAGCTTGCAACAAGTTGTCAAGGTCACAGGACAAGATCTTTCATCACCTTAGTATTAACTATAAACAGGACCTTCTCTGTGTCTGCAGATACTTCCTTAATGATTGAAGACTCCCCTTTGCTTTGATTTTGGGGCTTACTTTCAGATATTTTTTATACTTTAATTTTTACTTCCTCATTAATTACCTTAGACTGCTTAGCCTTTGGTTCCGGCTTACTCTTTGCAGATTTTACATATTCAGATGGTTGCTGTTTCCCCTCGCATCCCCCCCCCACCCAAAAAAAAAAGATGCAGCAATGTCTAAAGCTCAGAGTTCATGAAGTTTGCTGGAGGGTTTAAGGGCAGAGCGAGACAAAGTGAATCCAGGCCTTTAACTGGAATTATCATTTATAAAATAAGACTCATGCCATAATTATGAAGGAAGAGACGGGATGCTATTCATTTTAATTCCAAATGAAAAAATTTATCTAACAATGAAAAAGTTCATGAAATTCAATGCCAAGACAAGCTGATGAGACCATAGGAGTCATATTAAATGGAAAGGTCATCAACTCTCTCATTTTTATAGATTTGGAAATCCAAAATAAAGCAACGATTTTTTTAAAGCAATGATTATATCTGTGATGGAGGAGAAGAAAGGCATTGGCAGATTAGAAGACTTAGTTGCAAGGGCTTTAAATATCAAGCTGCATTGAAGCCCAGAGAGCAAATAAAGTATTCTGTGAAGCTTTCAGTGCTACCGAATTCAGGGGGGCTTGGTTCTATACATTCCTGGGGAAAAATAGTTTTAAATCCAATAATAATCTATAATACAAATTTATAAAAAGAACAGTTATATACAGATATCTGTTATTTTAATCCTTTTTCCCAATCATATATCAAATTATAGACCACAATGTTTGGTTCTTTGAATGCAGAATCTCGTTACTATAGAAGAAAAAAATAACATTATGTGAATAAGCATATTTCTTTTTAAATATCTTGGTGAACTACACCAATGGAAAGTCTGGCTGTTTAGATCATAAATCAGAAATAAGGCACTACCAGTCACCTGATGATAGTGTATCTCTATTGCTAACAAAAAAATCCCTAAGAGAAAGTAAACGCAGTCCTAGCTTTTCCCTAAAGTAAACCCAAACCCAGAAAGTCAGAGCATTAATCACAGTAATAGATTTTGAAAATGACATGAAGTCGGGGTTGCTATTGTTCATGTCTTCCAGTTGCATCACCAGAGGATATGGTCCCACTCTCCTAGGCCTGTTTCTTGTTATACAACTCTGGAACACTTAAGGATTAAAATGCACTCAGTTCTATCTCTTTAGCTCTGGCTGTGGATATTCTTCTGCCCTTTTGCTGATGCACCAGTTATAATTCTATTGCCCTTACCCTGAGTAAGCCTTCCTAGTTCATTTTTAGAGACCTCTACACTTTTTCTACTTGTCCATCTTCCCATACTACTTCACCTTACTGATGATGTATCAGCTGACAAGCAGTCTCTTTGCCTAAAATCCTTAAGTAAATCCAGACTGCCAAAGGTGTTGAGTCTTGGACTAGAGTACATTGCTTATTACTTATCATGGTCACCCCTCCAGCATGTTGTGCCATGGGACTGTGGGGAAGACTACATCACAACTGTCTCCCTACCTGAACTATTTGTCATCTGTCCATACAGTTCTAGCCTGTGCTTTGCTCTGATTATCAATAATCTGTCCCAACCTAGCTTTCACCTAAATCCTGCCATAAAATTGTACAGTACCAATGTCCATTTTGGGGAGAGGGGTGGAATCAGGGTAAATAACAATTGGAAAATCATCCACCTCCAATCTACATCTATGTACTTGATAGTATTTGCTTTGGGATGGTTAGTGAGATGACAATAATTCATATTTTAGCACTTTAAGGTTTATATAGATCTTTTTAATGATGCTTTGAGGGTAATCAAATGACAATAATTTTCTAGGAAACTAAAGATTTGGTTCAATTTGAATAATTATATACAGTACCAAATAAAATATATGCCTCAAACAAGCTAATGATCCTAGGAGGAGTTAATGTTTGGTTTTAAAAGATGGATTCTTGTCCCGGCTCTCCCACTGGCTAGCCATGTGAAATTAAGCAAGCTATCTTTACCTTTCTGGGTTTTGATTTACTATTCTGGAAAAGGAAGGCTTAGATATTATTTCCAATGTCCTGTCCAGTTCAAATAGGCCAAACGCACATACGAATCTCTGAATTTATTGTCTTTATTTCAGGAAGCAGGAAACTTTACTCAAAAGATCCCCCCTCCCTCCTTTTTTGCTGTTATTTAAAAATTATTGTATTGAAATCTTTTGTTTTCAAGTCATCTTTATTTCTATTTCCTTTCCCATACCACTCTAGAAGCTATACCTTCAAAATAAAGAATAAAAAAGAAAGGGAATGGGGTTGTATAAGCAGAAGCCATTTTCTTTGGACTTTGGAAATTCAAGTTCTCAGTATGAGCGTTTAACACTTTTTAAAAAATGGGTGAATGCTACAAATCAGGGCTTAATTTATTTTCTTTTTGATTGTCTAGACTTAAGATAGTGATGAAGAAAATGATTACAATACCAATTAACTTGAAAGTGTGCCATTATGCTTTTTTCCCCAGAGAGCAGGTTGTTAGACATTTACTATCACATCCTGGGGTAGGGGTGGAGCAATTCATTAAAAATGAACTGATACATGAGTCAAGTGCAACATTGCATGCAGAAATATAGTGTGCAATATTCATAGTTCGCTATCTTTCCAATAAAAGGAGGGAGCTGTGTCCTTTTATGTATCCCGGGGGCCAAGTTTGGTAGCTATAATTTCATAGCAGTATTTCTAATATTTTGTTTTTATTCTTGCTATTTATACTGTTGCAGTTATCGTATGCATTGTTTTCTTGGTTCTACCTAGTTCACTTTGAATCAGTTCATGTATCCTCGCATGCTTTTCATATTTATCCTCTCTCACAATGAAGTCATAGTTGAGTATATTCTTATACTACAATGTACTACAATGGATGTACACCTACTTTATATCCACTTTTCCTATAAAAAGGTACAGCTATAATTTATATATTTTTGTTACATATGGTTCCTTTCTATTGGATCACCGTTGAGTATATACCTAGCAATAGGAGATCTGAGTGAAAAGGTATAAACATTTAAATATCATAGTCCCAAGTGCTGTCCAGAATTCTTGGACCAATTCACAATTTCACAAACAGTAGATTAGTATGCCTATCTTTCCCGAGAACCTCCAGGTTTATAATTTCTATAGTCATCTTTTACAACTTGTTGTGAATAAGGTGATACCCTGGAGTTGTAGGGATTTGCAGTTCTACTCTTACTCATAATTTGGACAAATCTTTCAAATGGCTAATTCTTCTTTTGAGAACTATTTGCTTATGTCTTTTTTACCATGTATCCATTCTTAAATGACTTTTGGCCTTATGTTTTTGTTAGTTCATTATATATCTTAGATCTTAGGCCCTTATTAGAGATATTTGATTCCCTCTCTCCCCTAAAAAAATGAACATTGGTATCATACAATTTTATGATGGAATTTGGGTGAAAGATGTATCAGGATAGGTTGGGCTAGGGTATTGATAATCTTCTCTGATACTTTATCTTGTGATAGAGGTGAGCATGTGTTTTTGAAGACTATCATTCTGGAAAGTTTTAAAATATGGCTCCTGCTCTAGACTGCCCTCAGAGAAGGAATACTAAGGTGCTAAGTACAAAAAGGCTTATTACTGCTTAGGGATTACTAGTGTTGTTATTATTAATGGCAAGCTATGAAAGAAAACAAAACAGGAAAATTACTTACTTGGGGCAGCTAGGTGGCACAGTGAATAGAGCACAGGCCCTGGAGTCAGGAGGACCTGAGTTCAAATTCAGCCTCAGACACTTAACACAAAACTAGCTGTGTGACTTTGGGCAAATCACTTAACTACAATTGCCCTGCCTTCTCCCCTGCAAAAAGCAAAAAAAAAAAAAAAAAAAAGAAAAGAAAGGCTTACAATCCTGTTTAGCCCCTTCAGCTTCTGTTGAGTGAGAAGAAAAAGGAAAGAAGATAAGAATGAGAGTATTTGTACAAGCCATAAACTTTAATCTATAGGTCTTCTAAATGTGGGAAACTTGCTTAATGACTGATGAGTTGAAAATATATTGGAGGAAACAAATTATATTAATCCAGATATTCTTGCTATAAATAAAAACATAATAAAGGAGAAAGTTGCAGTTAAATGAAAGGATATGTCACTCGTAATCCTTGAAGAGGCCAAAGGCATAGCAGAAGGTCAAATTTATCAATAGGGAAAAACAAAATAAAACATTAACAATTACCAAGCTATATGTCTACTCTCCCACATATACAAAACTTTTAAATGAGTTATCTATATATCAATCAATGATATCCTCAATGAGAGTCTATTAGTAGGGAATAAGGAGATTTTTGAAAGCATTGTTCAATGAAAGCCCACATCTTTTCTGTTTCATAATTGACTAGAAGATGTAGGGACTATAAACTGTTTATCATTTGTTGAAAAAGCCTTTGATTTGGTAGGCTTAATGGCTCATTTGCTTCTCAGTCTCCTTTGCTGGTCACCGTCCATATCAAGCCCACTAACTATGGCTATATTTGAACTCTTACATATTGACTTCATCAAATCCCATAGGTTTCATTATTTCCATGCAGATGACTCACAGATATGTATATACAGCCCTGATTTCTTTCCTGAGCTCCAAGTCACACATCACCAACTGCTTATTGGAATTTCAAAAGTGGTTATTTATTGGCATCTCGAATTCAACATGTCTAAAAAAGCATTCATCAGCTTTTCCCCTTAACCCATCTAGTTTTAAAACTTCGCTATTACTGACTTACTGCTGAGACATAACCATCTTTCCAGTCTTTCAGGTGTGCAACCTTGGTGTCAACTTCAATTCCTCACTCTTACACATTCTACGTATCCAATCCATTGTCAAATCTTCTCATTTCTGTCTCTATAACATCTCTCAAATACATTCCCGCCTTCCACTCCCAAAGTCACTCCCCCTTTTCAGGCCCTCATCATCTCTGGAGTATTGTGACAGCTTCCTAGTTAATCTCATGACCTCAAGTCTATCCCCATTCCATTTTATCCTCTGAACAGTCACCACCATGATTTTCCTAAAGTGAGTTTGACCACATGATGCCTCCTACTTAATAAACTCTACTGAACTCCCAGTTAACAGCACAATCAATTATCAACCCCTCTATCTTTAAAGGTCTGCACAATCTGTCCCAATCCAGCCTTTCCATAGAAGGCATTTTTTTTCTCTTTATACGTTCTATCACAGCCATATTCCCTTTCTTCCTCTTATGCCAACACACCATCTCCCTTTTCTGTGCCTTTGCACTGATTCTGCCATTCCTGGAAGTTTTCCCCTTTTCCCTTCTAGCTCCTGGAGCCTCTCACTTTTTTAAGCCTCAGCCCAAATATCCATGTTCTCATGAGGCCTTTCCTGGTCCCTCATTTTCCCAGTTGCTAGTGCCTTCCCTTCTAAGCTTACCTTGTACATACTCATAGATGTGTGCTCAAGTATGTTTGCGTGAGTATGTGCATGCATGCACGCGCGCACACACACACACACACACACACAGAATTTCTCCTAGTTAGAATCTAATCTCTTTGAAAGTGTGCACTATTTTTTTTTGCTTTAGTATTTATATCCTTAGCACAAGCATGTTTCCTAAACACAGAGTAGATACTTAATAATGCTTACTTGCTTAACTGAAATGTGAATTTCTTGAATGTAGTACCTGCAGGAGTGATAAAGTGACATTTAATAAGATACTTAGCAATTCAATAACTATTAATTAGGTATCGAGCATTCCTCTAGAAGATAGAAAAACAAAGGCAGAAAAGAAAAATTCCTCAGCAGCAATGAATTTACAGTCTATTAGAAGAAAATAATACATAATTAAGTAAAAACTAACTACTTATTTACAAACTAGGGTGTGTGTGAGGGGGGTGCTGGGATAGAGCACTAAGAATCTGAGAAAGGGGAACAGGAAAAAAACCTTTCCTAGGACTCTGTAAAATTAAATTTAAGGAAATATCCAAGACATTGTCCTGAAAATGAATGTCTAAGATTTCTGATCAATTAAATGTATGACTAAAGGGATTTCTATCAAGATATCATGCTAATATCCAGGTCTCCAGGATCATCTCCTGAATGAAGTCATGAGCAGCTTACTTTATGGGTTTTTCAGAGTCTGCCTAATTAGACAGAACAGCAGAAGACATTGTGGTCAATAACCCTCTGTCTTCAGACTTTCAGAAGGACCCAAAGGTCTCCTGAGGTCTAATTTTAATGTTTCATATCTGGAGCCCTTTATATACTGTTCCTCTAGTCTTTAGCCCATTGGAGTATCAGTCATTTGATGAATGAACCATCATTCACATATAAGATATATAGAGAGAAAATGTCTATCATTGCTTTGTACTCCCATTTGTAATATGAGAGTTTATTCTCTGGGAAATCCTTTGGAGGTGTTATATTAACATTGGGCATGTTTCTATCTTAAGCAAGATCCATACAGATTTGATTCAATCCCATGAATGGTTCTTTTTATGATAGTACTATAATCCATCACAGGAGGGATTGTGAGAGGACTAGAATGCTGATCTTAAACACTTCCTCAGCCATGCTAGCAAACAGAATAAGCAGACACTCCTGGAAATTAAGAATTGCTACGCACAAAGGTATATCCCATGGTAGTACTCCTCTAAATTGACATTGTTCTGGTTATTCAGAGTTTATTACTCTTATGTTCTTGGATGAAGATTTTAAAGAAATTCCTTTCCATTACTCTCAATGTTTTTCTCTCCAAAAGTCCCTTCAAGCTGCTATTCCTTACAGTAAGACTCAATGAAACAGAATGCTTGGAGAATGGAGCATTCTAGCTAATTGAATTTCCTGGTGAATTTGCTGTTAACCAGAAAACATTTATTATTCCAACCTTTGCTTTTGGCAATCATTTGAAAACCTGTAAGTCTATTTTCTGACTTACTAAGCTCAAATTGTTAAATATAACCAACAATTTCTTTGATTAAAAACCTTACTGTATATATCAGAGTGATTATTCTGAACACGAATTAAAACTTCATGGTAAACTATAAACAAAGAAACTGAACTGAATCTTCCCTAAGCCCGATACATATTCAAAAAGGTTTCTTTGCCACTCTAAATAAAAACAAACAAACAAACAAAAACTCAGATATCAGCATATTTGTCATTTCCCACCCTAATTATGTGGGGGAGATAACAGTAAGATTCCTGTTGATTGATTTTGCTTCTCTTCCCTGCCCCCAATATCTATAATACGTAATTTCATTGGTATAGGAAACTGTAAGGGAGGAAAAACCCTTTACTAATGAAGCTCAGTAACTATTGTGCAGTGTGCAGTTATACAGAGTTGCCTAGATCACTCTAAGATCTTCTCCCAAAGTCATACTAAAGGTATGACTTGACTATGGGTCTCCCTGACTCTAATCCTTGTTCTTTATCACATGATGTTATCTCTCCCATTGTTTTCTTACCCTCTTATGCTTCTAACTTTGTGACCAACTTTATATCCAACTAACTAGTAGGAAAGTAATGACTGGTCCAACAAGTCATGAATAATAATTCTGAATATAATTGGATCTGTAGTTTGAAAAGTGGGGACTGAAACTAGAGGTTTCTTCTAGGGAATTCTATGAACAACCTGGCAGTGAACCCCTTCACTTTGGCAAGGAACATGTGAGCTATTACAAAAAAGAAACTCAGTGGTATCACCTCCAAGGTTTTCATTCTGATAGAATTTTATCACCTTTAAGGCATGTTTTCTTTTTTCATATTCTTCTTGAAACCTCAAGTGCCTAGCAGAGTGCATTATTTGTATACGCCAGATGCTTAGTAAGTGCTTCCTGAATTGAATTTTTTTCAAATAGTGCAGATCACAGGAAGCAAACAGATGACAGAAAAGTTGAAATAAGTAGTGAAATACTCGAAACCAACACATTTCAGAATGACAATGTGCATATGATAATTTTTTTAAATTAGAATTTTAAAAGTTTAACTTTAATAGAAGAAATCTCAATCCCCATTGAAATATGCTGCTGAGGAACAGGCAAAGTCTGACCCCTCAGCTAAGGAGAGGGGTATGCATATAGAGAGAGCTACTGTCTGACACATGAACTAGCTAGTTTATAAATTGATTTTTATTACCCAGAACTTTGTCCCTCAGAATTTTATACCCACACTCCAAATACTTTACTCTTAGCTTAGCATTATCAATCAACTCTAGAGATTGAATTTATAGAAAGTGCCAGCTTCCTTTGTCTGCCTCAGAATAATGCCACGAGTCCTTGACTAGCAATAGGGCATTGGATGGAAAGTGAGGCTAGGAAGTTCCAAGGCTACCAGAGTAAAAAGTTACTAAGGATGCAGGAATGTTGCAGCTGACTTTGGGTCAGTATCTGTCAACTCTCCTATCACAGTTAGGTTTAGAGAAGGACAGAGGTTTGGAATTGGGATTTCAAAGTGGTTTATGGAGTTCCTGGGCTGGCAAATATTTCCATATGCATCATATAATTCCACACAATGTTTCTCTAATTTTCCTGAGGAAAAGTAATTATAATGCTGTAACATTTCATCAATAATATTAATTTGTAATATTCCCTTCTCTGTCAAAAAAGCCTCTCTTACATTAACTTAAAGAAAGAGAAGTTCCAAGTGTCTTCTCAAGGCATCTGCTTATTAATCCGGTTGGACTAGAACCCACTCAGCTGGGAATCTGAGTTTTGTTTACTCTATAAATAGGACCCAGCTTGAGTTAAATCCCTGGGGAAGAGGTGGACAGAGTTTCTGAGCTTGTTTCCTGGGTCCCTTCACTAGAGTTTGGGTCTCAAATCTCATTCCTTAACTGATCTAATGGGGAGGGACTGAAAGCTCTTAGCCCACCTCCTCATTATGCTTCCATCAATTAGGATTATCTTTTTCTAGTTCAGAGAGGGGGAAACTTAAGGTTATCTAAAACCCTTCTTTTTTGTCTTTGGTTACTGAGAGAAATCATTGAACACTGATTTGTTGATTATTGACTGACCTAGTATATGAATTGATTTTTATTACCTAGAATTTTACCGAATACTTCACCTATATCTGATAGGTTGTAGTTGCTGCCTTGAGTTATTTGAAGGCTTATCATGGGTAAGGAGTTATACATTTATTGTGCTTGGATCCAGAGACCAGAAATAGAACCAAAGAATTGCGGTTGCAAAGAGATGTGAAGGAAAAAAAATCCTTCCAGTTGAAGTGTCCAAAAGTGGAATGGACTGCTTTGGATATTTCTAAGTTCTATATTACTTTGAGTGGAAACTAGGTAGATATTGTCAAGGGATTACTGTTCAATACAAATTATATTAGATAACTTCTGATGTATCACTTCCAATTCACATTCTGTAATTGTACTGTTATTTACCCCACCTTTATTTCTTCCTTCCAAAACTCTCAGAATTTGTCATGAATTAATGTGTGCTACTCCTTTGGTGTCAAAGTCTAAAGCTCCTGTTTCAGGAAATCAGTACTTTTGTTCTGTAACTGTATCAACACAAAAACTGTCACTCTTCCTGCCCCTGCCCCTGCCAAATAGTGTCAGATTTCGCTCGAGATCCTTTGGGCATTTGCTATATGCAGAATAACCACCTACACTGTCGGATAACTTTCACTTTCTGTACCCTGGACAGCATGAATATTTACTCAGTGTGAAAAAAGTCCAATCAAAGAAAATAATTTAAGTGCAGGGGAGACTTTCAAAAACATATTGTTTGTCCTACTTTCCTGAGTCAGAGGGTGAAATCTTGATTCCTTGGTGAATTGGATTTAAGTGAGGCAGAGTCTTCTAGAGTTATTTAAGTCCAATGACAAGACAAAAGTCAGGACCACTGGCTGGTGGCCCAGGGTGCAGTGGATGACCTTGGTGTCTTTGATGTTTGACTAAGCTCTGACCTTCTTCAGATTGTCTTCATAGCCATTGGAACAAATTGTTCTCATCCACCCATTCCACAGGGGGAAGTCTTCACATGCTTATGTAGGTATCTCCCTAACTCACTGAAACATTTGTGACCCTTTGGAAAAGACAAGTTAGTGTGGTATGTAGAAAGTGTGCTACCTTTGGAGTTTGGGGGACCTGGTTCAAATCTGCCTCTAACATTTCTGTGGGACCCTGCCCGGACTTAATTTCTTAATTTCAATAATTTATTTCAACCTTAGTTTCCATCAGCTATAAAAAGCAATAATACTTATAGTCCCTGCTTCACAGTCTTTTAGGATCAAATGAGATAATATATTTTAAGTAGTTTATAATCAAAGAAAAATGCAAATATCCGCTATCATTATGGTTATTTTCTTTTGTCTATTGTACATTTGCTCAAATTATTTTCTGAATTTCTTAGCTATAAAATCCTGAAAATTAGTAGCAATTGAAGAGGATGGAAATTGTATTCCTCACAGTAGGCCATAAACTTTTGGTAGATTTTTCCCAGATTTTGGAAAATTTAATGAAGTAATCCATTGGAATTAGCACAAACAGTATATTACTGTTGTCTTCACATTTGTTAAAAAGAATCTGTCTCTGAGTTTTATGTATATACTGTGTCTGCTGTTTTCTATTTACAGTAGACAATTGCTTATAAAACTAAAAAGCTTGTTTTGAATTAAAGAAAATCATTTTGTCTATCAGATATAATGCATTAACTAGCCCTTCCCCTACAACTTTGTTATTTTCCTCTTTCCTATATACAAGAAGTAGTCTTCATAAACTTTTCAGAAGGAGTAGATTTAAAAGTTAATTGGTTCAAGGGGTTAAAATTAGCTGAATTCATAAATATATAGCAGTACTATTCAGTTGGAATGTTTGTAATTTTTCCACTTCAGAAGTTCATTTTTATCTTGAAGCAAAAATTCACCCTTTATTTAATGTAAATACATACATATTTCTAAGGGATCACCTTTGAGCAAGCTGGAGAGGTTTTCCCATTTTCCTCACACAGTGATTTCCTTATTCTTTTTCCTCCACATAGCCTGATTCTTAAAATTTCCTTTTCTCCAACTGTCCTGTAAATATCTAGGAAGGCCAAATTTCTCAAAGGCTCTTTTGTGTGTGTGTGTGTGTGTGTGTGTGTGTGTGTGTGTGTGTGTGTGTGTGTGTGTGTGTGTGTGTGTGTAGAATATTCTTTTAAAAATTAATCTCTAGAAAAACTCAAGACCCTCAAAAGTTAGTGACATTTTGTTGTTTTAGTTTCAGTGATAATTTTGGCCAACCTAATGTACAGGGATCAATATTGCCCAGTGTATCTTTGAATGAAAGGTTTGGAGTCACCTATTTGGAAGTTTGTTTTATTTCTGTCTAGCAGCATAATGTTGTATCTACAGATGTTTACTTAGGTAATTTCCAATACATTTTATCTGCACCTAAATGACTATGCTAAATCTGAAAGAAAGTTTTGCATATGACTTTTAAAAATGTCTGTTTTGACAGACACATTAAGAGTTAAATATTCCCTTCTTCCAAGATTCCTCTAGTGAGAGAATGAGCTTCTGAGATTCAAGGACCTAGGAAAGGGGCATTGTATTCTAGCAATATTGAAAGTTTGATTTAGAATTCTCCGTAAGCAAAATGAAGTGTGTTCGACTCTTCAGGTGTGAGAATTGGCAGTTCTAGCTTTTGCAGTATATTATCACCACACTGTCAGAAAGAGCTCGCAGATGCCAACTCTGACTAAACTGGGCGTGTTATAAATCCAGCATGAGCAGTGGATTTCTTATGCCAACAACGCATTTCAACCCTTACCTTATTACCACATTTCTTGGCTGCTACAGGATAAAAATCTTTTAAGCCTTTTACTGCTTGTGTGTGAAATCTCAGATAATGTAGCCAAATGCAGTGAAAGTTCAGGGCTGTTTTATGACATTGGTTTATCGAAAATTTTGATCTACAAAAGCCTGAAAGCACAAATCCATTGTTATCAGATGAGGTCAATTACACCACACCCATTCCCCTGATGGGCTGTCCTTTTCATTTAGTAAATCATTGAGGAGGGCTGCAGAAATATGCACTGTCAGACAAAAAAAAATACTTTGCACTCAAATTGAAGAAACAGAGTAAATGTACACCACATTGGTAAGCATCATATAGCAGAAAGACACATTACATGTGAAATTTTGAGGCACAATTCCCTGTAATGAAATTGTAAGAATTGACACTGGAATGCTGAGATCTAATGACAAAACATGTCTGGAAACAGGAGCCTGGGAGAGAAACAAAATAACCATGCTGAAGATGTCTAGAAGGAGGAGGTGGGAAGAAATAATTGTCCTCAAACAAGGAAAGTGTGTGACATGAGTAACAGGAAGAAATGGCAAACATATGTCAAAAGTATACTTTATTTACCTTTCATTAGAGTGTCTTCCTATGAGAAGGTTAAATACTCCAGGAGAGGGATGGGATTTTTCTCATGTTAACTAATCCAGACAAAAGTGAGTAGAGATTTGCTTTCTTCAGCATTTATTGATATTAATTACTTTATTGAACTAGCTGGGGAACAGGGATTTCCCAATGCCAGCATAAGGGATCATTATTTATAAGCTAACTGATCCCACAAATTCTACACTTGGCTCAACATTTCCGTTGGAAATCCTGAAAGAATAGTTTTCAAAATAATGTTATATTTAAAACTTTGTAGGTCATATTGTATGCTAAATAACCTAAGCAAAAATGATTTTTTTTAAATCCAGGAAAAGACAGTTTTAAAATCTTACATAAGAGGCTTCAAATTGACTCTGAAATACAGCTTATTATTGCGTTTTTCTTCCATTTATTTTTAATTCTTCCCCTTTGGCCCTGACTTACAGGTGTCCCTAGTTACAGCCATCAGTAAAAACAAAACACATATGTAGGCTATAAATCTGTATTTGTACTAATTCATAGGAGTAAAATATCTTCAGTTCCTTCTTCCAATTTCCTTTCCCTTCACCCCTCAGAATCTCACTACATTGCATTGGGCTTATGATTTCAGAAACAAAATTACGTCCCAGGTGAGAGGTTAACAAGAGAGTCTCAATGTGTCTGTTCTGATACTAAGGAAAGTAGTTAAGGGGAGTTCCCCAAGTAGAGTACTCCAAAGAAAGGACAAAAGACAGGAGATCGGTGTTGTGAAGCATGGCATTGTCATTTTAACTCTATTGTAGAAGCTATATGAGGCTCAGTCTACGGGACTGATGCTACAGCATTTTGCTGCTACATTTCACATTGGGAAATCTTAATCCAGAGCATCAACGAGTTAATCAACTTCAGGGGACACAAGTCAGAGAGGCTGAAGCACTTTTGTTCACATATTTACTATTAAAGTGGCGCCAGAAGCAAGGCTATGGCCAAGGTAGAACTGGCTATTCTCTCGTAAAGGCTAATTTGGAGGGTTTTTAATACATCAGCTGTTTTAAATCACACAAATTGAGACTTGGTATGCAAATTGTCAGCTTGGAAATGGTTTTCCTTCTCCCTCTCTTTCACTTCCATTTTGATAAAAAATAACAGTTGGGTTTCTGACACTGTCTTTGGTCATGAAACAGTTAGCAAAACATGTGTCAAAGCTATTACAGGGTCTATTTTGACAAATTGATATAGTTTTTTTTTCTTTTTGTATTCTATTTTTTAAATGGCTCCTTCAGTGAAATGCATTTTGATTTTTTTGGGGGGGGGGGAGGAAGTCTTTTGACTTGGAAGAGAGAGAGTTATACTGAAACTTATTTCACTAGTCATACAAAAATTGAGAGACATAAATTTATATGGTGCTTGCCGGGTGTCTCAGATTTGATTATGAAGTTATTCTACGAGTAGGCCTTGCCAAGACTATCACAGAATCAATGGACTGAGCTTATTAGGTCATCATCCCCCACTAACTGTATAGCTTTCTCAGAAGCTTTATTAGGTGCCATTGCAAAGTGGTTCAAGCAAAGGGTTTCAATCACTTCTTCTTAAAGATGATTCTGCAGCTTCATAGATTTCATTGTCAGGAAATGATTCCCAAGCTCCTATCCTGATTTGTCTTTGCCCAAATTCACACAATTGCTCTTTTGTCATTGCCCTCTTGGGCTACTTGTGATAAATTCTTTCTTCCTCCCATAGACCCCCACCCACCCCCTTTATTCTACTAGTTTCAATGGTTTCTAAGCACTAAATTTTCCCGTGTGACCCACCAGACACCTATATAACACTGAGAATCAAAACTGAGCAGGTTTACCCAGACCAAGAGAGACTCCAAATGAATTCATGAAAACTGAAGGAAGAGAATATTTAAGTTGGCCTAAACCACTGCTGTAATCATTTAAACATGAACAATGCCCCATTTGGAAAATTTCAGGCACTGTTTTATATCACAGACATATCATTAGGCCCCCATAATGTTCCAGTTCCCCTTGGCCTCACCCTACCCCCATCTTCCATAGACCTTCTATTTCCCTAACAGCTCTTGCTGTAGTCATATTGAACTGGGTTGTTTTCTAGCCAATAGAGATGGGAAGCTGTGGGAAGAATATTATCCTTTACCCTGAACTTTTGGCCTTTCTGAAACAGAGGCTTTGAGGCTATGTTGTAGACCAATATGGAGACCCTCCACATTGTTTGGGGGAAAAAACAACAACAAAAAAACCTAACCCTCTGTGTGTGTCTGCGGCCCTCACAGCAGGCCCTCACTGCCTATAAACCATAAGACTGAGTTTTGGTGGATTAGGCAGCAGTCTGGAAATCGAGAGCTTCTGAGTTCTGATCCCAGATCTTACTACTTACTGACTTTGCTGAAAGAATATGAGTAAATCATGAATTCTAGCTCAGTTTACTGGGATGTGAATATCCCCAGAGCTTAACAAAGTTTGGGGTTCTTTTTGTTTGTTTCCCATTTTTCCATTCTACTTCCTGACTTCTGACTTGATGTTAGGGCTGGGCTCTGGCATATTTCTGGAGGGAAGTCTGGGTTAGTCCTGTTGCTGCTTTTTTGAGGGTATTTAATGTTTTGCAATTCCAAGATTTTAGCGTTATACTGTAGACTTGCAAGACTTCAGTGTTCTCTAAGTGGTCTGATACAGGGTAAGGTCTGATTCCTGCCCCTCCTTTGAGCTCCGTTAGTTCTGGAGCTGTGTCTGTGTCTCTAATAAAGTAGATGGCTACTAGATTCTGCCACTATCAGTTAACGTGATAGCTCTAATGACTCAAGGTGACAGAATCAGAGGTCCCCCTTGGGTCTAGAGTTCCTTCCTCAGTTTTTCCTTTGTGGGCTGGACTAAATGCTGAAAGTGAGACCCTGCTCCACGTTTGGGGTCTGTGGCACACTGCTGATGCTGGTGCTGCTGGATTCTAACTGTCCTCCTTTGTCAGTACACAGCTAAGAGCTAGAGATCTCTCTACCAAGGAACCACTACCCCTGTGCACAGGTGCTCGTCTTATTCAGCCCTGGATCTGTGACCTAGACCTGGATAATGTGCAACAAAGTTTCCAGCTGGCATCTGTTCCAATTGTGGTACCTCAGTATGGATCTGATGAAGCTTGGGTATGGTCTGAGGCCTCCTCTTGAGCTGGTAGCAGCCTCTCTGGTGTTGGGGTTCTCTGCAGAGGATACTTCTACCCAGAGCCCTATGCCTAATGTCCACAGAGCTCCATCTGTCTTCCTAAGCTGATTTGTGCTAAAAGAAATGTGACTTTTTCTGAATTTTCCCATCAGAATTTTAGATCTGTATAGAGAAGTATGTGGAGGGGAGCACAGCTCATTGCTTCAACTCTGCCATTTTGGCTCCACCAAATCCTGTGTCTTTTTAATGCATCCTTTAAGGATGACTCTGGGAAGGTGTCTACAAATTTCACCAGTATCCATGGGGTTGACATATAACAAGGTTAAGATCCATAGATCTAAACACAGTTATTTCATTTTGAAAACATAATTCTAAAGGCTGTATTGAGCACCAATTTGGAGTTGGAGGATCTAGGTTTGAATCACGGCTCTTCTTTTTACTTTCTGTATATAACCCTAGGTGGTTAATTTACTTAAGTGTCTGGGCCTCCGTATAATAATCTGTAAAATGAAAGGATCAGAACAGACTACTTCTAGTGTCCCAGCCATATCTAAGTCTTTGATGCTATGTAGTTGGGGAAAAAATTGTAGTTTGTCTCTAATCATCATGCCTATGCTTTTACAATTAATGAACATATATTGTAGCACTGTTCTGTGTTTATAGATTCCTCTCTTCCTCTTCTTCTATAACTCAGATGTTGCAATTTCCTCCACTCCTTGTTTCACATAATCAAGTGGCCTTACTTATTACCAATGCTAACCCCTCTACTTGTTCAATTGATCTCATTCCATCCCATCTCTTTCATCACATTGCCTATTCTGTCACCCCCACTCTTTCATTTATTTTCAGTCTCTCTCTGTGTCTTTCTGTCTCTCTGTAATGCCATGCACCAGCAGATTCCCAAAGGAATGCTACTGTGAACAGCCTTTAGAGTTCAGATTACAAAATATAGTGAACACTCTGTTTATTCCATTACAAATCAATACAAACATTCAAAACATTATAATATTCACAACATTACATCTTATCACAGAAAATGGCCACACAGTTTTCACTACAGTGGCCACAATATTCAGAACAAGGAACAGTAGAATACTCAAACTTCCACTCATGGGGCAACTCAATCATTAACAAGAAACAATAGAATACTCAAACTTCC
>CM053582.1:260492405-260556259 GCA_028627135.1 Pseudochirops cupreus
GTATCTTCCCCATACTGAAAATAAGTCTCACTTGCTCTATCCATCTCCACTATTGTCCTATATCTCTTTTGCCTTTTGTAATTAAATTCCTTGAAAATGCTGTATACAATAAGTGCCTCCACTTTTTCTCTTTCTTTTTAACTACTTGCAACCCAAATTTCAACTTTATCATTCTACTAAAATTGCTTTCTCTAAAGTTACTAATAATCTCTTAATTATTACATCAATGGCCTTTTCTCAGCTTCCATTCTCCTTTACCTGTGCAGCCTTTGACACCGCTGATCACTCCTCAATGAAATTCTCTTTCCTCTGGATTTTCAAGACACCATTCTCTCCTGGTTGTCCTTCTACCTACCTGATTGCTTCTTCTCTGTTTCCTTTGTTGCATCCTTTTCCAGATCATGCCCTCTAACTGTAGGTGTTACTCAGGATTCTGTCCTGGGCCCTCTTCTTTTACCTCCATACTGTATCACCTGGTGATCTCATAAACTTTCGTGGACTTAATTACCTGATTCTCAGATCTACCTATTCTGCCTCAAAACTTTCTGTTGACCTGCAATTTCATCTCAAACTGGATGTCTAGTAGACATCTGAAACTCAAAAAATACAAAACTGAACTTAAATACTTTTCCAATACTTCTCAATTCTAATGGCTATTTTCTATTAAATATTTCTTATTTAGCAATTTATTTAGCAGTGTTGATTGCTTTGTATAAAGGTTTGCATGTTGTCTCCCCCATTAGATTGTAAACTTCTTGAGGGCATGGACTGTTTTATGCTCCTTTTTGTATCCCTAGCACTTAGCACCCTGTCTGGGGAACAGGAGACACTTAATAAATGTTTACTTATTATTGATCAAGTCTAAAACATCCATGAGCAATCCCTAGGGGGAAAAAATAGCTTGGGAACAAACTCATTTAGAGTTTTGAGAATAAATTAAGCAAGAATTAAACAAAAGAGTTAAAACTATTTTAAAAAATGGAATGAGTATTTGAGGGGGAAAAAATGAAAGAGAAATGAGAGCAATGGAAATAAGAATTGGAAAGAGAATCAATAGCTTGGTACATCAACCAGGATTCCAGAGGACTAATTATGAAACATGCTATCCACCTCCTGATAGAAGTGAGAAACTCAAAATGCAAAATGAGACTTTTTTTTTTTGACATGGGCAATATGGAAATCTGTTTTGATTGACTATATATGTTTATCATGTGTCTTGTTTTTCTTGTGTTTTTAACTGGAATAGGGAAAGGGTTAGAAGGTTATGAAGGTGAACCTTGGCTGATTAATACAAAAATTTGAAAAAGACATAGGATTACAAAGGAAATCAATTATATTAAAACAGTTATAAAAGTATTTTAATAAAATGTTCATGGGATTCTCAGATCCTTTGTTTCAGATGTTGACAGAGCACCTACTTGAAGTATGAAAAGTCCACAAAATTAGGTGCATTGTCAGGGAATTGGCATGACAGAATGTTTTGCCTTTTTAAAGTGATCCATAATTCTGGCATCATGTCACACATCAGACTGAGGAAGTTCCATGATTAGGCAATAAATAGGAACAATTTTGGAGACAACTAGCTGGTGCAGTGGATAGAGCACTGGGCTTGAAATCAGGAAAACACATCTTACTGAGTTCAAATCTAACCTCAGATACCAGCTGTGTGACCCTGGGCAAGTCACTTAACCATGTTTGTTTCAATTTTTTCATCTTTGAAATGAGCTGGAGAAGATAATGGCAAACAACTCCAGGATCTTGCCCCAAAAAGGGTCATGAAAACTCAGACATGACTAAAAAAAGCAAAACCAAACAAAACCAAACCTGAACAACAACCACAAGGAAGAATCTGACAGCTTAAAGGAGTGAGCATGTTTCTCAGCATCATGTGTCTTTTTTAGATTAATGGATATCTTTCAAAATATGCACTATCCTTTAATATATTTTCCTCTTTCTGAGATAGGTTTGAGTTCCTTCTTGTTCTGATTCCATGGTTGCCTTCAGCATGGGTTCTTAACCTGGGGTTTGTGAACTTTTTTTTTAAATTTGATAGAATATTTATTAAGAAATTATTATGTCTATGGGCTGAGGCTACACATCAAAGAGAATTAGGCAGTCTTTTCTCTCAAACAGCTTACTTCTAATAGTGAAAGATGAAACATAAAGGGCAGCTAATTTGGGCATGAGGTGGGAGGGGAAACGAGGGTACCCTGGGGAGACAAGGTTGCTAGTATGGAGATAGAGGAGTCTAAGAGCAAGTTCAACTATAAGTGAAGGGAGCACAATTGGGGGACCTCATGAAATTTTTATCCTGCCCAGGGATTCCTCAATCAAGAGATCAAGTTTCAGGACATGGAAGCATCACCAGATGAATAAGGTTGCTGGTGAGGAGGGGGAGCAATCTGAAGAGTGACTGACTGAGCTGAGTTGGGAGTAAGGCTGGGTCCTCTTTTGAAATGGCAGTCCAGACCAGGGCAGTGCTGATAAGTGTATTTCATTGTAAATGATTTCATTGTAAAATGATTTCATTTTGTAATCTTATGCATTCTATTTTATATGTTTAAAACATCTTGGCAATGGACTTCACCAGAGTGCCAGGGGTTGGGTCAGTTGGTCTCTCTTTCTCTCTCTCTCTCTCTCTCTTTCTCTCTCTCTGTCTCTTTCTCTCTCTGTCACTCACTCACACATACACACACACACACACACACACACACACACACACACACACACACACACACACACCCCTCCACTTTAGAAGATCCCCTCTTGAATGGATTAAAATAAGTAAAAGACATAGGATTACGAAGGGAAGCCAATGATGTTTAAAAATAGTTATCAAAGTTTTAAAAAATAGTTCATGGAACCCCCAGTAAAGAACTTTGAAAGAAAGAATGGAAGAGACAGACAAGAAACTGATACGGTATGAAGACAATCTTCAAGAGGATTCAGGAGATTAATAAATCATTTTTCCACAATTTCAGAGTAGTTCCTCACACAGCCAAGGAAGCTGAGGCAGTTCAGTTCAGGGTGCGAACTAAGCTGTCAGAGAATGAGGTATCAGAGTCACAGAAAATGAAAAGCAGGCAAAACTGCTGAAACACCCCCAGGCTCCAAACTCCCCATGACTTAGTTGGTATGTTAGCAGCAGCTTTACATTTGGTCCTTGACCAGAAAGAGAAAGAGATTCTTTCTCTCCTTCACCCACGCAATTCACTGCACATACGCCCAATTCTATGACTTTATTGTTTCCTGTACAAGGACTATTCAAAATCTCGTGATTCCACCCCCAGCCTTCCTCCACTTCCTTTGGGAACACCAATTTCTGCTCATAAGAGCCGGGGCATAACTCAGGAGGCATGGTCTGAGTCATTTAACCCAGGACAGAGGCACCTAAGGCTGACTGTGAGGCACCCAATCCACTTCCTTAGAAATAAAATAAAGGAGGCAAGAGCAAGCCAGAAGTTTAGGAGTCGCCAAACATTTTGGTTAAACTCTTAAGACAAAACTTCTTAAAGGGCTTATAGATAAAGGCTTTGGGTGTTTAGGGATGATTAAGCTAAAGGGGACAGGACTGAGTCAGTTGGCCTGAGCAATGGTCTCATTGCCACTAAATGTCAGCTTGACTTTGGTCAGATGGCTTAACCTCATGGGGCCTCATGTCCTTCCTTTGTAAAATCAGAGTTGGATTCAATGACCTCTGAGAGATTTTCCATATTCTCCCTAGTATTTTATGATTCTGTAACAGATAACATTTCTCTTTCCTTTACATCTACTTTTACAGGCAGACCTCTCTAATCCTGCCTGGCTGCTCCTCAGATATTACTTTCATCTAGCCCTCACCTAATTCCTACTAACATGGTGTCTGTTAAGGTTCAAAATCTTCCCAGAGGTTGCATCTTAAAATAACAACAATCATTATTCCAGGACCTGGGGGGAAGATAAAAAACTTAGATAAGAAATAGCCTCAATCCTCCTAGAGCCTAGATGGGAGATAATTTATTTCCAAAAGCACTTATTGAGATCTAACTATGTAAAAAATGAAAGAAAAAAAATTTTGGCTTTGATGGACTTATAGTAGTAGACTGGGAGATGTAACAAAGGGACAAAACTGGACCCCTGATTTCATTAGAATAGGAAGATCTTGTGGGAACAAATTCCTTTTACCACTTCAGGTCAGCAACTTCTCCATATGTTATGGTCTTAGAACATTACCTAGAGCACAGGGAGGTAAAAGGATTGCCCAAGGTCACACAGCCATTGTAGGTCAAAGGTGAAACTTGAATCCAAGTCATTTGGATACAAGGCCATCTATATCACCATGCTGCTGCCACTCAGAGGATAATTTGAGGAGCGCACTATCAACTTATAGAATCAGGAAAAGCTCCCCATAGCAGGTGACATTTCTTCTGTGGTGGAATATAAAGATTCTAAGAGGCTGAAGAAAGGAGGGGGAGCACATTCCAAACAGGAATGGTTGGGTGATAGTCTTTGTAAAGGACAAATGTGGAAGATGGAAAGCTGAATAAAGGGAAGCCCATTTTGGATGGAACATAGAGTCAAGGGAGGTAATGTGAAATAAAACTGAAAAATTAGTTAGAACCAGATTGTAAAAATCTTTAAATATGAAGCTGAGAAGTTTTTATTTTGTTCTAGGGGGAAAAGGGAATCATTGAACATTTTTGAGCAGGTAAGTGACAGTCACTACTAGGATTTGGGATTTTGGGAATATGATCTCTACAGTAAAGGGAGAGACTAGAAATAGGGAGACCAACTAGGGGGTTGTTACAATAGTCTAGGCAAGAGATAGTGAGGGCCAGAACTAGGGTGGTGGTCCTATGAATGAAAAAGGAGAGAGATCCAAGAGAGAAAGAAACAAATCAGATGACTGAGATATAAAATAGTACAAAGAAATACCTCTTACAATTTGAAACAAAGTGTTATATGATATCTGAGGAGCAGCATTACCCATAAGGAAAATCACATATTTAGAACCTCGAAAAACATTAAATATAATCTTGTTTAATGCTCTCCTTCCTAGTCATATTACAAATGAGGAAACTGAGACTCGTAACCTTTGTACGCATATACACACACATTCTCTCTATATGTATATACATACACACATATACATGCATACACACACTTATATGTGTGTTTGTGTGTGTATACACACACACACATAAATAAAATTGTATTTGTATATTCAAAACCTAAAACAATGCCTTGGGTATATGGTAAATTTGTTGGTTTCTATTGGATCAAGCAATATGTCTATGGCCACACAGGAAGAAAGAAGAAGATACGTTCATTCAGTAATCTAGCATTTATTAAGCACCTATTATATACCAAGCAATGTGCTAATGTTGGAGATACAAAAGTAAAAACAATCTCTATTCTTAAGGAACTCATAGTTTAAGAACCAAGATTCAAACCTAGATTCCTTCAACTCTCCATTCAGTGAGCTCTGGCATCAGAGGACCCGGATTCAAATTCTGGGCCTGAGGTTCTTCACTTTTTCACAGGAGGGGGTCAGACTAAATGGCTTCTGAGGTCTCTTCCAGTTCTATGATTCTCTGACTTTCTGGCCATATCTCTACCTCCCCAGGAATATTGTGTAATGAATATTGGAGTATCATTAGTCCTGTGTTCCCATTTCAATTTCAGTTTCCAACATGAAACCTTAGTGGGTCAAGTGTTTTCATCATTTTAGAAATCTGAGTGGGATCATCTCTTAGAAAGATGCAATAGAAGTAGAACAACAGAGTCTAATGTTCCCAGGACCTGTCTCTCTCCTCCCTGCCCCTGCCATTTGGAGACTGTTGGCAGGGAGCAGTCTCTGCTAAAGGGACAATGAACCAAATTTGGTCAGATACTTTATGTAGATTGTTTCCTCTATAATAGTTCTATCAAAGATTGTTGTATATAACTTGCAGAGGACAGAATCTGATGAAAATGAAAACAGGTATGGAAAATGCTATCCTCACTGACCTCAAACATGTAATGTGTATGTATTTGTATATAAATGTGCAACATTCGTGTGTTTAACTTTCATGACTTTAAGCATTTCAGTGATTTTATTAGTAACCTCATTTTCACTTTCATGTTGGCAACCATGTACTTTTGTGGCTACACACAGTGGAAGAAAAAAAATGAGAGGCATAATATGAGTGAGTGCATGGAGCAGCTGGTCTCCCATGAAGCACTTTACTGATCTTGTTCACCCTACTGTTGTAAAGAGCTCCCAATGCATTGTTTTATATTTTCACTGTTTGCCTGTAAAATTCAAGTTTTGTGTTGGAATTATGCCCCCAAAGCATAGTACAAGTCCTTTGGGCTCTAAGCCCAAGTGTGCAAATTCAGTGATGTAGCTTAGGGAGAAAATAAAGATGTTAGTCATGCTGTAATATCTGCAGCCATTGTGAGATGCAACATATTATAGTTTTTGGTGGTTAAGGGAACCTAACCCCCTATTTTCCCATAGGTTCAATTTATCAACATGTGCATTTTTTACTTTCGTGCTGTTTTCTAGAAATGTCACCTCCCCTAAAGTTTGGGATTGGGCATAGAGTTATCCCTTCCACATTACACAGTTTAAGGGCATGGCAGCCCCATGATCTGGAAAATACAGGTCAAATTTTTTGACCCTCTGTTCTAGAGAAGACCTCTGAGTTATTATGTTATTAAAAGAAAATATGTTGATATTATGCAATACTACACATACACATATATGCATTTTTGAATTTTTAAAATTTTCTGTGTCATCTGTGTCTTGTGCAAAACTCCTCCCCAAAATTCCCATTTGATTTCTTATGCCAACCTACGATATATCGAAACTATAATGGGAAAAGTCACAATGTGGAAGAGATAACTGCGTATATATAGAAGGCTATTCCTCCATTCCCTTTAGAGATGTTTTAACAATGCAAGAGTAAAGAAACATCAAAAGTGCTTGGAGTTTACTTGCTCTATGAACAATCATTAAGATAAATTTCAGTAGGTATAAAGCAAAGAAAAAAGCCACCTCCTCTTGCAGGACGACACCAGAGTCTAGGTGCTTGAAGAAGAATGGCTCATTTTCTTGGTACTGGGTCAACTCTAGTATAGAAAATCCTGAAGAGACAATGATCACATTGATTCTAGAATGATCCTTGAGTAGAGGGTCAAATTTGGTATTAGTGCACCATAATCTTTATGATGTTACTGCCACTTATTAACTATTTGACCTTGTGCAATCTATTTCACCTCTCTGTCCTTTAGTGTCATCATCTTAAAACATGTGAGGTTTGAAGGAAAATGAATAGGTGATGGATTTGGAGGCAGAAATCTCAGGGTTAAATCCCAGCACTGCCATTTATTAATTTATTACTACCTTTGTATGATCTTTAACAAAGCACAGATCCTCTTTGGGGCTCAGTTTCCCTCGTCTGTAAAATAGGTTGTACTAAGACCTATTGTCCAAGGATAGTATGGTTAGGTGATCTCTGAGGTCCCTCCCTCCTTGCTCTTAGATTCTATGAATCCATGAATTACTATCAGACACTGGCTATGTGAAGTCCTCTAAGCTGAACACTAAGTTTGCACTCACTTCTCTGATTTTGTACTTTCTTGCCATTCATCTAGGGGGGAGAGGGATGGAGATTCTGTGATAACAATGAAGCGCCTCCATATATCACCCCCCAAAACAAGATAAAAATAAAGAAGGTTCGAGTAGTAAGACTACTGTAGTTCACCTGAAGTTTGGTCAAGCCTTGGGATCTTCCCCTCATTGACAACATACCAACGTATTTTTGGCTTCTATGGGAGCTGCTGAGATGAATCCAGTTCCAAAACACAATCCGTAGTCTTCCTTCCTACTTTCTTACAGTCCTGCTGTAGAAGGTATGGGCCAGCTTGCAAAGAGTCCCTTTCACTGTACTGCACAGCTTATGATACCCTTTTACCATCACTAATTCCCTAAAGTAGGTGGCATGGAAGACCTAAGAGGAAGAAGAACTCAGAAAGGGTCATTATGATAAGAACCTTAACATACATACAGTGCTGGAGAAAAAGCAGTTTCACCATATTTCCAGTTATGTTTGACTCTGTGACCCCATTTGGGATTTTCTTGGCAAAGATACTTGAGTGGTTTGCCATTTCCTTCTACAGATGAGGAACTGAGGTAAACAGGGTTAAGGAATTTGCCTGAGGTCACAGTTAGTGTCTGAGGCAAGATTTGAACTTGGAAAGATGAGTCTTCCTGACTTCAGACCTGTCACTCTATCGACTGTGCCACTTGCAGAGGATAGAATCTGATAAAAAGGAAAACTGGCATGGAAAACACAGCACTTTATTAATTTTGTTTTGTTTTGTTTTTAATTGAGGAGCAGGGGGAGGAGGAAGGGGGAAAAGCAGAGAAAGAAAAAAAAACTTTTTGCTAATTGAAAAAAAGTTTAAAATGGAAAGAAAAAAAATCTTGTATAATTTCTTTAAATATCCACTCAATGTATAAATGGTGATTATTAATGATGGTCTTCTATGGTCCTTAGAAATGTTTTCATTTAAGCTTAAATACAAGTTTGTGTACCTCAAAGGATGATAAGTAAGTTAAAATCTCAACACTGAGGTAATGTCTATTTGGTAGGAAACTTGAAAATCTTTAAATTATGTGTAATAATTATATATTGAAAGTGAGTATTATTAACTTTCTAAAGATCATGATTCAAAACAAAATGGGAGAGGATAACAATCAGAAAATACTGTGGACTTCCTTGTTCCCTCTACTTTTAAGGAAAGATTGATATTTTAATTGTTAAAAAACGTAAATGCTTTTGTTACATTTTTTTCTTTCCATTTTAAAGTTTTTTCAATTAGTAAGAATTTTTTTTCTTCCTCTTCTCTATTCCCCCTTCCTCCCTGTCCCCCCAAAATTTAAAAAACAGAACAACATTAATAAAGTCTTGTGTGGGAGTTTAAGCTCACATCTAGACTTGCTGTTAACTAGAAACTCTGAAGAACCTCTATAAAGTGAATGAAGCTGAGAAGCTTAAGTTGCTTATATTTTTGCTGCTGGAATTACAGTTCCAAGCCTTTTGGTGCTTAATCTTAGCCAGGATGGTTCACTTTCAGCCTCAGAAGCACTGCACCAACAGTTTTTATGTGTTAGTCGCGTTCCAGGACACTTGAGTCACCAAGTCCTGATGGAAGCATTATACATAAGGACATTGCCACTGGCTGCCCATACAGGGGAACAGAGAAACTAAATGATCTTTAAGATTCAGTCATCCCTAAAATTGCAGCACCCTCCAGATTTTTTTTGTTCTTTTTGGCCATCTGTCCCCTATCTTTTAATGCCAGGTTCCAGCACAACCAGAATTCCCAGATACAATGAAGACAGGAAAAAAGATGACTTGAATTCATGCTCTGTGTGAGTCACTCATGAGGAGATGTCAGCATAGTGTAGTAGAAGGAATACTCAATAATTCAAGGACCATTTCTTAAAGTGACGTGACCCTTACCGTTCCTTCCAGTTATCAACCCATACTTCTCCCTTTCCCATCTAACCTAGAAAAAAAAATTATCTATGCTTATTTCTTCCATATTCTCCCTTGTTTTTCAATGCCTTGCAGTCTGACTTCAGAATTCATCATTCAACTAGAATTATTATTGCCAAAGTTACCAGTGATCTCTTAATTTCTAAATCTCATAGTTTTTTCTTAGTCTTCATTCATTTTAAACTCTCTTTTTGAAATTATTGAATACTCACTCTTCTCTTACTTTTCATGATACCGTTTTCTCTGGGTTCTACACTCACCTATCCTCAGTCTCTTTTGCTGTGTCAGACCATCATTCTTTCCCTATCTGTGAGTCTACACCTAGGCTCTGTCTTAGACCTCTTTCTTAATAGCTCTGATGGGTTCCATTATCATTTGCGGGGATGACTCCCAAATTTAATGTATATATCCAAGCTTAACCTTTGTTCTGAGATTTAGTACTACACTTCCATCTCCTTACCGAGCCTTTCCCACTAGTTGTCCAACAGTCACCTCAAACTCAACATGTAAAAAACAGAATCAGTAATCATCTCTCTCTCCATCTAATGCATTCCATTTCCTAACTTCCCTATTTCTGTTAAGGACTCTATTTTCCTCCTCTTCCTGGTTTGAAACCTCAGGGTCATCTTTGACCCTAACTCATCCCAACAGCCATTCAGTTTCCAAGTCTTGACAATCTATCACATCCATTCTCTTTTCTCCATTCACATGGCAGCAGCCCTGGTTCAGGCACTCATAACTTCGCTTCTGAATTGTTGCAGTAGTCTCCTAATTAGTCTTTCTGCCTCTAGCTCAGTGGTTCTCAACCTTCCTAATGCAGGGACCCTTTAATACTCGTATGTGGGTGTATCTGCATGTGGGCAGACCATTAAAGGAGCAGTGTCTGGGTTCCTAAGACCATCTGGAGACCATTAAAGGAGCAGTGTCTGGGTTCCTAAGACCATCAGAAATATGTGTTTTCCTGTGGTGTTAGGTGACCCCATTCAACCCCCAAAGGGGTCACAACCCACAGGTTGAGAACCACTGCTCTAGCTAATCTATCCCCTCAGTAATCTATCCTCAGATGTCAGCAGCACTGAAATTTCTAAAGAACAGATCTGGCTATTTCATTTTCTTTATTGTTCAAAAAACTTGAAGAGTTCCTTAAACATCTCTTGGATAAAATACACATTCCTTGGGCATTTAAAGTTCTTTACAATCTGACTCTAGTCTCCCTCTTCAGGCTTATTCTTTACTGGTTTCCTTTACATAATATAAGTTCCTGGCCAAACTGACTCACTTACTGTTTGTCATACATGATATTTCATTCACTAGCTTCATGCTTCTGAACAGGCTGCTCTGCATTCCTGGAAGCTACTTCTTCCTCACTTCCACTATATGAAATTACCTCAAGTGTTCTGTCCTTCCTTCATGATGACATTCCCCATTCCCTTGAATAACTATCATTTTAAGCACAAAATATTTTCTTCACAACAACTATGTGAGGTTGATGAGATATTTCAGATGAGAAAACAGCCTCTGGGAGAAGCTTACCTATATAACAGAGCTACTAAGTGTCCAAGGTAATATTGGAACCCAGCTTTTCAGTAAGACCAAATGTTTTTTCCTCAAAATGAAATGAAATGACTCTTGTCCCCTTGCATAATAAAGCAATCATTCTAAATAATTATTGTTAATTTATTTCATTATGATTCATAAATAATTCTAAAATGTTTCTTTCCCTAATTTTAAAGCCAAACTTGTATAATACCTTGGCATTCTGATAAGATAGACCTTTCTGAAATGTTCTTTAGCAACTGATATGCTCACTATGGACATAGAAAGCAACTGTTAGTGACTTTTGAAGATTCCCTAAAGTCATATTAAATTAAGGAAAAAGCAAATATCCTTTTGTCAGAAAGCCCTAAAACTCAGATCTAACTCACATAAAAACTGAAACTACTTACTCCAGGAAATCTTCTGAAATGCCTCTATATTCATTATCCACCTCCCACCTCCACCCCAATACTCATTATGCTTATCCCACTTTGTACATCTTTTTGTCTATGACGCCTTGCCAATATATGGAAAAAGCTACCCCTCATTTTTTAGTCTCTTCCTTCACTTATATATGTCCCACAGAGGTGCCCTTTCAAATACGTAAACACAATAGTAGGATTGTAAGTTAAGTGGGAAAGAATCTTTATCATTTACAGTAACAGGAAATCTCAGACACATGGCGATATGTATGTTGTATTTGAATACAAAATCAGACTCTTTGAATAGCATTACCAAAGTAGGAGCAACAAACACAGAGTGATAGCCCATAAAAGGCTGGCTCTTTCAGGGTATTCACAATGCAAATGAGCCATGAGGAAGGGGAAAATCTGGTTAAAATCAACCACTAGCCAGATATGCATATCCCACCTTTTATTTTCTCCTCATTTTATTTTTTCTGATTTAACAATAAGCATCAGTTAACAAAGAAAAATGTAGTGGTCAGTCCTGTGGAATTCAATTTGAACTCTTCCAGACTCATTAAAGGAACTTTCCTCTCCACCCTCCAATATCTGATACTACTGATGAAAATATTCTGGTTAGGTTTTAAAGTACAGATTGGGGATACAACTTGGGAAAGCTCATTTCTGAGCTTTTTTTCTTATTAGTTTACAAAATTTCTGAAGACCTGAAAGTGACTCCTTACCCATCTCCTCATTTTTTTGGAGGGGGCTATCAGGGTGGGAAGATATCATAAAAGTCATATTGCAGTGCTTTTAGAAAATGCTACCACCACCTACTGGCGTTTATTGTACATAAAACTGAAAATGCTTCTGAATTATTTGTACAATATCTAAATAAAGATTCGATGGAAGAAAATAATTAGTAGTTATTATGTTCCTGTTTTAATTATTTCAAGTTAATATTGTTATAAATATGGGATTTCAAATTTAGACTTGTAATTAGGTATTATTTAGAATAATGCGTTATCTTTACAGCTCATCACCATAACATGCAAAAATATGGGTTTAAGATGGAGAATGTGAGTGAAAATGGGCTATATAGGCTGAATTCAACTGAATATTTTGATTATTCTCCATTTGGAGGGGGAGAAGCAAAGAGTAGACAGAAGTGATGTATGCGTGTACCTGACGCTGTAAACATATTTTTTAATCTTGTAATAATAATCATAATGTAAAGAGAAAGGAGAATTTGTAGGCTAATGATTGAATTTTTTAAAATGCAAAAGGCTGCTCTAGAAAAACAACAACAAAAAACATAATTTATGTGTCATTATTCCTATATCCTTTACAGAACAAACATGATAATTGTTTCAAAGTGTGAGTATATATCCAAAATCGCCTAGAATTTTAGCAGCTATTTATAGGCATCCAGCCAACAAATTATATATACAACAAAATTTCTGATATTTTTACTTCATAGTTAACTCTCATTAGCTTTCAGATGAGCTTTAAATCTTTCATTCTTCACAATTTCCCTTGGGAGAGAATAAAATCCTTGTGTTATTCCTTCTGTGGTTATTTTGTATTTTAACCTCAGCCTAGTCCTGCAAATTTCCTACCTCTAAAAGAAACTACCTCTTGCATGGAATCCATTTTCTTGTTCAATGGCTTAATATTTTGCATCAATGGTCCAGATTCATCAAAGAGATAAGGGATTCATGGAGGTTTTTCCTCTCTCAAATTTTAATGTGACATCCAAATCTTTTAAAATTCGACAGAACAGACATAACTAATAATTCTAACGATACTTAAAATATTTCTTTAGTTACAGAAAATCAATCTATCATTGTCAGCAGCAATACCAACAAAATTTTATGAAGGACTACCATGTGTAACACATAGGGATAGTGTTTGGAGATACAGAGAAGTATGAGATATGGGGCAAAAGCTCTTCTTACATCCCTCATTCTACAAGAAGTCATTGAATCTAAATGGGGCTTATTCCATGTTATTTCCATACATACAATAGCCACAGTAATGCTTTGATTGCTATTGACTTTAAATTGCACTATTATCTGTGGATAGGTACCAGCTGCATTATAGGACTGCATTCCCTAAGCAATGTTGATGTCTAGTTTATTGATGTTCAGGGAAATTTAGTATATGAGAATGAATGCTGAGTGAGAGGTCCCAGGTTCAAATTCTGATTCTGTCATTGCTTGTGAGACTTTATACAATAATTTAAAACTTTCTTTTTCAAATGAAGATCGACTTTTAAAAGCCTTTGCAGTTCTAAATCTACCACCCTATAACTTCTGATTAGTTTCTTTGTTCAAGTCTCCCTCCTCTAAGAGCCTCACTTTGACAAATTTCATACTTTGTTGACATGTGAGTCTTCTCATTGTTCTCTTCCCCTCCTCTTCCCCGCTCCCCATTTCTCCCTTCTGCTCCACCCCCCCTCCACCAGTGGCATCCCATCAGGGAAACCCTTTGCAACATAACTACAACCACCATCCATAGTCTGGGGTGTGGGCGGGGCAGGGGGGGGGGTGTGTGTGGTCAGCAGGCAGTTCCCGAACCTTCTAAAATCTAAGTGATGAGTTGATTGGTTCCATTGTGAAATGGTCACATAGTTTCAGGGTGTCCATGAAAGCAGAAAGATAATATTCCCTCTCTTTGTGACTCAGTTTCTTACAATAGTGCTTTCTTTCTCTCTCTGTCCCTGTCTCTGTCTCTCTCTGTCTCTGTTTCTCTCTCTCTGTCTCTCTCCCTCTCTCTCACTCTCTCTGTCTCTGTCTCTTTCTCTCTCTCTCTTCCTTCCTCCCTCCCTCTTTCTCTCTCTGTCTCTCTGTCTTTTTCTCTCTCTGTCTCTGCCTCTCTGTCTTTTTCTCTCTCTGTCTCTGTCTCTCTGTCTCTGTCTCTCTGTCTCTTTCTCTCTCTGTCTCTGTCTCTGTGTGTCTCTCTCCCCCTCCTTCCCTCCTTCCCTCTGTTTAGTTGAAGGTCCTGACATAGAATTCAAATATAAACATCAAAACGCCTTTCCACACCAAACGACGTTATGGTTACCCGACCTTTCACATATGCACACATCTCTTTCTTCATTAGTGTGATTTAATGTGGTTGCTTGGGAATTGTAGTTAAAACGAAATTCATCTTAACTGTATTTCTATCTCTAGTGCCTAGCACAGTACATGGAACATAGGAGATACTTAAAAAATGCTTGTTGATTGTTATCTCCCATCTTTTTGAAGACTATGTTTGTAAATTGGATAAAAGTTAAATTCCCATGTCCCTGAAATATAATACTGTCAAAATTATACATTTATTACCTGCCTATCTGTACATTATGTTGGGAAAGACTCTAATGAATTCATTGCAGTTGAAAAATCATTTACTTAACTTTTTCTTTGTATAAAGGACTGCCCTAGGTGCTAAATTATAATGTAGAAGGAAAGATAAAGCATCAGAAAAATAAAACTGTTATAGAAAGTAAAGCAGAATGTGATCAATGTTTTGGTCTAGGTGTAAGGCATAGACTAGGTGGTGCAGTCAGTGGACAGAACATCAGGCCTACAGTAAGGGAGAGGAGTCTTTGTGAGTTCAAATCCAGCCTCTGACACTTCCTAGCTATGTGATCCTGGGCAATTCACTTAACCCTGTTTGCCTCAGTTTCTCATCTGTAAAATGAGCTGGAGAAGAAAATGGCAAACCACTCCAGTATCTTTGCTAAGAAAATCACAAATAGGATCATGAAGAGGCAGATGCAGGTGAAAAACACAAATAAAACAGTTCTGATTGAGGAAAACCTTCTTGGAGGGGGTGGTGTAATGATACCGGGATTTGAAGATCTTCCATGCCCCTTGAACTTGCTGATATAGCAGGAAGGGGTGGAGCAAGAGAAAGCCAGAACCAAGCTAGTGTCCGTGCCGTGGTGACTGGAAGAAGCAGCAGCGGCAGTGGCTGTGGTTGTGGCACGAACTCCTTTTCCTCTGAGCTGGCCAGAATCTCTGCAAAGAAGTCCTACTGAGGACTGCCAGGGACTGGAACTGCAGGGGGCCAGAGCTGCTGGGAGCAAACTGCCTGGACACTAAGCAGTTGCATAAGTGAGGGGAGGAGGATCTTTGCCTGAGGTAGCCTGTCCTGTTTTGAAGGCTTGAGAATGTGGGTGTTTACTACTTTAACTATATGTGCCAACTTCATAACTACTGTGTTGGCTTTGACTTTCTGGTTTTGGGACTCCATTTTCTGGTATTTGAATAAATGCTCTAGCTATATTTCCCATGTAGAGAGCCTGTTACATTTTGTGATTAATAACTATATCCGCATACTTATAGTTGCTGTAGGCATTGTGAATACTGCATTGTTGATACAGGTGGCATCTGAGCTGGGCATTCATTGATTGGTATATTTTCACCCCACTGAGATGAATATGGGGGGGAAAGAGAGTTAAAAGGAATGGAGAAGAGTGTAAGCAAATGCAAAGGCTTGAGAAAGTGTGGGGAAATGACAACTTTGACCAGAATATAGACTATGTATGTATATGGAAACTCTCATTTTATTTGGTATTTCTGAAATTAATATTTTTAAAAAATATATATGATTAAAATATAAATTCACTGAGAAATTAAGCTTCTTGGGGGAAGAGAAGGGAGTTTTGAATGGCATACTAAATACCTGGACCTTATTCTATAAGCAATGAGTAGTAACTAAAGGTATATATTTGAGCAGGAGAATAACAAGATCAGAGCTGAGCTTAAGCAAGAATAGTCAGTTTTTGCCTAGTACTTTATAGTATAATCCTGCAGTAAACATTATTATGGAAGAGCGTGAGTAGGTGATTCTATTCCACACCAACAACTCTGCCACAAGGGAAAAACCTCCCCACTCCAAAAGCAGTAGTCCAATAGCAACTATAAACATCAGCAAGATTCCCTGCAGTGCTGGTTAAAAATAACCTATCTCTGTCCCTTGACAACTGAAGAATATTACAGAGTCATGCCTCTGAGGTAGAGAGCTCTAGGGAATTTTGTGTTCTTATCTGTTCTACAGTGGAACCCATCCCTGGCAATGTCTTATTGTTATGTTTCATTCTCTCTGCATTGTAAATCTGTTCTTCTGGGCTATCACCTCCAGTTATAAACCATGAAAGATGAGCCTGGCGATTAATTAATCAGCAAGCATTTGTTCAGTCCCTACTGTGTGCCAAGCACTGTCCATCATTTATTCAGGAGAAAAAAAAAAAAACGTTCCTTTGCAGATCTCAGCTTATTTGTCTATTTATATGGAGCCAGGTGAATTTTGAGGTGACTTTTGTGCTACTCAATTAGCCAAGAAGGAGAGCTGTCTTCAGCTTAGTCTATTGATGTAAGAGCCCACAGTTCTGCCTAGCAGAAAGGAAAATATAACTCCCTAATAATAAACTGATAACATGACAATCTTTAAAACACAGACACACACACACACACATACACACATGCACACACTCAAACAGATACACACAGTAGAACAATTGGTGTTCATGAGGGGCAACAAGCATTCTTTATGTATAAATGCTCAATGAATGCTATCACTATTGAAACCCAGAGTGGTGTTTAGATCTTGAAGGATCTTTGAATATCAACTATTCCAAAGCTCTTAATTGTTTTGAAATGACCTACATTTAAAAAAATTTTATGAATGCCTTTTGTTTTTATATAGCAACCATTGTCCAATTTACTTCCCCTCAACAGAATTTCCCTTATATGCAAATGAAAGAATTGAGCAAAACCATCACATGACAGACTATACAAAATGCCACAAATACAGTTCCCTATATTTTTTTTCAAGAATTTATTTATTTTTAGTTTTCAACATTCTTTTCCACAAGATTTTGAGTTACAAATTTTCTCCCCATCTCTCCCCTATCCCCCACCCCAAGATGGAAAACATTCTGATTACCCCTTCCCCAAGTCTGCCCTCTCATATGCCTCCCCGCCATTCCCTTCTTACCCCTTTTCCTCTTACTTTCTTGTAGGGCAAGATGGATTTCTATACCCCATTGCCTGTGTATCTTATTTTTACTGGTTGCATGTAAAAACAATTGTTTTTTCCATTTGATTTTAAAACTTTGAGTTCCAGATTCTCTCCCTTCTTGCCTCCTTACCCACCCCCACTGGGAAGACAAACCATTCAATATAGGCTATACATGTGTAGTTATGCAAAACATTTCCACAGTAGTCATATTGTGAAAGACAAATTATGTTTCCTTCCATCCTATCCTGTCCCCCATTTATTCAGTTTTCTCCTTTGACTTTGTCCCTTTTCAAAAGTATTTGCTTCTAATTACCCTCTCCCCCAATCTGCCCTCCCTTCTATCATCCCCCCTCTTATACCCTTCCCCCTACTTTCCTGTAGGGTAAGATACCCAATTGAGTGTGTGTGTTATTCCATCCTTAAGCAAAGTCCAACGAGAATAAGGTTGACTCATTCTCTTTCATCTCCCTGCTCTTCCCCTCCATTGTAACAGTTTTCTCTTGCCTCTTTTATGTGAGATAATTTACCCTATTCTAACTCTCCCTTTCTCTTTCTCCCAATATATTCCTCTCTCACCTTTTAATTTTATTTCTTAGATATCATCTCTTCATATTCAACTCACCCTGTGCCCCCTGTCTATGTATACATTTACACGCACACATACACACACGCGTATTCCCTTCAACTCTTCTAATACTGAGAAAAGTCTCATGAGTTAAAAATATTGTCTTTCTGTGTAGGAATGTAGACAGTTCAACTTTAATAAGTTCCTTATGATTTCTCTTGTTTACCTTTTCATACTTCTCTTGCTTCTTGTATTTGAAAGTCAAATTTTCTGTTTGGCTCTGGTCTTTTAATCAAGAATGCTTGAAAGTCCTCTATTTCATTGAATATCCATATTTTCCCCTTAAGTATCATACTCAGTTTTGCTGGGTAGGTGATTCTTGGTTTTATACTATCTCTTTTGACCTCTAGAATATCACATCCAAGCCCTTTGATACCTTAAGGTAGAAGCAGCTAAATCTTGTGTTATCTTGATTGTGTTTCCACAATACTCAAATCATTTCTTCCTGACTGCTTGTAATATTTTCTCTTTGACCTGGGAACTCCAAAATTTGGCTATAATATTCCTAGGAGTTTTCTTTTTGCGATCTTTTTCAAGAGGCAATCAGTGAATTCTTTCCATTTCTATTTTATGTTCTGGTTTTAGAATATCAGGGTAGTTTTCCTGGAGAATTTCTTGAAAGATGATGTCTAGGCTCTTTTTTTGATCATGGCTTTCAGGTAGTCCAATAATTTTTAAGTTATCTCTCCTGGATCTATTTTCCATGTCAGTGGTTTTTCCAATAAGATATTTCACATTGCCTTCTATTTTTTCATTCTTTCAAATCTGCTTTATAATATCTTGATTTCTCATGAAGTCATTAGCTTCTATTTGCTCCAATCTAATTTTGAAGGAATTATTTTCTTCAGTTAGCTTTTGAAGTTTCTTTTCCATCTGGCCAATTCTTCTTTTTAAGGCATTCTTTCATTGGCTTTTTGGACTTCTTTTGCCATTTGAGTTAGTCTATTTTTTAAGGTGTTATTTTCTTCAGTATTTCTGGGGTCTCCTTTAGCAAGTTATTGACTCTTTTTTCATGATTTTCTTGCATCACTCTCATTTCTCTTCCCAATTTCTCCTCTACTTCTCTTACTTGATTTTGAAAATCCTTCTTGAGTTCTTCCATGACCTGCAACCAGTTTGTATTTTTTTTGGAGGCTTCTGATGCAAGAATTTTGACTTTGTTGTCTTCTTCTGGTTCTATGTTTCAATCACCTTTGTCACTAAAGAACAATTCTATAGTCTGATTGCACTTCCTCTGCTTGTTCATCTTGCTGGCCAATTACTTGACTTTTGAGCTCTTTGCCAAAGCAGAACTCTGCTTCTAGAGCAGAAAGTTCTGTGTTCCAAATTTCTGGGGTTTTGTGCAGCTATTGTCAGAGCTTCTTCTAGGCATCTGGAGAGGACAGCCTCTCCATAGCCATCACAAGCTCTGCCACTCCAGCGTTCCTCACCTCAGCACCATCAGCTAAGACTGCAAACCAGATCCAAGCAGGGCAAAGTAAGAGGATCCTGCCTCAGTATCAGCAAAAAGATTCCTGCATTTGTCTCTGATCAGTCACTTATTCCCTCCTCTATCTGTGGGCCTGGAGCTCTGAAGCAGCCACAGCCACCTCCACTGCCCTGGGACATGGGCCTAACTGTGCTCTTCTCTCACTCAGTTCCAACCAAGTTTCTCCACTCACCTTTTACTTTCTCTTTGGAATTTATGGGTTGAAAAGTCTGGAAACTGCTACAGTTGCCAGTGATTCAGTCCCTTGAGGTCTGCTCTGGTTGGTCTGTGTGGTAGATCAGCATAGCCCACCCTGGACTGTGCTCCATTCCGAGCCCGGTGCAATAGACTCTTCCTGTTGGCCTGCCAGGCTGCCTTCAGTGGGAAATTTATTTCCTTCCATCATTTTGTGGGTTCCATAGCTCTAAAATTTGTTTAGAGTTTTTTTTTACAGTTATTGGAGGTGGTTGGTGCACAAGCTCAAGCAAGTTCCTGCTTTTACTCTGCCATCTTGGCTCCACCCCTATTGTTTTTCTTTTTTTTTAATGAGAGGAAGTATCTATGTTTTATCATGTACCCTTTCCTAGTTCCCAGTAAACTGGTGCCCAGAGTGTGTGTGGGGGGGGGGGAGATTTGCGCAGGGTGACCAAGATGGCAAATAGCAGACTTTCAATTTGAACCCAGACCCTTTGATTCCAGATCCTTTCACCTATACCAAGTGTGTCATGCATGCATTACCCAATGTCACATATCTATCTATATGTATATACTCTATTGTTAACTGTAGTTCTTTAGTAACTGGTAGCATATCTCTTGTTCCTGGTGAAAGAAAACCAACCCCTTAAAAGCTGATAACTTGTCTAAAAAAATTAACATCCAGCACTCAATCTTGTGATATATACTTCTATGAAATTAACTAGGCTGATTTCAAGTAATTCATATCTATATCTACATCTATATACATGCATATGCACACATATGTATGTGTATGTACACATATACATACACACATACATATACATGCATATACATATACACATACAAATATGTGTATATGTATGTGTGTGTATTCCATTCCTGAACCCACCAGTATCATAAGATCTGCCAGAACTTTCATTGCATTATTGGAAGGAAAGAAGAAACAAAAACGTTATTTATTGGGCACTGCACTAAGCACTTTATAAATGCTATCTTTGATTCTTGCAACAACCTTGACAGTATTATCTTCAATTTACAGTTGAAGAAATTGAGGCTGACAGAGATTAAATGACTTGCCAAAGGTCATTAAAGTAGTGAGTATCTGTGACTAGATTTGAACTCAGGTCTTTCCGACCCCAGGACAATCCTTTGTGCCACCTAGCTGTTTAAATCCAAGGTCATTTCCAAACACAACAATGAAGCATCAAATTAACACTAGAAATAGTCTTGCATAAATATATGGATACATACATATACAGATATGTATTTGTGTGTTTAACATATATACTCTATATATAGTATATGTATACATAGCATCCATACTATATAGATATAGATATATTTAAATGAGAGTGGTGTACACATCCATCACAAGTACTTTAGTAAGTTCAAGATGAGATGACTATTGACTTCTACTTCACTAAAGAAGATTTCAATCTTTCTGTGTCTTCTCATCCAGTGAAATTGTTTTCTTTGTCTTTGCATAATTCCTCCTCAGAGGATTCATCTGATAAAGTTGAGATGTTTTTCTAGCATCTTTCAATGGTTCTTGGGTACCATTTGTTCAGTGTCATGGATAACCAATCTCCTTTTGCAGTCAGGCATGTATTTTTTGTCCTTTTCTTGTATACAAACCAACAAGGGCCATATATTCCAGGCTTGGGATCATTGTAAGCACTGTGTAAATTTGCCAAATTCTGTTCAATGTTAATGCTTTCTCCCATTAAACTCTATGTCCAGCTCTTTGTCATCTTATCCAAGATGTATATCCGTGTCATAACCTTAGCCATATAGGAGTTTCTCATTCACTTGCTTTTTCCTTTGTAGATTGCTAAGTAATTTAAACATAATGATTATGGAGCTCATTGAGAAGGTCCTATAGAATTTTAAGGCTTAATGCAATTGACAAAATATCATACATCATAAAAGAGTGTCTGGAAAACTCAACATGTTTTTGGAATGTTTGTTCTATTTGAACCTTGCTTAGGAGGATATTACCTAGGACCTTTGGTGAGCATATTTCCGAGTTTTATGCCTTTTTCCGTTTCTGACATGTCATCGATGAACATCTCTGTAGATACATCTGTTATGGATTCTTGTATGATCCTGCATGCATTAGAAATACTTTGCTCAAGAAGGATCCCCAAAGCTATACTTTGTCAATTATACTAAATCATTTTGATGATGGGCAAACATGGTATAATTTCATATGCTTTATATTTCTTAACCAACATTGTAGTTGCAAATATATGTGCTGCTATAAACAAGAGCTTATTTAAGCCTACCTGCTTACTTCTCTTGTTTTCATTATACCTATATCTATCTATATACATACATATATGTGTATATTTATACACATATATATTCACATATATGTATATACATATATGATCTTGTCTTATAAAGGCTTTATTTAGAAGAAAAAGTGGGTATATGTGTTAATAAGTGCTGGTATCTTAGTTGTCTTTAAAATCTTTGGGGGCCTTCCATTTTTTAAAACATTTAGGAATTTAATCCTTGAATATCTTTAAAATTGTTACTTTCTGCACAGATTCCTTTCATGAATACTTTAGGCACTTTTCCCATGTCCAAATTTAAGTGCCATTTCCACTTCTTCACATAGCATATCAGGTACTGTGGTAGCTAAATCTAGTTATAACGATTATGTTATCACCAATGAAGGCAATATTTTGCTATGGAATGTTGGCTGATTTGTTCCATTTTATCCATTTCCACATTAGTCATTTTCTTTTTAGTTTTGTCTCACTGGTTCCACATCTTCACTACCTTTTTACTTATCTTCTCCTTGCAATAGGACTTCTGACCAAAATCACTATTGCACGTGTTCTCTCAAGACTGATAGTGACTTTTTAACTTCTAAATCAGATGTCCCTTTCTCCGCATTTTTTTTTTACCTCTCAGGACATTTTTACATTGTTGGCTTTCTCTTCAATATACTCTCATCTTTGAATCCTGTCATATTATTCTATCTGAATGATATCTGTCTGAACCCTTCATGTCATTATCCAGACCTAAATCTTTTCCCTGAACATGGGCCCATTCTAAGACTCAGTCTTGGATTATCTCTTTTCTTTCCGAACTCTCTGAATCACCCACAAGTGATTTCTCCTGTTCATATAGGGTTAACTATTATCTATAAGCAAATAATGCTTATATTACATATTACATATTGTATTATATAACAAACCTTGATTTTTTTTTCTAGAACTCCAGCCCCACATCACCAACTGTTTCTCATCTTCCCCACACTAGGTGGTACAGTGCATTGAGCACTGGGCTTAGAAAATCCAGAGTTAGATGCTTATTACCTGTATGACTTTTAGCATGTCCCTCTAGCTCTGTCTGCCCATGGGAATAACTCCCATGGTACTTATCTTCCAGGTTGATGTTAACATCAAATGAGATAATACTTGTAAAGCACTTAGCACATTTTCTGATAATCAGTAGGTGCTTAATAAATCTTTCTTCCCTCTCCCTGCCCTCCCTTTTAATGTGAACATCTCTTTTGTGCCTTAAATTCAACATATCCAAAAATGGCACTGATTCTCTACTCCAATCTCTTTCTAACTTGCTGTTTTCATTAAAGCTACAACAATGCTTCCATTTAAGTCAAGAATATCTGAGTTCAAAACTAACATCAAACACTTACTAGCTGTGTGACCACCCTGGTCAAGTTACTTAACTTTTCTTTGCCTCAGTTGTCCTGACTGTAAAATGGAGATAATAACAGTATCTACTTTGTGGGATTGGTATAAGATCAAGTGACGAATATTTGTAAAGCACTTAGTACAGTGCCTGGTACAAAGTAGGCCCTAGGTAAATGTATTTTCCCTTCCTTTGTTCCTCTTCCTCCTTGCTTTTATCCCCAATGATAAAAGAGAGTTCTTTATTTTGGATTTTAAAGTCCTTCACAATCTGCCTCCAGCTTATCTTTCCAGACTTGTATCTAACTTCTAATTTAATCTTGTTGATATTCTAATCATTTCCTCCTTGGTTGATTTTTACTTTTTTTTAAGCAATGCTAATTGTAATTTCTGTGATTCTACCTTGTAACGTTTTGATAATAAACATCTACTCTATATCACTGCCTTTAATACTTATTTCCCTACATGGCAAAGAGATCACACATTTCATGGCTAAATATGTTTCTTCATTTTGATAGGTCAAAATAATCTAAGAAATAGTGCTAAACAGAATTATTATCTCTATTTTTATCCATTTTACATTTTTTTCAAAGTTAATTGTCTAAATAGTTTGAATTAAGGCTATTGTCTTTTTTTCCCTTTTAAATTGGTGTTGATTTCAGCTAATGAAATATTCACTCATTGATCTGACTAGACAGAAAGCTGATTTTGAAATACTTCTAGTATTTTTACCAAATCATTACCTGTTTGTCAATATATAGTCAACAAGCATGTGTCGTGTTGAATGTCTTCTAGATCTCTTAAACAAAGTAGTGATGAGACATAGGCATGATGCTTCTGAGTACTAAGAAATCGTTGGCTTTTTTCATTTTATAAATCCCAACTTTTCTAGCATATTTTTTACTTTCCCCTTGTATCTACCTTCCCATTATTTAAGTCACCAAATAGCAAGATAAAAGTCTTAGTTTGCAATATTTTCTCAAGTTCTTCATATATATATATATATATCTATATCTATCTATCTAGCTATCTATATATATATATACATATGTATGTATATATGTATGTATACACACACATATATTTCCTATGACATAGGTCATAGTTATGTTGCTGGTGCTCTGCTTGATTATCTACAATGCAAAACGAATACATGAAAAAAAAATATTAAGCAACTCTTGACTCATTTCTCCAAAATTTCAATGACTCCTTCATGACCATTATGACCATGTTGCTGACTTCAGTGAGAATTTTCCTTCTCTTTAATACAGAACTTGATGAAGGAAAGTTCACATTGAGCCAAGTTGGAATTCTTTATGTTCTAGCTTAACAACCCTGCCAATGCTAAAGGCAAGAAGTATCTGGGAATCCTAACATCAGTTCGAGATCTAATTTTAAAATTCTTCTTCCTTGAGAAATGCCATCAGTGAAATGTTGAAGAGAAGTAGAGTTTAAACAGTTTTTGCCTGTCTTATAAGCCATGTCCAAGAACAAAGGTGAAGATTTTGTTGAAGATTAGCAAACATTTGACAAGGTGGGCAAGAGTATAGTCACAGGCTATTGATATTCAGAAACTAGTCATAATTCCTTTTCTGATTTTCCCCATTTTTTCCCTTCTAAGCACTAACTAGATATTTTCATATAATTGAAAAATATGCAGACTGGTATCACCCACAGAATGTAAACACATGATGTTCTCTATCCACAATATTTCATCTCCCATTTTCATACTTTTGTCCAAGAGGTTTCCTGATAATTGAAATGGTCTTCCTTTTTGTAGTGAACCCTTGGGACTTTGAGTTGAGTGATGGAGGGCTGGTCAAGATCAGTAGTCTCACATTCTCCTCCAGAGCCATCTGAATCCAGTGACCAGATATTCATCAAGATGACTGGAGATGACTCAGGATGCAATGGGAGACCCTGGCCCTTTTAGGCTAAGGCCTTTTCAGGTACTCATTTAGAGTGAGGTAATTCCCATTCAGTGAATGGCCCTCTTTAAGAAGTGAGTCAAGGAATGGCCTCTTTATTAGGAAAAAAAAAAGAGAAAAAATATCAAGCTGGGAGGGAAGACCCTCAGGGTTGCTATTCCAAAGAGATACAGTTACCATTGATACTCATTCTAAGCCAAGAAGTCCCAAAATACATTCATTAAGTGGAACTTGGGCAGGGACCTGAGGGACCTGGTGGTCCTGGTGGTCCAATCTTTGAGCAATCAGGGAAAGTCAATTGCTAGTCTTGTCATCATTTCCCTGATGCCATGATCCCCCTCAAAAAATGAGGGACAAACACAACCTGTGAATTGACAGAGCTCCCTGAATGGGGACCCAGCTAGCTGGGTAACTCAGCTTATTCTCTTCCTCTCCCTCTCCTCCTCTCCAAAGGAAGGTAAAATTTGATGGCCAGAAGCTGCTCATTAACTTGGGGTTTCCTTCCTTCCTTCCTTCCTTCCTTCCTTCCTTCCTTCCTTCCTTCCTTCCTTCCTTCCTTCCTTCTTTCCTCATAACCTTAAACCCAGTTTATTCTGAAATTCATAGATTGGACCAGTCTTTGGAACAGCATCCCTAAGGGTCTTCCCCTCCCAGCTTTATTTTTTTCCTTTTTTTCTAATTAAAGGGGCCATTCCTTGACTCACTTCTTGAAGAGGTCTATTCACTGAATGGGCATTACCTCATTCTAAGTGAGTACCTGAAAAGGCCTTAGCCTAAAAGGGCTAGGGTCTCTCATTGCATCCTGAGTCATCTCCAGTCATCCAGATGAATATCTGGTCAGTGGATCCAGATGATTCTGGAAGAGAAAGTGAGGCTGGTGACCTTGCACAGCCCTCCCTCATTCAAATCAAAATCAACTGCGAGTCATGTCATCATTTTCCAGATGCCATGGTCTTCTTCAAAAATGAAAGACAAAAAACCCAACAACCAGTTCCTTGGGAATATGGACTTTCCTGTAGAACTCTGCTCTATTGCCAGTTGCTACATAGCATCATTGTGGGTCCTCCACACCATGTGTGCTTCTCTATGCCTGAAAGCACTTTTTTAAAAAATGAACTGGGATATACCTGGCATTAAATGCTATATTCCCTAAGTGGGATGTTAGCTCTTCAAGGGTTGAGAATTTCATTTTTGTCTTTGAGCTCTCAGTTTCTAACAGTGCCTTGCATATAACAATCAATCAATTTTTATGGAATTGAATTTTTTTTATTTCCATTCAACCTGTTGAATTCTTATGTAAAAGGCTCTTTTTATTAACCATTATAATATTAACTATAATAATATTATATTATATAATATAACTAACAGACTAAAATAAATATTATATTTTATAATATTAGCTTAAACATAATACTATATTATAATAATAATTATAAGATTAACTCAGACAATATTAATTATATATTATTATATTAACTTAGGTAATATATTATAATATTAACTATAATATTCATATAACAATACTTATACAATTATATAATAACTAGCCTATGCTAGATAAGGTGACTATTTAGGAAAAAAATGGCTATTCCATATTGTATACACAAAATTACTCCCCCTCCAAGGAACACATATGTATACACATACACACACTGAAACATATATGCATGTATTCCCTAAAAATAAGATAGTTTTAATTTTAAAAATAATATTGAAATGCAGAGTGCTATGAGGGAAGTATATAAATAAAAAATCATACGGACCCTGGCCTCAAAGAATTTAAATTCTAACAATTACATTATTATTATCATTTTTTTTTCAGATATATGGACCACGGATCTCAGGCTAAACTATTTTAATTGTCTAAAGACATTGCAAATATTTCTGATTTTAAAATTCAGGTATGGTCTTCTCTATCTGACTCCCTGGATAAGATGAGATCTAGATAATGGTGGGAAAACACATGGTGTTTTTTTGAAGAAAAATTCCACATCTCACAATAGACTTGTAACAGTGATTTTATTAACTCCTTCTCTTGCCCAAATTCCTCTTCTGATCCACTGTTAAAAAGACATGATAAAAGTGTCTACTTTTTTTTCTTATTTTTTTTTTTTACAAACACCAGAACTCAAATACGGAATGGAGATAAGTAAAAGAAACATGACATAAACTTAAATATTGAAACTTAAATAAAAGTAAAAAGAAAAAAAAACATGTCAAAAGCACAGCAGAATGTGAGAGGATTCAAATATTCAAAAAGTGTCTATTTTAGAGCAATTGATGATTGATACCAACCGTCAGTTAAACTGAGCTTTATAATGTCCCCTGTTGTCATTGACATCATTCTAAATTTCAGCAAAGCATTTGACAAAATTATTTCAGTATTCTTTTTTTGATAAGTTTTTGAGATATGTGCTATTTAGAGGTACAATTAGTCGGGTTTCAAGCCAGCTGAATGACCAGAACTAAAGAATTGTGATTAATGGAGCAGTAGCAATATGGAAAGAAGTCTCTTATGGAAACCCTTAGAACTCTTTCCTTGACCCTATTCTGTTCAACATTTTTATCAGTAATTTGGATAGAGGCATGCCAATTAAGACAACAAATGAATGATGCTGAGCTGAGAGGAAGTGCTGAATACCTGAGTGGTATCCAAAATTATCTTACAAGATTAGAATGTTAAGCCAAAACAAATAAGATAAATTGATATAAAATCATTTATTTAGGGTCAATAAATCAACTCTATATAGGATAGAGGAAAGTTCTCATGAGAACAATACATCTAAAAAATTCCTAAAGATTTTAGCTTGAAAGTTCAACATAAGTCAACAGTTTGACATGGCAGCCAAAATAGATGGTGGCATTAATAGAAATACAGCGTCTAAAACAACAACAAATAGTTACTCTAAGCTCTTCCTGGATCAATTTAGATGGAAAGTATTGTGTTCAGTTCTAGGTTCTCTTCCTTTAGTAAGAGGACCTTGAAGAGGGCAGCCAGAATGGTTAAGAAAACTTGCAGCTTTAAGCACATGGTGAGTGGTTGAACAGGTTGGGGGCTAGTTGAGCTAAGGGAAGAGAAGGTTTATGGGAGACATATTCAGGAACTTCAAGTATTTGAATGTAGACTGGATAATGCTTTTTCATTCACTCCAGAGGGGAGAACAAGGAACAATGAATGGAAACTGAAAGCAGATAGATTTTGGTTTAATAAAAGGAAAAACTTCCTAAATATCAGTCTATTAATCACAAGCTAAATTGATTGCCTCATAAGGTAGTGAGTATTCTATTCTTGGAGGTCTTCACACAGAAACCTGATGGTCAATTATCAAAGATGTTGTAAAGGGTATTCTTGTCCACATATAGAATAGATTAGATGGTCTCTAAGACCCAATCAACTCTAAAATTCTAATATTACTCTATAACAAGACCTAGACGGTCTCTAAAATCCTTTCCAACCCTGAAATTTCAGTACCATTCTACAAAGAGACCTAGATCACGTCTAGGATCCCTCCCAACCCCCAGATTCTAGTACTACTCTCACCCAAGGTCTAGACGGTCTCTAAGATCTTTCCCAACCCTGTAATTCTAGTGCCACTCTACAGCAAGGCCTCATACTCCTGTCTCCGCTCTAATCATTAAGCCCAATAAGAATGCTAGTCATGGGATTTGTTATTTGACATTTATTTATTTTACAATTTATCTCAAACTGAATTTACTGAGGGGAAAAATGCAGTAAGGAAGCCAAACTGCTTTGTCAGCACCTATTTGTTTATAGAAAATTTAAATGCAGGTGACCCTGTTCTTGGTCAGAAACCTTGAGATTAGAACTGTTTCTGCCTCAGTGAACAGTACATGCATGTCGGCTTTTCTCTTGTACCACAATCAGACTTTAAGAGAAACAAACTAAAGCAACAGGCATTTATTAAGGGGCCAGATACAGGGCATGGCTTGTGAAAATAAATAGCCAACCATTTTAAGGTAAAGTATGATCCTAATCAGCAAGTTTTCACTTGTTACGCTGACACGGTACATTTATTTCAAATACAGCACTACCACTTGGAGAGGAGTAGGATTCAAGTATCCATAAGATACTATCAGTCCTTACATCAACATTAAAACAGGACATTGACTAAGGAAGTAGTATCTATACAAAGATTTTAGTTAAAGAATTGAAGAAAGTTTTTTTTTTCTTAAGCAAGACCTTGTATATTTATTTAAAAAGAGAGAGAAAAACCATCTAAGAACATCCTACTTAGAACAGCCTCTAGGAAATTAGATTCCACATGCTCCCTTGGTAATTTTCTCCAGTATATAAATACTCTCTGTTAGGAAGCTTTCCCTTAAAATCTGACATATAAGGCCCTCTAGTTGCAATTCAAACCTCTTCATAAAATCATAGATTCTTAGAGTTGGAGGAGTTCTAGAGGTTATGAACTATACCCTTCTACCCCATATAAGAGTCTGTCCTATACCACCTCTGAAAGATAGTCTTTCCATTTTCTGCTCAAATGACAGGGAAGTGATGTAACCTATTCCAAACTTGAATGACTCCAGTTAGAATGTTTGTTTGTTTTAGTCTTTCTGTGAATTTGTCTTGTACAGTTCTGAGGGGGATTGTCTTTATAATTACCCTCTCACAAACTTTAATACAGCTATTAAATGACTCCTAAGGCTTTTCCTTGAAATCATCTTAATTGGTTCATAATAAGATCTCAGAGACTTGAATTCTTGAATAATTGAAAAATATTATTTTAGCTAAATTCTATGCAACCAGAAAAATAATGACATTTTATGGAATTTGACTATTGGCCCATTTCATAGTATTCAGTTAATTAGTCCTCAAAATAGTAGCACTGATAGTGTGTTTAACTATAACTTAAGGCATCTAATGTAAAACTTGGTGTCTGAAAATAGCCCTGATTCAAAATATTTTCACTTTTTTTTTAAAGTGAAAATGAAGATGTGGTATTATGGTCTTATAAGGTGATTCAAGAAGGATTGAGTAGAGTTCAAAAAGAGTTTTTTTTCCTTCTTTCCCTAAAGGAACTATAAATATTTACTACACCAATAATCCTGTTCTTTTAGAAGAGGAAAAAAGGGCAGAAATGCAAAATGATCCTCTCTGGGACAAACTAGTGAAAATAACTCCCCCATTTCCCCCTACTTGCTAAGGACTTCCAGTGTACTTTCTCTGTGACTCAACTCAGCTTTAAATGAAAATCATTTTAAACCCTGAGTATCTTAATGTCCTCCTAACCTCAGACTTACATGAAAATTTAAAGAGACATAAAGGCGTGGACACAAGAATTTCAGTGTGTTCAAACCTGCAGGCTACACTACCAAGAGTGCCATTTAGAAAGGGCCAAACTACTCGCTCTGACCCCCAGAAAAGTGCCTGGTTTATCACTGAAACTCTGACAGTCCCCAGAATATCATGTCTCTTTGGGGCATTGTTTTAACAAATGCATTTGAAAGAAAAATGTTCTCAGTTAACTACAGTTCCCAGAATTCCTTGTAGAACATTCTGTCTCAATACATCATCAACTGGCGATGGCTACTGCTTCCTCTGGCAGAACTTAAGGGAAAGGGAGTAAAAGCATTATAGTATGTGACAAAGTTTAATATATGAGAAACACTGGTGTGCAGTTTCATCAGAATTTACATTCTCTTAGTGCAAGATAGATTGGAAATCTATTTTTAACCAAAGGATCTTATTAAACTAAGAAGATTGCCTCTTACTACATATAGTTGTTTCAAGCAGGAGTGCCTGATGGTGGTCTTTATAAACAACAGAAATAAATCTAAACAAGCTAAAAGATGTTTATTGCAAAATATTGCAGTTTAAGAAAAATTATTTCTCTGTGGATTGCGTATTTTGGATGCAATTTATGCTGCAGTTTCTCTTCATTAACCACATCTCACAGAATTTTCAAAGCATCAGCTTGCATATTATTAACATGTGTTTAAAATCACAATATATAAAGCTGCACAATTCAAATAAAAGGTTTGTTATAAGGCACAAGGCTTTTTCAGTGTGTGCACACTCACTGAATTTGTTAGAATTTCACCTTTTTTTTAAATTAAATTGAACTTGAGTTTACCTAGACCAGCTAGATTAATAAGTATCTCATCCTACTAAAAAGATTGTCCTTAATAAAAGTAAATATCTGTTTTATAGGAAAAATACAGTATTATATGTCACTTTTCTTATTTTATGTATAACATAAAAAACAATATGATGAAATATTCTGTGCTGTGAACATACAATGTATATATTTTCTATCTTTTCCTGTTATAAAAAAATGGTAGTAACTATTCTTTGTCACTGTTTTTCCCCTGTTAGAGGATCTAAATCTTCCCATCCTTGTAGAATTGTGATTGTGTTTATTTTATTATTTATGAGATGTTACAATTTTAGATTTTATGATGACTAAACATAAATTAATATGTCATTAATTCCAGCAGTGGGAAGCTATGTGGCACAGTGGATAGTGCTTGGCCAAGAGTCAGGAAGACTCATCTTTGTGAGTTCAAATCCTACCTTAGATCTTCATTAGATGTGTGACTCTAGGCAAGTCACTTAACTCTGTTTGCCTCAGTTTCCTCACCTATAAAATGAACTGAAGAAGGAAATGGCAAACCACTTCACTATCTTTACCTAGAAAACCCCAAATGGGTTCATGAAGAGGACACAACTGAAAAATGATTGAACAACAAAATTCCGTTGGTACCATATATGTTTAGGAAGGCAATTTAGTACAATGGAGAAAGAATTGCCTCTGGACTCAGAGAACCTGGATTCGAACCTTGCTTCCATTACTATTTAACCTTGGGCAAGTCACTTAACTTTGACTTCAGTTCAAGTCTCAGTTACCTCATTTGTAAAATGAGGGTGTTGCATTAAATTAATTTCAATTCTAAATTAGGATCTTTAAAAAGATTAAAAATTTTAAACCCATGAAAAGTCATTTGTGAAAAATTGAATCTAGAAATGGTTCCTTAATAAATGTCAATGTCATATTATCTAAGAAATATTCATATGGCATTCAGTCTTAATATCTTACAACATAATCTAATAGGAATAACATGGAAATATACTCGGAGCATTGGAGAACACAGCAAACAAATCAGATCAAGATTCCTTTTGTCCACACTCTATTTTTCAGTGTCTACAACTCCAAGAATTTTAATATAATTCTATAGAAAGTGTCACCTAAAGTAATCAGTCTGAGGATTGTGTAAAATTACCTGGGTTTGTAAAACATATGAAGAAAGCATTTTATAAACCTTGGTTTTCCTATTATTGTTATTATTAAGAGGCAGCAGGAGATAGAGGAGACAGAGGACCAGCTTTGGGGAAAGGAAGACCTCGATCCAATCTTTGCATCTGATCTAGTCATTTGCCCATTAGCAAAACAATTAAATTAGTGTTCTTAGGCAATTCTAAGACAATAAGTTACAGACAGGTTGATAACCTACATTAGGGGAGTGTTTCTACACTAGGAGTTGGTCACACTGTTGAAATATCAAATGAGGACCTCTTTTTAAAAATTGAACATGTGATGTAATTGGTGTAAGAAGATCTCAATAACAATCTCTAAATACCCATGTTAATTGACATCTGCTCTGAAACTAGAAATTTGTCTGGGACACATTGCAAGTTGACTTGTTCGGGGTCACACAGTCAGTATATGCCAAAATCTGGTCTTTCTGATTATGAGGTGAGTTCTCTGTATACTATACCATGCTCCCTCACATAGAATATTATTATACATAATACTGGTAAATTATGACTGAAATGAAATGATAATATTTAAAGAAATACTGTTGGCATTGCACATAAGTGGGATCAGAACACAGTAAACTTTGATTCTTAATTTTATGACTAATTTTTCTTACAAATTCATCAATGAGGATTATCATATCTATTTGTTATACATTTAATAAATTATACGTTTATGTATTTATATATTTAATAAATATTGATGACCTAACACAGGTGAAGCACTCTGTGGCAGTTTGTAGGGGTGGTAATAAAATATGGCCCCTCTTCTCAAGAAGTAGATAGACTATTGGGGAAGATATCCAGGTGATATCCTCTACCATGAAGAATCAAAGTACACTAATTAGCAATAGATAGAAATTATGCACTCATCAAAGAAAGGTAATGGGATGTATAATCCTTTTCCAGAAATTATGTGACTGAAATTTGGGGTTCATCTTTCCCCCTGTTTTTGACTTCCACTCAAGATCTTAACTTTCTACTTAATCTGTTTTATCTTTGCAAATTTCTAGGATGGGAAAAATGATATTCTCTTTGTGTCCCAAAGAGACAAATATTCATGAATGGATTTACTGAAAAATGCTATAGAAAAGGGAAATAAAACTTCCAGGACATAATACATTTTATTCTCACTTTGATTTGATCTTTCAATGCAACAGGGCCTGTAGATGGAATAAATAAATGGAGTAAAAGTAAATAAATAAGGGTAGCGTGCACAGAATAATGCCCCATCCCCAATAATCAGTCTATTGGTCATTTTCCTGTGCTTTGTACCTTTTGTATTCTCTTTCTATGTGTTTATTCTCCTCACTCTAATTTTATGCTTTCACATGTATCCTTAAGTCAAGTTACAGCAGCATTGAGTTCTGAAAACTCCACACAATTGAAACAGATTTAAATTAATTCAGTTTTACAAACATTTATTAATTGCCAACTATGTGCCAGGCTTTGGGTCAGAGGAAGACAGAGTCTCTGACCTTACGGTGCTTACATTCAATTCACATATTTTGGGAATATATTTCCAGTATTCATTATTGATATCAGTACATAGCTTTCACGGCTGATATTAGCCTACTGTCATTGGTTAGGCCTTATTGTGTTTCCATTCTTCTGCCTTTAAAACAACTTATTTCTTTGCCAGCAAATAATATTTTTTATTATATACTAACCCGAGTTTGTGATTGTGTATCCAGGAGCATTTAGAAATGCCTTCTGTTTCTTCTTCTGCAGGGACATCCTATATACACCTCCCCCCACCCCCAAAATCAGTGTCTTCATGACAGCTGTTGAGGGGCCTGGTCACCTGTTCTCTGATGATTTGATTTCCTTACTTTTGAGTGGCAAGAATTGAATATTTAAATTGGAGTGCTTCTGAGCTCCTTGTTCACCACATAATTTCTCCATTAATTGGAAGTGAACAATGGAGACTAAGGGTATTTAAAACATAAGAGCCTGTTAATAACAGCTCTGACCTCAGACAAATAGAGACTTTTCTGTCTGCATTTCTGTGTCCTAGCTTGGAATTTACCTATGAACTAGCTGGGAAAATATCCCTGCTCCTCCACTGAAAACAAGGCAATCTGGGTGATTTCTCAGGTCTTTTCATTGATCAGAACCCTAAATCCCAGGAAGCCCAAGTGTGTTTAAGCCTCTTTCCTCACCTACCTCACAGGGTCCTCAGGCTTCAGAAATGCCCTTGTTTTCTGGTCAGCAGGGTTAGAAACAACGGCACAGCTCTCCTCCTTAGCGTCCTAATGTATGCAAGAGCAAGGATCTAGAAACCCAAAAGTCCCTCTTCTTTCATTTACCAGCTAATGCTCAAGTCTTTGAGGCCTATTACTAGCTCCAAATTCTAGCACTGAAGTGAAAGCTGCCTCCCCCCAGGGAAAAACCACAGCAACTTCATTTATAAAACCTATTTGATTTCCTTCCCCTAATCTTCCTACAGCCCTTTTCACACTGCTGCGTGCTTTAATTTTGCTTTCAGTCAGAAGTTTAAAAACTTTAGCTTCTAATAACTGGAAAAAATGGTTATTTAAAGATAACTGCAAGTTACTTAACATGCCATACTATCATATGCTCGCTGCTTTGAAGCTGCAAATTAATGACGAGCAGGAACAGGGACTATCTTTCAGAGGAAACTGACCTCTTTCTAATGGCACATCGCTAATGTCATCTGTCTACTGCATCTCATTATGTGAATTTCACGGAGTTAAAAAAAAAAGTATCTTAAGGCTGTGCACAAATAAAAAGGACCTTCTAGTATTGAACACTTTGGAAATTTTTGATCTCCCCAAATACCTTCCTTAGATACTGGTTTCCCCTTTTGTGCCTGGCACGCTGCTTATGTCATCTATTCTCTGTGACTAATTATGTTAATTTTGTGCCATAAAAGTAACTGAAGGCTGTTAAGGAATAAAAGCTTTTGAGTGGCCTTATTTCATAAACACCCCTTTTGAACAAGGCACATTTAGTCATATTTGCAGTCACAGAAAGAGTCTTGTGCTAAAAATACAACAAAGCCTCTTGAATATGGCCATTTATTCCCACTTTATTAGGTAATTTATGAAAAAAAGTATGAAGGGAAGCCTTTTTGTTACTATAATTTGCATAAAGCTGGTGCCCCATTAATGAGATAACTTCCTGCCTTTTGTGTATCACCAGCTGGAAATAGAAATGGAGGAACTTTTCTGTCGCCCAATTACTTAACCTGCTGAGTTCAGCGTTGGAAAGTAAACAGGATTCCAATCTGCCAAAGAAGTTGATTTTGGTTGCTCTATCTTGATTTTTTAAAAAATTCAATTAGGAGAGCAATGAAAGCCAAATGTTGAAAACAAAGTAAATGTCAATGAAGCTATATGTGCTGTGCAAGTGTTTTCATTTTTTGAGAATTTTACTGATTTGATAATTACATTTTCCCCTTTGGAGAACAGTGGTGGTATACTTTTGCTTACACTATGTCAAATGGGCAACATTTGATCATCTTTTTTGAAGATCTGATGACTCCACTGTGAAAGAGGAAAGGAAATCCACGAACTCGGGTTTTACTCAGATTTCTCCCTGTTAATCTGGTCGTTTTTGTATGAGTCAGTCTTCTAAAACAGGGTTTTTAATCACAATATATTTTAGTCATACTTTATGAATATATTACCAAAAAATGTCAGCTTCTATAAAGCACCTCACAAATGAAACTAATCTTTAATACTATTGTTTTAATTTATCATATATCGAGAGTCAAAAATGTTCTAGGTACTGTACAAGACTGAAAATTATCATCTTTCCTCTGAGGGTTATATGATAAATTCCACATATGCAGGAAAAGTTAGGAGGAAAAATTGCATGCCTGTGTGTGTTTGTGTTTGTGGGTAAGTGAAGCTAGGAGATTATCAACAGTTGCAATCAAACATTTTCATAGTTTGTTACATGAGGAAAAAAATCACCTTTCCAATAACTCGCTTTTTTCTCTAGGAGAAATGGAGGAAAGGGAATAAGTATTGAGGGTGGGAGAGGCATTACTTTTATCTATATTTCAAGAATGTGTGGCAACACATTCATTCTCAAGAGAAAACAACTCTTCTATGATTTAATAGATGGTTAATGAAGTTTTATAGGAAAAAAAAATAGATGAAATTCATCATTTGTTGACCAACCCTTTGATCATCATTGTCTCCAAACTTAGCTAGGCTAGTTTATGGATAAAAGACAGTCAACTGATCTAACCTCAGGTTTGGTACTTGAAGCCTTTACTTCTTGGTAAAGCCTGTTAGAGTTTGTCCTACTGGGATCACCTTTGATAATTCCATATGATGAGCTAAATTGTGCTTTTTTAAAAAAAATATAGTTTTTGCTAAATTAAGCCACTACCCTGTTTCATTCACTTCCATAAATCATGTTTGGAAGCAACCTTAGATGGATACTTGACTTGGAGAACATGGAGAAATGACTGAGGAAAATGAAGTCAAATTATCAGTTAAGCATTATTAAACAACCTGCTTTGCAACAGGCACTAAGGCTACAAATACATATAATGAAAAAAGGTCCTACTCTGAAGTTCACATTCTAACAAGGGAAAAACAAACATGTTGTCTATAGTGAAGGAAGTGGAAAAAGAAGATGGAAAATAGATTGATAATTTATCAGATTTGCTCATGTTGAATATTATGCAATCACTCTTTTCCTTATTTGGATTGTTCATTTTATTTCTCAGAATAGGGGAAGGAGGATAGAAACTTAGATCTGTCATTTTACCAATGTGAGTATCTACTATGGAAAATCCCTACAGTAATAATATAGATTAGCAAACTATCTATAACTTTTAAAGTATTAAAGCATTTGCTGGGACCCTGAAAGATTAAGTGATTTGCTCATGGTTCCATGGTTAGGATGTATCAGGAAAGTAAATTGGATCCAAGTCTTTTTGACCAAAGCTGACCCTAAATCCACTTGTTTCCCATTAGCTAAGTCAACCACAGCCCTAGATCGTTGTGATCAACTTCCCCCTCATATACAAGTTTCATAAATATTTTTATTATACTTGACTAGTATAGACATTTTATATAAAGAAATAATATCCCAAGTTCTCTACTTCCCCACTTCAGTTGATCCAATTATGTCTCCGTATATAATGCTGAACTTAGAAGAAAATGACTTAGATTTGAGCCTGTTCATAGTTGAGGGAAATTGTTTCAGTAGACAGAGGAACTGGAAGACAGCTTTTCTGTGTCCAGATATGGTGAAGTAGGTATACAAATAGCCTGGCAACCAGGTGAAAAATTGTATTCCTGGCTCTGCCACTGATTAATAGTAAGACAACCCATTTAACCCCCCTGGGTTATTTCGAGTAAGGATGAAAGAAATGCTGTCCCCTTCAGTAAAACTAAAGTAATAATACCCATGCAGTATTTGTAAGTCTACTTTACTGTTTTATAAAATTTGAAAAAAAAAATTCAGTAGATTTTTGCTCAATGCAGGGTTATAAATGTCATTATATGAGATCAAGTAATATGTTTGGAGAGTCATTGATGTCTTTCCAAGCAGCTCTTTATTACAGCTTGGGTAAACTGCTATTAATATTTATTCCAATTTAGTGATATAAAAGTAGTTTTGAATGTCTTTGATTCCAACAGTTTTCTTCTCTGCTCTAAGTATAGGTACACTGCACTAGTCATAATGATCCCAGGAGAATAATGAATGGTATTCAAGGAGAGATAAATAACCTCATACAAAGACACTGAATGCCAGCATTCATTCTCACATATGCTTTTTTAGCTGTTCCCTCCAAAAACTTAGACAGAGCCCAATCTAGGCTAGAGGATCAACCTAATTATCAACATGTAAACTAAATTGTCTTTTTTTTTTTGCTTTTAAGTGATCTCCTTAAACTTTATACCCAAGGGATATTGGCCATAAGGGTACACTGGGCACAATCTACATGATCTGATTCATTTCCACTATTACTAGGGGTGTAACTTATTAAAAATGGAAATACTTAGCTGTTGAATTATTGTGGACTGCTCCAAAATTTAACTTACACATGAATTTAGTACTTTTAAATCTTTTGCTCCAATGAATTCATTTAAGAATTTATTTATATAGAGGCACAAGAAAAGTGAAATAACCATTTGACTAATAGACCAAACCACATATACTGTATGAATACACACATACACACACACAATGATAATGATAAGTAGCATTTATAAAGTACTTTAATATTAGCAAACCACTCTACATATACTATTTCATTTGACTTTCACAACAACTCAATAAGCTAGTTGTATTATTATTTCCATTTTATAGGTAAGGAAACAGAGACAGAGAGGTTAGGTGAATTGGAAGAGTCACACCTAGTAAGTGCTAGAGACAGGATTCAAACTTGGATCTTTCTCCCTTACTCCAAATCTAGAGGATAGGCTTTTCCTCTTTTCTTTGCTCTCCCTATCTCCCTCTCTTCCTCCCTCAAAATATAACAACCGTTTTATAGACTGTGCAAACTAGCATATTTTATACACAAGATTAGTAGCTGTGGAAGATGCAAGATAATCAGAATGATAAAAATTAGATTCATCTCTGATTCCAAATAATGGTATCTATAATATTTCAAAATTGGCCATCTAAGGCAGCCTGCTGCCATCCCATCCAGGATGTCTCCATTCAAATGTATCCCTCAACTTGCTCATGGTTCCCATTTGGTTGGAATTGGACTTTTGACAAAATCTGTGATTTTTTCAATCACTTATGATTTAATAGAGGTTAGTCATTTGAACCACAGGAACATAGGAGACAAAAACAGTCTAATGAGTAATCCTTAAAAGAAGGGGGAAAAAATGTTCACAAGCCCATAGCAAACTTAATTAAAGTCAGCGTAGAAAGCATCCAGAGTGACAAAGCAAAACAATTAAATGTGATATTTTTACTTTAGTATTCTCGGCTCCCCGAGTTTTTTTCCCCCCCTCTCCCTTACTGACTGCCCTCTTAAAAAAAAAAAGTATACCCTTAGTTCCTTTCTATCATATGTCTCATGGGCAAAGACAAAGTTTTCCAGGCCAGGCTAGAAAATAAGTTTCTGCCCAGATTTTGACTCTCTAGCGAATAGCTTGACTAAGCTATATTTTGTTAAGAAATACACAGTATTGAGTTTAAGAACATTAATTGAGCAACAATTTGTATTTAGCTCTGGAGGATTTAAATGATAAATTATAGGAAAACCTTATAAATAAAAGGGTAGTTATATACCCTTCCCCATTGCATTTATTTAACAAACCCAATGAACAGCTTATGAAAAAAATCAAATCTCACTATAAACTTAGTACATTGTTATGTCTGTGTATAATGATTTGGGAGACTATCGGGGGAAAAGTTTGAACCAACAAATATTTTCTACATTCCTACTGGTAACTCCAAGGTCTGTTTTCTTTTCTTCTCCTTCCCCCCACCCCCTTCCTTGTCTGTTACAAGTTATGATGTGTGGATGAAGGCTTTTTCCCATGCAGTAATGACTGTATACTGAGATTTCAAGGGGCTGTTCATGACAATCCCATTTTCTGTGTAATTTCATGGTTGTCTTCTTGAATGAAGATATTGGCTGCTCTGAAGCAGGAGGTCAGACGCTCCTGCTCCCTTTCAGTATTGTTCCGGAGTATGTTTCCTTTCAGCTGATGAAAAGTAATTCATCATTTACACCCCTGAATTCTGCCAGCATTTTTTGAACAACTTTTCTTTCCCTGTGGTACCTTAGGCCCATGAAAGAGATAAATAGGTTCAATACAGCACTAGGCCCCAGATCCTGGGAGCAGGTTAGGCCTCTGAGGCCCTAAGCTGCCCCTTTCTCATGATAGAGTTTGTCACCTTTCTACCACTGGAAGTCAAATCCTGTCGACTCAGCCATCTTTCAGGCTCTCTGAAGTGGCTTTGGCACCCACTGGGGCATGTGAGCTTAAAATTGATTTTTTTTAAGATCTGTCAAGTTCCCTTAAGGGACAGAGTTGACAGCCAGCAGGCCTCAACCTATCACAGAGCACTCAATGTGTAAAAGACACCTAGGGAACTTCCTTTGAGGGGCCAAAGGGCTTCAGACTAGTGACATGCTGAGAGGGTGCTGTTGCTAAGAAACTGGCCTTTGGCCATAGAATTTCTCCTGCCTCTTTTGGAAGTATTTTAAGCTACCTCTGTTCTTAAGACAAAAAAGGAGAAGATGTTAAATGAAATCACTGCACGCAGCTTCAGACTCAACGAGCCTGCCCATCACCTGCTTAGCTTAGTAATGAGTTAAGTGAAGCATCTGTAGCTGCTTGGCAGAGGAAATTTGCCTTTAGAAAGGTGTCACCCATGGTGGAATTTACCTAACAAAGCCAAACAGATGTGTTAGAGGCCAAAGAGGAAAATCATTTAGCAACATTAATTTAGGAAATTATTTAAACATGGATTATTTCATCCCAACAGGAAGAGAAGACTTGGTCATCCAATGACCAAAACTACATTTCACCTGGAGTCTGCGTTCTTCCTCTTCAGGAGTGGAGGAATACCATTGCAACAGATTAGGACATGATACGACAGTGACCCAGCTCTGTTAGGGCTAGTTTAGCTTTCTTGTTATCTCAGCCCTCTTAGCTTATTTTAAAGTCCTGCCCTTCCTCCTTCCCCCCTCCCCATGTTAGAAAATACAATAGCCAATATTCTCCCATATGATTTTTGGTGGAGAAAATGGTACAAGCTCATATGGAAGAGATCTAAGTATCCATGTAGCCCAAGGTATGCATGAAAAATAAAATGCCTTTAAATCTCTAATAGACTTTTTCTTAAAGGCTTCAAATCTTTGCTTAAAACCTGAGTAAAGGGAACCCAGTGACCCAGCACATTCTAGCTGAGGACCACTTCAGTGGTTAAGAAATTGTTGGTTTCTTGCTTTCTTTCATCAAAAGTAAATTTTCCTTTCTATAACTTCTACCCTTAACTATGATGTTTCCCCCTTTTTTTCCCACTGTTGATTTTGGCCAAATTCAAGGTGCCAACCATTATTCTTTTTGCTACAATAAAAATGACAACTTGATGTCATGTATAGAAGACTGGTTTGGAGTAAGGAAGATGTTAGTTCACGTCTTTTCTATGAAACATACCCGCTATGTGACTGTTGGACAGCAGCTTAACTTCTCAGTGTCCCAGGTACCTCTCTATAAATTAGACTGTGAATAACATCTCTTTTTAGTAAATGACCCTTTCATCTATTGCCTCTTTACTAACCAGGTCAGCTCTATAAAATAGAAAACAATATTCATAATATTCACTAGAAAAATTATAATGACATATCAATTTATTTCTTATAGGAAAGTTCACCTGCATCTTGTTTTGCCTTTTTAAAAAAATTTTAATGTTTTTCCATGTGACCAATCTAGTACATTTTATTTTTTATTATTCTAAAGAGCCTCCCCAGTTCATTTAGTGGAATTGTATTTTTGTTTACATCATGGTAGATATCATCTAAGGAAGACACTGGATAGTTTACCTGCCACTGGCCACCCATTCTTAGCAGTGTATCGTAGTCTTAGTTCTTCTATTTACTACCAATTTTACCTAGGGCAAATCATCAACCTATCTAATCCTCAATTCACTCACCTGTAAAATGAGGGAATAGACTAAATGAAGTTGGGGTGGCTAGGTGGTGCAGTGAATAGAGCACCGGCCCTGGAGTCAGGAGGACCTCAATTCAAATCCAACCTCAGACACTGAACACAAAACTAGCTGTGTGACCTTGGACAAGTCACTTAACCCCAATTGCCCTAATTTCCCCCCTCCAAAAAGCAAAGAAAAAAAAAGACTAAATGAAGTTTATAGTCCCTTTCAAATCTAATTTTAAATAAAACTATCTCCACTACTATGTGACAATTAAAAATATGATTCTATGGGGTCTCAGTGAGGAAAAGCCAAGATATATTAAAAAAATGATTTAACCAAAAAATATAGGAAAATTGAGACTGATTTGATGATTTAATTGATTGTGCTAAGGCTAACAAAAGAAAACTCTCCACATGAAGAGAGAATTCCACTTTTTCATTTTGTATTCAGTATGCTGATTATAGCACCAAAACTATCAATCCTACCATTAAACTGGTTTTTTAGGGGTTTTGGGGGGTTAGTTTTTTAGTTTTCCACTTTGGCCTTGGGCAGGGATGGAGAACCTCTGGCCTCAGGGCTACATGTGGCCCTCTAGGTTCTCAAATGCAGCCCTTTGATTGAATCCAAACTTTACAAATTGTTCTATGAAATTGGGATTCAGTAAAAGGGTTACACTTGAGGACCTAGAGGGCCACATGTGACCTTGAGGCTGAGGGTTCCCCATCTCTGGGTTAAACTATTATTATTCAGGCCCAGTTAATTCTTGGAATAACTACCTTCAAATCAACAAATTTTGTTGGCCACCTGTAAGTCAGGTACTCTTTTAGGTACTGCAGATGCAAAGGCCAGCCCCTGTCCTTAAGGACCTTACATTCTTCTCTGACCTCCTTTATATGTGGAGATAAATAGGAAAATTTCTGCTGTCTTTCAGAATAACTCTCCGATCTCCTTTTTCTTGAGAGCTTCTCAGCCTTTTGTCTTCCTGATAACAGATCTTGACCTTACCGACAGTATTATTTCCTTTCATATCTGCCTTCTCATTTGATGGATACAGTTCCCTGGTCAGTAGCTGCTACATATGCATCACCTTAGATAAGCAATGTATTTCGATAATGCAGATATCTGGTTAACCAAGAGAGCTGAATAGCAAAAGTATAATGAACAAATAAGGTGTGTGTGTGTGTGTGTGTGTGTGTGTGTGTGTGTGTGTGTGTGTGAGAGAGACAGACAGACGGACAGACAGAGTAGCTGGAGTCATAAGTGACTGAGGCCTAAAAGAGAGAAAAAACCTTTGGAACAGCTAAGTAGGGTCAACATGGGAACAACATATGGATAAGAATTTTGTCCATGTCCTTTCATCAGCCTTTGGTATCATTAGCATATGTGACACACTGTGGTATTTTAAAAATAAATTGAGTGCTAGGATAAGGTGTAATGCCAAGCAAAGGCAACTTCTAAGGTTCAGATTACCAGCATAGTAAACCCCATTTATTCAGCAAACATTCACAGAACAGAGAAAGTCAAAATACAGTGTAACTTGTTCCTTTAGCAGGTAAATTCTCAATTCAATCCAGGTATTACTCCACCCCTAGACAGTATGTTCATTTAGTCAGTCAAAAGTCTCTTCTCAAATGGAGATTAGTCTCCAACCATAAACAAAGTACATTCATTTGGTCAATTACAGAGCACATAGAAAACTCAAAGGCTTCCCACCCCTGAATCTCAAAAGGGGCAGGAGAACACAAAAGGCCATCCACCTTAAATTACAAGGTTAAGCTCAGCATTGAATACCCAAGGAAAGGGCCTTCTTTCATTTTCACTGGAGGCAAGCCCTCAGCAATCTCAGTTCCTGTTCAACAAAGCCATAGTCATCGTCCTCATCAAGTCACTCTCTGCCTGTAGAATAGTCCCAGAACCCCTGAAAAATTCAGCAAGGTCCTCTTCCAGGATTTCTGTGCAGGTACCACAAGAAAATCCTCCTTCAGGGCTTCTGAACCAACAGCCGGGTTCCAGGACCTCTACAACAGCAGCACTGTCCTTCACCATCAGGTGAATCTGGCAAAACAACATCAAAATAGACAGACAAAATACCAGCATCACAGCCATGCCTTCTCAGTCCTTGGCAGTTCCGAGTGGCAGTTCCAGGTGGCTGTTCCAACAGGCTCTCACCAGTCTTTTTCTCAACAGCTCAGGCTCTATGATACTGGATACTGTTCTCCCAAAGTCCTTCTGGCCTTCTCTAGGCTTAGGCCTCTCTCCCAATTCACGGCTCCTCTCAGTTCAGCCCTCTCTCTTCACATCAACAAGTCCATCCCACAGGTGGGATTCACAAGCTCTGGGTTTTAACACTCAACCCAAAAACCAAGCCAATACAGGGGCATCTCCAAATTCCATTACCAATACATAAAGGAGAACTGCACTGTATTCCTACCTCTATAACTTTTTAGCACCATGGACTTAGATAAATTGCAATATCTCAGAATCTCAGTTCTTTCATTCATTCATTCATTCATTTGAATTGTCTCAAAATGAATCCTTTTTTTTTTTGCCAAGTAATGGAGGTAATGACCTTGGCTAAATAAAAATTATGTGTGGGTGGGGATGGAGAGGCTGATCTCTGTGTAGTAAATGACAGTGTGATGCAGTAAGTAGATTGCTGAATTTAGAGTCAGAGTACATTGGTTGGGATGTTGAACCTGAGTGAATCTGTCACTAAATACTTGTGCAAGCTTAAATTGAAGAAAAATAAGTAAACTCTCTGGCACTGAACTTCCTCATCTATAAAGGGAAAGTATTAAGTTAGATTATTTGTAAAATTAAATCTAGCTCTAAAAATCAATGTATTTGGGGGAGGGGTGGTTGACTTAATGACCCTTCTAGCTCTTGCCCTATGACCCTGATGTTCTAAAATGCTGTACATTTCTCAATATTTTGTGCTAATAATCACCTCTCAACTATTCATTTTGTGACTTCCTGATGCCTTTCTCAGTGACTTTTATTCTTCCTTTTTGATAAAAATACCAAGAAAGAATGGAGAAGAGTTTACTAAGTTATCCATTTCCTTATGTAGCAGGTCTATGACTAAATTTAGGGGACTACACAATCTCCCTAGAACTGCCTTCACTCCCTCAGGTTCTAGTTAACTCTATCACTAGCCCTATCCCTTGTAACTTAATCTTTTTAGATTCAACAATTCACAAATCACTTCAACCTCAACACTCTTAATAGAGCAAAACAGGTTAATTAGGAAACACAAGGTAACAAAAGGCATAATCCCTTCTACAATGTCAATTTTGCCTGAGAAAGTGAAAAGCAGATAATCCAACTGCCAACTCCTTCCAGGACAGAGTCCAGTCATTTTGTTCTCTTTCCTGTTGCACTGAATTTAGACAAAAGGTAGAAGACAAAAGAAGCTCATTTGCTTTTGGAAGACTTTAATTTCCTACTGTGGGAGAATGGCAAAATATCTCAGTCATTCATAGAATTGTGGTAGAAGAGGAACTGACCCTTGCTGCCAGAATTTCAATGATTCTCCTAGGAACAGCTGTTAAGCAAAAAAACAAACACACAACAACAACAACAAAACAACCGAAACAAATAAACAAAAAAAAGGCTAGCATCAGTATTGACTCTCTACAGGTTTTCTTCCATGAAGTCATAAATGTGAGCTTCCCCTAATATGTTTCTGACCTGGTCCTTCTCAGTAAGGAAGCTTACAATGTGCGGATCATGGCTGGGAAAAGAAAAACTAGAAACTAGGAGGAAGCTTCTTACGCTGTATGACTCCCTCTTCCTCTCCTCCCACTCTCTCTTCTCTTTCTTCTTGCTTCCCCAACCCAATCTGGTACATTTCTTCATCTTTTTTTTTTAACCATTCCCTCTGTCCTCTGCTTGGTTACCCAATCCAGATGATGCTAGCTTTGAAGATGTTTCAGAAATCTTTCAGTGACAGTCATTACTAAGAGAAGACCACATAGAAACTCCAAAGATACGTATATACAAATTCTTCTTATGCAGGTATGGGTTTATGGGGTATTCATGGAGGACTGGTATCTCTGGTGTGAGGGTTACTCATTTACCTTTGGTGTCCATCTGTCGCCCAACTCTCACCAGTGACTCCAAGCACGAACAAGGGGCACATCCCAGTAGAACCATCTCAGCGGACAAGCTACAGTAGGTTGAGGGGAACCAAACCCTTCAGTGATTTAAGGGGATGTTTACCCTAAGCCTGTGATGACTTCCCCCAGCAGAATAGGTGGCTGAGAACAATTTGTTCCAGCAGCCATGAAGGTAATTGAAGCAGGCACTGTGGAGCATTTAGAGCTTGGTTAGACATTAAAGACAACAAGGTCATCCATTGTATCCTGAGCTGTTGCCCATTGCCCCGGCTTTGGTTTTGCCACTGGGCCTTAATGATTTAGGAAGAGAGTGAGGCTGACAACTTTGCACAACTCTACCTCATTTAAATTCAATTCACATGCAAGTCAAAACATCACCTTATAATATTTGTTGATTGTCTTATAAAATGGACAAACAACTTTTGTATTATATCCACTAAAGCTTTTTATAATCATACGGGTCCAAATATCACCCATAAGATTTTTTTGTTTTGTTTTTGTTTAATCTGATTGTCCCAAACGAGCTCAATCTCCTTGTCATAATATCCTGATATTATAGCAATGGCCTTAATAACTATGTTACAGAACATCACATCACCATTTGTGATAGCAGATACACCAAACTTGCTGCTGGCTTATAACTAACTGTAATGGACACTCAAGGTCTAAACATGTTCTCTTCTTGACTGAGCCTTGAAAGTATCTATTTCACAGTATATTCCCTTCAAACAGAGAATCTAAAAAAGGCAAGAGGAAAAACACTTATTTATATATAAGCACCATAGGCACAAAAGGAATAAATGGGGCACTTCATGGACTCCCATTACTTTTTCTGAACAATTTGTTACATTGTAAAAGGTAATTTGCTAAATGGACCCTGGTGGCCTGAAAGTTAATGTGTGTGTGTGTGTGTGTGTGTGTGTGTGTGTGTGTGTGTCTGTATGTGCTTATGTGTGGGTGTATGTGTGAGTGTGTACATACGTATGTGTGTGTGTGATTTAGAAAGTAAGCAATTTATCCCTTCCTCATGAGTAACAGCAGGCCATTTTCAAATGGAACTAGCCAGATTCAAGGGATGGAGGAAGAATATCTCTTTTGTTGTCAGTAACGACAAATGAATTTCTAATTCTCTTTATCTCCTTTGCTGCAGTTTCACACTTTGGTTTGAAAGACTTGACTTCTTATATGTAATATTGTATCTCTAAGTTTTTAACTCTGTTAATACTAAGTTTAACAGTTAAACTTTTATTTTTAATTAGGATTTCATAAGTCTTCATTTTACTGTAGAAAAATGCAATATTAAAAAAGTTAATATTTGAGTCTGTTCTTGTTAAGCCTAATGAAGTTTATAGGTGACAAAAAGGCCTGTAGCTAAGATAAACGTGCATACAAAATGTTTGAAAATATATACAGCAATAAAAAAGGGAAGAAATCAGAAAGCAAAGCCAATTGGGAACTGCCAAATCTTTGGAGAGCAAAAGAAAGCATAGCTATTGCTTTTTTTCTTCTTTTGATGGGTGGGTAGGTGCTTAGATGCTTAAACTGTTAGATATTTTACTCTACATTTAATTTATCCACCATAGTAAGTATTTGTGATAAAAATAATACAGATTTTTAATAGCTAATTTATATAGGGCTCGCTTATTACATGCCAGGTATTGTGCTGAGCACTTTACAATTATCATCTCATTAGATTTTAGATCATCACTATCCTGGGAAGCAGGGGCTATTATTATCCTGTTTTTACAGGCGAGGAAACTGAGGCAAACTTTAAATGAGTTGCCCAGTCACACAACTACTAAGTGTCTCAGGCCAGATTTGAGTCATGTCTTCCTTATTCCAGGTCCAACACTCTTTTCATTGTGCCTCCTGGTCATCCTTTCAAAAGAAGGAAGGTGGCACTGGATACGCTTTCCTTTTACTCTCCAAAGATTTTATAGTTCCCAATTAACTTTCTTTGTCTTTATCTCTTTCTCTATTTTTGTCATTGCATATTTTCCTAACATCTTGTGTGCATATTTATCTTAACTACAAGCATTTTTGTTACCTGTAAATATCTTTAGACTTAACTAGAAGAGAATTAAATGATGTTTTTAAATATTGCAATGATCGTATCTTATAAAATCTCAATTAAAAATGCAAACTGAGTATATTTCACATTTCTTCCAAAATCAGCTTTTCCCAAAGTAACCTGTCTTGGGCTGCTTTCTTTTGATGATATGTGGCTCACTTGATAGTGGATGCTTTTCAGATCACACGTACTTGTTCTCTTTTCTCTCGGGTTGTAGAACTTGGTTTCCTTAAGAGTCTGAAAATCAGTTCTGTAAAATAGATACAAAAGTGCTCTTGTGCTATAACAAGGTTCAACCCTTCAGAGGACTTTTTATCTAAATGGAAAACATTTCCTGGTCTATTTTCTCCTTATGCCCTGAGGTGAAGTGTAACATTCAAGAAATACCTGACTATCCTCATTGTCCTTAATGCCTATCCAAATAGCATCTGCTGTGTCAGCCAAAATACTTATATAGTGTTTCTTGCTGCAGACTCTCCTGGCTTTGTGATACTGATACCACCTCCTTCCCTCCCCACCTCCCCAAATTGGTTTCTCCTTTCCATAACGTAAACCTTGGTCTAGTATTTTAAATCCTCAGTCAATTGCCTGGCTCAACCCTATCTCTGCTATTCCAATAACACCAGCCTTTTCCTCAATACTCATACTCATACTTAGCATCGATAAGTCTTTGATGTAATAAATCCTTGATATAATATCATACTTATCCATGCTATGAGATATAATCAAAAATGAAAGCAGAAACTTAAGATACAGAGTCAAATATATTACTTGCCAATTTTCCACAGTAACTTTTCATCATTACTCCAAAATTACTTTTTAATGCAAAGAGTAGTTTCAATCACATTGAGGCCCACATGATTCAGATACTATCATAATCACAATTAGATTACATTACTGCAATCAGGAATGGAGATCATTAAGAAAAAGAATATAAATTGCTTTAGTTTTACAAGTACTGAGCTAGCAAAATTATAATTAATCTCCATTTATAATCTTTTCTTTCATAGAACTGCAAAGCATGCTACTTTTTTAGGCCATCAATACAAATTAGAACCAAGTAATAAAGCCCTAACTACTACGACTGTGCAGTTCACAATTGGAGAAACTTTCACATTACGTATAGAAGGCTTTTGATGCAGTGCCCTCAGAGTAGATTGTTTCAATGCAATAAGCCCAACTATTACAAGGTACTGTTTAAAAAGCAGAATGCAGCAGAAACAGTCTCTCTTCCCAGAGTAATCAGTTTGCGGATTCCATTTCTTAAAATGAGATGATGCCTCTTGTGCAAAATGAAACAGTAATGACTTAGCGGGCACAGTGAATGCACCACTCTATGCATTCCCAAGTTTTAAATATATTCTTTTAAAAAAAGGACCAACTATTGTTTTTAAGACATTCGTAATGTCTTTTGAAATGCAAAAAATATACCCTTTAATATTGTTTGTAAAACAAAAATGTGTGAGTGTGGACACGTTGTTTGTGCTTTTTACAATTTTTCCCCCACTAAGTTTAACCATGTGGTCTCATATCTAGATTATTATTTTAATGTTTTGTTTGTTGTGTTTTGTAAAGCACACACATTCAATTATTTGAATTCTTCAAATTCTCCCTAAATTATAGTAAACTATTTTTTCAATTATAGAGTTCATTAAACGCAATTCAGTCTATTAGCTTTATAACGCTGTATACCTAACCAGGACAACACCGAAATAAGAGTTTGGCTTTGTCTCCTCCTAACTACCCATCCTTCACCCTTTCCCAAGCCTTCCGGGTCTCTGTTTTTTATACTAAAATGTCAGTTACTGATACTGGCATATTATTACCCCTCCCTTGAATTATGAAATATCAACAAAGCCTTAATCCAGTGGTTCTCAACCTGTGGGTTATGTTCAATTTGTAATAATGAAAATACATCCTGCATATGAGATAGATTCATAACAGCAGTAAAATTACAGTTATGACATAGTAACAAAAATAATTTTATGGTTGGGGGTCACCACAATATGAGGAACTGTATTAAAGGGTTGCTGCATTAGGAAGATTGAGAACCACTGCCTTAATTTAATGATGATGTAGGAGAGATTCTTTAACTTTTTTTGTGTTATGGATTCCTTTGGAAGTCTAGTAAAGCCGACATAATCCTTCTCAGAATAACATTTTTAAATAATTGAAGGAAAAGATAAATTCTGATAAAGATTAGTAAAAATAAGGATGTAATATTATTTTTTTATCCAAGTTCATGAACCTCCTGGAATCTACCCCATAGTTTGTTGAGCCAAGGGAAAGAATCTCAGATCTAAAGGAAAGAAGTCCTAAATATAGATCTCTAGTAGTCTATCTTTGTGTATTTAGCAGGAGAAGTGACCACAAAGTCTCTTAGTCTACTTTTACATGACATTAGTCTTGCAGACATGATCACTGTGTAAATTGTAGAGAAAGGAAAAGTGTCTTTCAGGCTAAAAATATAATGTCAAGATATTTGGTTAATGAAGAAACAAGGAAGAAAACTATATAACATTTAAAATAAATAATTGGTATAAGGAACTGCCAGATGAGGAATTTTCCTCTACCAATGAAGTTTGGCACGTTCGCTGTAACTTAAAGTGCTTAGAGTACTGATAAGTTAACACAGAGATCCAGAAGTGCCCAGGGTCACAGAGCCAATATACGTCAGGACCACTTTTTGTCTGACTTCTTTGCACTTTACTGTTCTATAACTGAACTAAGCAATAATGAAATATAACCTGAGCCATCTCAAATTGAAAGAAGGAAATTAACACCAAGAATTGAATGAGACTGAATGTGTGGACTTTGTGGTAATGGGATCCCCAAAGGTTTGTGAAACTTCTAAAAATGTTCCAGTTACATCTAAGTAAGTAAATGAGAGAGACTGAGTTTCCAGGAGGTGCCTGTGAATCCCCAAGTCAGGTCAATCATCTGACGTATGCTCTAATATCATTATGACTCTGCCTAAATCAATGAAGAATATATATGGATTCCTATTTGGAAAACTCAGTCTCACCCTATTTATTTACGGAAAGTAAATTATTTCATTTGTATGTAATTGTACTAGTTTAACTTGTTATAAGAACATATTAAGCACTCTACACTGAATCAAAACTAATTAAGCTGCGTGCACAGTGCTGCCAAAATGGCATTGCTTCCGTATCAGTAAAATAGTAATAATTCAGGAGAACAAAATAACAACTGTACTTATAAGCAATGAAAATTCTTGTGTGATGAATTAGGAAACACACTATAGGAAAGATGAATGGTGTTAGATGTTTTTCTAGACAGGTGGGGATAAAAAGGACATCAGAGCAATGATAAAAAGGAATTAGCTAGGATATGTGGAGATGTATATAGTTCACCAGGTTAATGAAGGCCCCACCCTTTGGAAATTTTTAGAATGGAAAATTCTAGGAGATAATAAAAATAAGGCAAAGTGAGTAACAAAGAAGTAGACATCGAGCAAATCATTTTTTTGTATATAGTCCGTTGGCCTCTTGATTAGTAAAGCTGACCCCACAAATCCTAGAAACAAGTAGCAAGTATCATTTATACCTCATAGTATGGATAAGTGTGACCTTAGATCAAGGATTTATTACAAATATTTACTGATGTTAATCAGCTAGGGACACTAATGAAAGAAGACAAATTTTTACCTTACCAATATCATTGAAACGTAATAGGGTAGAACCATGATGGCTTGGGAAAGATATACCATATTGAAAAGGAATAAAATAGTGTAAGTAACTGAATATTATAAAGGTGACAACAAGATCATATGATTTGCAACCTGGTAGAGAAGTTGTTACAAACCTCTACAATCTAAAAAACTTTTGAAAAAGTAATTATATACCAGATACAGAATAGTTCTGTGGTGTATTAGATAAAGCCATATTCAGAACCAGGAGATCTGGTTTGAGTTCTTTCTTTAACATCTACTGGCTTTGTGATCCTGGGGAAATCATTTAAACTCTGAGTAGTATACACAGCTGTCTAAGGCTATAAGTTGCAGCCAAAGTGCCAGCATACTTTGGTAAAGAAAGTTTATTCACCAGGAATTTCCCTAAACCAGTGAAATCATAGGTCCAGACCAACTCTATAGAGCAACTAAACACAAAACAAAATGGAGTCATTGGATAAAGTAAAAAACAAAAAACAACAAAAAACAAACAAACAAAGCAAAAGTAATAGAACACAATATAATATTAGAAACCCAACTCTTTGCGCCATGTACAATCAGCACAAGAAATCTCACAAACTTATTTATATTTCAGCTTGTAGCTATAGGTAGGAAATTCCTTGACCAGTCCACCTAATGATAGTGACTCAACCTAAACCTTCTGGAAATAGACTAACATCAAAGCATTATATACAACATTAAGTAATGACTTAAGAGAGGAAAAGGATAGAAATTAGCATAAAAGATACACGTGCAGGAAAACACATAATAATAATATAAAATATGAATGAATTTTACAAAACAATAGAATGAAAAAAAGATTGGCAAAATGGATAAGAAAAAACTGGAATAATTGGATTCATAAAAAATATAACTAAAAATTAAAGACATATAATGAACATGATTAGTGGAGTGACATAATGAATATGAAGCATTTGGACTTTATTATTTTTATAATGAGAAGTCTGCCCTGGAGTCTCTCAAATAGCATTGTGTAAATGGGTGCCTATTCCTTTACTTATAAGGTCCAACCTGCTTGCCATAACTTCATGTTTTAGTGTTAATTTGAAACTAATAACTACTTTATTGTTCAGTTGCTTCAATTGTGTCTGATTCTTTGTGACTCCCATTTGAGGTTTTCTTGGCAAAGATACTGCAGTGGTTTGCCATTTCCTCCTCCAGATCATTTTATAGATGAGCATCCCACAGCTGGTAAGTGTCTGAGACCAGATTTGAACTCAGGAAGACGAGTCTTCCTGACTTTAGGCCTGGCACTCCATCCACTGCATCACCTTGTTGCCTGTATGACTACTATATAAACTTCATTTATACTATCATATTATTTTCTAATTAAAGCAAACACTGGAAAAGACAGAAAATACTTTTGATATAACCAGGTGAGAATATATGAAAATTCAAGTCACAAGTAACCATGTTGATTACAGAATAAATAATCAAGGATATTATAATGAACCCACAGGTACAGAGTCAAAGAAATGAGATCCCATCTAAATCATTCTACAGACAAGAATGTTGTTATTGTGGAGTTAAGAAAAATTAGACTGGGGTGGCTAGGTGGCACAGTGAATAGAATGCCCTATCTGGAGTCAGGAGGACCTGAGTTCAAATTTGGCCTCAGACACTTAACACTTATTAGCTGTGTGACTTTGGGCAAGTCACTTAATCCCAATTGCCCTGCCTTCTCCCTCCAAAAAACAAAATAAATAAAGAGATAAATAAATGAAATAAAAAAATTAGGCTTTAAATAATAAATGTATTTTATGTAATGGATAGTTCCAAATAATAATCGCATTATTACTGTAGACCTACTAAAATAGGAGAGAAAAGAAAAATAAAGTTCAGTGAAGGATAATGTTAATTCAGATGTCTGTATTTATCTGACCATGATGGCAATTCTCCTGTTAATATAGATGCCATGGCTTGATGTCTATTGACTCATTCATTCCTTAGTGCCTTGGTCCTTTTACAAGCAAAGTAATTCTTAAGCAGTTTAAGAATTATGATAGTTTATCCATAAAGGATAAAATGTTTCCTAAAGAAACCCAAACGTTGTTTGAAGTTGAAGTAGAAACACTTCTGGGTGTCATATTCATGAACCAGAAGAATAGAAGAAGTCATTGGGTAACTGTTTTAAAATATTTAATAATCCCACCAGTCAGAAAACTTTTTCTTTTAAGAGTCCACTGGTTTTTCCCCTCTGGTTCTTAAAACTTCAATTGATGGAGCCCAGACACAATACTTTTTCTTTATTATTATGCAAACAAGCCTCAGTTTACTGATGAATATCCCCAAAATTTAAATTTAAAGAGCAAGATAATAAAAGGGAATATTCAAATCTCAAGCATGACATATATTAGTCATGTGGTGCTGGGCAAGTTGTTTTACCTTTCTTGGCTTCAATTTCTTCACCTACTGAAAATGAGTATATCTCACTAGATCTCTAAGATTCCTTTCAGCTCTAAATCTCTGATCCTGTCATCCTATATTTTATGTGACAAATGAGTAATAGGCTATCTATGGTTTGACTAGCTAGAGGAAGTAACATCTGCCAAATTCTCTTCTTCTTTCATGTCAAAGACCAGAAAAGCAATTCTTAGATGTACAAAAAAGCAAGCAGGAAGTGATTTAGTTCCTCTTTGTCAGAAATTTCATTTTTTCTTACGAGATATTGACAAAGTGTTTTATTCTCTTCCTGGTAGCAGAGCTGAGGTGATTGTTCCAAACAAATTGTAACCTATCTAATGTTGTTTACTCAAAAATGCCAAGAACATGCCAAACAGTTGTGAGTTGCTACCCTCTCATCATAAGATAGCCTTAAAAGACCTTCATCACTTGATAGGCAAACAAGTGAATTTGTTCAGTATCACTAGCAATATCCAGAAGTTTCCTATCACATAGAATGCTTGAATCCCCCAAATTTTGAATCTAAGCCCTAAAAAAGAAACGATTCCTCCCTCCCTAGCCCCTGAGGGAATTTACCTGACTGGTCATGCCAAAGTTTCTCCTGATTTAACCTTATAACCAGGACCTTCTTGTGAATTAGATGAGCTTTTCTTGCTAATCGCCTTATTCTCTATACTATTTTGAGATTTAGATGAATCTGTGATGTCATCAATATGAATATTCATTATAAAATGACACCCATCCATGTCTCTTTATTCTGTACAATTCTCACTCATGTTATCCCATAAATCCTCCTAAGAGCATATACCTAAAATTCTGGAAGTCTTCTAAGACTTTTAACATTTCCTGTGTACCAGAATAGTACAGTCTATCCATCTATTTATTCCTTCCTATGGGTCTATTCTATCTTCTTTCCTGATCATGTATTTTATGGGTATTATTAATTACTATTATTTTGCCATCTCTCCCATTTACAATTGTGCCACAGCCCACTTATAGCTACCATGCATTTTTCTGTTCTTTGATTCTTCCAGAATGTTGCATGATTCGTAACCATATAACATCAGTGGAGGAATAATTATTTTAAAAATATGCGCTTTGATATCAGGAAACAGCTTGGAATTCTCAAAAGCAATAGCAAAGTTTCCCATTGACCGTGTTCAGACTCTATGTCATATCTTTCTTTTTCAGTGTGTTACCTCTACATCAGGTGGGTAGCATACTCCATCACTGGTTGAGGGACAGGTTTTAAGTAGAGAACATGATGAGTTCAACTTTGTTGATACATTTGTATATTGAATTTCAAACCTAGATAGAGATGTCTGGCTGAGAATTAGAAATAAAGGACCAGAGCTCAATTCCATTTATAAACTAACATTTTCTTAATTATGTCTTTGATACAACTTTTTGTGTGTAATCCATCATTCTCTTATTGTGGACAACTTGAACCCAAGAAGTTTTGTCTCTCCATTTCTTTAATAAGTCACCTAAAATGTTAATTTCTGAGATTATGATATTATATAATGTGTAATTAATATACCAGTAGCAGAAAAAATGTAATAAAACCCCTGGATAATGAAACAATGCAATTTCTATGGACTAGCTTAATGCCATCACTAAACTGGCTCTTCCTTATAATTGATGTTACCTATCAGAGGGATATTTTAGGGAGAAAAAGAAGCTCTCTCATCTCTGTCTTGGAACTTTAGACTTTCTTTTGAACTCAAATTGTCCATTGCAGAAATAAGAGCTTGTTAATGCTTTAGAATAGTAATGGCCCTGGATTTGCACGCTAGTGGCATTATTACCAGTAGCATTACTCTGTTGAACTTGCCATTTTTGTCATGTGGACTTTAGGTAATGAAACAATCCCTTGGATGCATTAGATGAATTGCTTTGACCAGGCAGTATGGTATTGTGTTCATAGGTAATGCAGATGGGCACAGAACAATGGTCCAGATTTGTCAACTGGATAACTGATCATTTTCATCTTTTGGTACGTGAATAAATAAATGGGATTTCTACTCATTATTTTTTCTACTTTTGAAATGTAATGAACAAAATTGATGATAATTACCAAATTTCTAAATTTATACAGTAAATCGCAGGCATGCCTTGAAAAACAACCTGAGCTATTATCTTGCTTTGTGATAGTTATTTTTAGGGAAACTTTTATTTATTTGCTGATTGTGGGTGTTTATTTTCATGAGGCCCATAAAGAATGTGTTACTGTGTGGGTAATACTATAAAAATAACACCTTCTGTGGGAAAAAAAAAAGATAATGTATTTTTCTTGATGATGTACAGTGTAAAATCTATAAACTGGTATTCCACTAAATATGGCTTCACCTATTTTTCTTTTACAGTCATTTTACAGTACAATGCTATGTTGCTGTTGCCAAATATTTATTGAACTTTACCTAAGATTCGTGAACTTTCCACAATCACAGGACTCCATGGTTCATATCACATAACTATGCTTCAATATTGTATGTTGAATTAACTTACACTTTGATGGTTTCATTGTTAATGCATCATATAGTGGACAACAGTGTGGTTAAGTTTGGTTTTATTCTTAAAATTGTATATGGGGGAGTGGGAGGGAACCTAATAATCTTCGACTGCTACTGATAGTTGGTGCTGCTGTATATGGAGGCAAGTACAGAAATGAACAAGATTCCTAAAAGAAAGCCCAGGGCTCTAGAGAGTGTTCTTTTTAATTGTTGTTAGTTCGTTTAGTTGTTTAGTTGTTTTCAGTTATATCTGACCCTTCCTCAACCCATTTAGGGTTTTCTTGGCAAAAATATTAGAGCAGTTTGCTATTTCCTCCTCCAGCTAATTTTATAAATGCAGAAACTGAGGCAAAGAGGGTTAAGTGACTTACCGAGGGCCACATAACTAGTAAGAGTCTAAGGCCAGATCTGAACTGGCAAACATGAGTCTGCCTGATTCTAGTTCCAGCACTCTATCCACTGCATCACCTAACTGCCTTTCCAGGAAATATTAGTATAAATACATTAAATTCTTTGGCACCTCATTGACTAAAGCTCTTACTACCCAACATAGCAATACTGATGTGGCTGTGCAAAGTATAAACATATGAGTAATAGAAATGGAAAAAAAAAGTCAAAGTGAATATTAAAATACTACTACTACTATTACTACTACTACTACTACTACCACTACTACTACTACTACTACTACTACTACTACTACTACTACCACTACTACTACCACTACTACCACTACTACTACCACTACTACTACTACTACTACCACTACTACTACTACTACTACTACTACTACTATTACTACTACTACTACTACTACTACTACTACTACTACTACTACTACCAATAATGATGATAATAAAAACCAACTCGAGGTTTATTCTTTTTGTTTTCCTTGTAAGCATCACAATTCATGAATATTACCAAAATGGTTCTGATCTGAAGTGAAAATAAAAAAAGTTTTAAAAAATTAACTTGTCCTTACAAATGTGAATGTCTTAAATACCATTGATAGCATGTGTAAGAGGAAAAACAATGTTATTTTATGAACAGAGTAACAAGGTTCAGATTTTCACTATGCTACTTGCTGAATGATTTGGTCAAGCCATACAACCTCTATGTACCTCATTTACCTTTTCTGGAAAAGGATTGGGTTTATCTAAGTCAGAGGTTCCCAAACTTATTTGGCCTACTACCCCCTTTTCAAAAAACAAAAATTCTTTGGCACCCCCTGGAAATCAACTTTCTTTAACTGTATATATACATATATATATATATATGTATATATATATACACATATATATGTATTTAAAATTTTTGTCATTGCAAAAGTTTTTAAATTTAATTTAATTTATTAATTTATTTATTTTGCAATGACACATCTTAAATTTAAAAATTTATTGTAAATTTGTGGGTTTTTTCCTGCATTGAAATTTTGATGACACCATATTGAGTCATATAACTATATAGTATTGTATTGTAAAGAAGTCATCACACACACACACACACACATATTCCTGCTAATGCATGCTGGACTTCCTGACAATGTACAACAGGCTCATCTGCTGATATTTGACTGACCACTAACCAGTTATAACTTTCATTTCATGTATGTATTTGAAAAATAATTTAATCACTATGACTTTAACTGTTATGTGACAGATGAATTATGTAGTAATGATTTTTTTTCAAAATTTTGTAATCTTCCTATCTTTTCTTATGCTTCCACCACCCCTTTATTTTTATTCCGCCCCCTATAATTACACCTGAGGCTACTAGCACCTTCTCTGGATTGTCCCAACGCTCCCCAGAAGGTGACATCCCCCACTTTCGAAGCCTATGTAAGATATTTGAGATTCTTTCTAGGTTTATATATAATCCTTTTGTTCCTCTCTTTTTTAAAATTACATCAGAATTTGGGAAGGTACTTCAAGTCACTTTTAAATGTGGCTGAATATTTTAGTTTATTATTTTAAAGACAGTTATATTGCTTTCTAAACAGTACCACACTGTCAGTTTTCCCTTTATCCTCTAAATAATTTCTTAGTACTGAAATGATATTTTTACATCTTGGGGGAAGAAATTCTCTTCTACAATTTAGTGTGATTTTGACCAAGTAGTATGCCTCTGTGGCCTTAAAGGCTTAATGTTTACACAGTGGGGAAAATAAAGCTAATGTTTACTGATTTCCCTCCAAAGAATGTATAGTAAAAAGGGAGAAAACCATCCTTCTGCATTACTCCCTCATTTTGAGTAGAGCATTGTTTACTTGGAGCTAGTGACCTCTATAACCACTGAGTAATATTGTTTCCTAAATAGCTTTGGGATATTCTTAGAAATATAAAATAATTAAGCTATAGCATCAATCAGATACTCTGGAATATATCTGTCTATTTGATGATTGGAGAATGCTGCTCATCAGTTGGTTGCCTGATCCTGTTCAATAATAAAGACCACATTCTGGACCAAGTACTCAATCTCACTGGTTCTGTGTTCAACACATTATCAGAGGTGATATTAGGCATCAAAACTACACACGCTAGCTTTCAGAGAGTCGGCTACCTCTACTGGTGTAATGGGAATGGGAATTTGAAGATCTTCCCTGTACCTTAATAGACCTACAGGAGAGTTTGAAGACCTCCCCCTGCTTTGAAAGTAAACTCTTCCCCCTGATAGGCTCAATGTAATCACATGGAGCCTGTGATGAAGGGAATTTGCTGAAGGTGCAGCAGAGCCCACAGGAAGCTTCCCTGCTGTGAAGATAAACTCTGCCCCCAGTAGGCTGAATGTACTGACATGGACCCTGTGGTGGGAAGAGTTTTGCTGAACGGAAGCAGAGCCCACAGGAAGCTGGGAGTCAGAGCTAGAGAGACAGTGGGAGAGAAAGGGCATTCGTTAAGAAGATAAAGAGGTTTGTGAGTAATATTGATCTTATATTGGTTTGTGGGAAGGCTGAAAGATGCTGTGGCTCTCAGTATTATTATGGTTTCTTAATATCCTAGTTTTGGGATTCAATTTTCTGGTATCTAAATAAATGTTTTGGTTCTGTCTACTACCTGGAGAATCTGGTATATTTTGCAATCAAACATCATGCGATACTTATAGTCATGGTCTTTATCATGATTGTGGGAGCTTTAAATATTACATTGGTGCTACAACGGTTTCTGCTGTTCATGAATGGTGCACTTCTCATTAGTCAGAAGTTTTGTTGTGTGACCTACACCAAGAAAAGTCTACTACCTTATACTATCCCTGTTGCCTTTCAAAGGAGTTACTCATGAAAGGATACTATAGCTGGATAGTTTTAAATTATACTCATTTTAAAAGGAATAATAAAATCAGCAAGTATAAGCTGGGAGTCTACAAACTCTTCCCAAACCAAATAGCCAAAACCTTTTTAAAATTGTATAAAATGTTATTTATTGGTTTATTTAACCCAATCCCCAGGAGTAGAAAGAAAGTCAGTTTATGGATTCATATTTACCCTTCCCTTAACTGCTGTGCAGAATGAGTCTTTCAGACAGGCTGGGTGCTTAAGGTCCTGGATGGATTTGATTGCACTGTCGCTTTCTTCATTCACTTCCTTTCTTTTTCAAAATTTTATTTTAGATTCAAATGCCAGAACACAAATAGAGGATAGAGAAAAGAAACAGAAACATATCATAAACTTAAATACAATGTTGGAAAGATAAAAAGCATGTTGTGTGCATCTCAGAACATAAGAGAGGATTCAAAATATATAACAATAGACTTTCATTTCAAGAAAGCCTATATGATAACTAATACTTGTGTTGAGAATTGTCTCTTCTCTTTGCTTCCTTCTGAGTTCTTCGTTCACTTCTAATCCTCTTTCACTCATTTTACAGCTAAGATTGTTTGGTTCTCTACCCTAGGCACACCTCCTACTTCTTACTCAGTTGGGGAAGGATTCTTGCTCCTGGGTCTAGCCCATGCTCAGAGAGTGTGAAGCCTAGCTATTAATTGTGGCCTCATTCTGATTGGCATTTTGTTCCTTGGTCCCCTTTCTTCTTCACCAAAGTCAAATCTGTCCTGCCTGCCTGATGTTATCCTGTTTACCTAACTGCCCCTAGGTACTATTTTGTAAATCACCCAGCCTTAAAATTTTTCCATCAGAGCCTCATCTCCAAACTTTGTGAGAAGGATTACCTATATTCTTTCTCTGCCTAACTCATATGCAACTAGCACTCACTGCAAAATAGTCCCATGCACCAACAAGGTTTCCTGACTTGATTTGCAGTTACACACAATACCTCTAAAGACTATAGCTATAGAGCATTCAAAATGGGTGACATCTATGAGGAAGAATAGATCCAGTACTGGTAAAAAATCTGCTGCTGATAGTGCTCTCAAAGTCAGTGTTTCAAAGCTATTTTGTAATTTTAATCTATTACCTTTCATATTTGAAAAGAAAGTTAAAGTTATCAAACTTATGATTAAACTTAGAGTTTAAAAGTCTTTTCAATGTTGTATCTTTTACATATTGGGAAAAAAAAGCCTTTGTTACTTTTTTTTTTTGTTATAATGTTATGTTTTGGCTAGAAGTATAGAGAAAATAGGGAAAAGTCAGGATGAAACTTCAAGTAAATAATGATTTTAGAAAGAGTGGTTAAGAACTTCAGATTTCTTTTTTATGAAGGTCATAGGATGGCAAACAAGTGTTTTGAAGAGGAATTAGCCAATATTGTACAAGGAAAGTACTTTGGACTTAAGTCAGAGGATACAGGTTCAAATCCTGACTCTGTTGCTTACTGCCTGTGATACCTTTGGCAAGCCATTCTACTTTTCTCTTCCTTGGTTTCTTCATCTGTAGATTTTCATCCATGAATTTCATAACCTTTAATATCCTTTTTAGAGCCTGCCAGGTAGCATAATGGGTAGAGAGAATACTGACTCTGGAGTTAGGAAAAGCCGAGTTCAAATATAGCTTCCAACATTTAGTATTCACATGACCCTAGCCAAGACATTTACCCTCCCTGCCTGTGTCAGTTTCCTTCTAACTCAGTTTCCAGTAAAATAGGGATAATAATAGTATTTTCTACCCAGAGCTGTTGTGAGCATAAAATGAGATAGCACAATGCCTGGCACAGAGGAAACAATTATTAAATGTTGATTTCCTTCTTTTTAATTCTATATGTTAAAAAAAATCCTTGTTGGGACATTTGCCTTGATTAAAAGAAGCAAATTCGGGAAGTAAAAGGTCAAAGTTTATTCAATTCACCAAGGCAGAGAAGCTTTGGAAGGGCCCCTCCAGGAGTCCAGGTATATCCTGCTTTTGTAGGAATAAGCATCATCCTTATAAGGGCAAAGGTATTTTGATTATATCACACAATTTTCAGAAAGGAGGATTAATGTCACCTCAGCTCCACCCCAAGTATTCTTTTTTTATGTTTTTTAGGTTATACATAGATTGAGAGCTTATATATATCTGTACATACATGTGTATATACAAGTATTCTTTTTTTAGGTTATAAAGGTTAACCATGTAGACATATTTCCACATTAGTCACATTGTGAAAGAAGAAGCAGAACAAAAGGGAAAAGCCACAAAAAACAGCAACAACAACAAAAAGTGAAAATGGTATGCTTCTAGTTCTTTCTCTGAATGTGGATAGCCTTTTCCATCATGAATCTTTTGGAATTGTCTTGGATCAATGTATTGTTGCCAAGTCAATCAAAGCTGATCATCCTACGATGGTGCTGTTATTATGTACAATGTTCTCCTGCTTCTAATCATTTCACTTAGCATTAGCTCATGTAAGTTTTTCCAGGTTTTTCTGAAATCCACCTTTTCATCATTATTATACCACAGTAGTGTTCCAATATATTTATATACCACACCTTGTTCAGTCATTTCCCATTTGATGAGCATCTTCTCAATTTCCAATTCTTAGTCATCATCAAAAAAGCCGCTATAAATATTTTTGTACATATAGGTCCTTTTCCTTTTTTTTTATGATCTCTTTGGGATACAGATTTATTGGTGATATTTCTGGTTCAAAGAGTATGAACAGTCAGATTACCCTTTGGGCATAATTCTGAATTGCTTTCCAGAATGGTTGAATCAGTTTAAAACTCCACTAATAATACATTAATATTCCAATTTTCCCACATCTCCAACACCCACCATTTCCTTTTTCTGTCATATTAGACAATTTGATTCATGTGAGGTGGTACCTCAGTTGTGCTAAATTGAATTTCTCTAATCAATGATTTAGAGCCTTTTTTATATGACTAAAAATAGCCTTAATTTCTTCATCTGAAAAGTACCTTTTCATATCCTCTGGCCATTTATCAATTGGAGAATGTCTTGTATTCTTATGAATTTGACTCAGTTTTCTATAAATTTGAGTAATGCGGTCTTTATCAAAAACACCGACTATAAAAATTGATTCCAAACATTGTTTTCCTTCTAATTTTGGTTCCATTAATTTTCTCTGTGCAAAAAAATTTTAATTTGATGTAATAAAAATTATGCATTTTGCATTTCATAATGTTCTCTATCTCTCATTTGATCATATATTCCATTCTCCATAAATCTTACAGGTAAACTATCCCTTGTTTTCTTAATTTGCTAATGGTATCACACTTTGTATCTAAATCATGTTCCCATTTTGATCTTATCTTTGTATATGGTGTGATACGTTGGTCTCTGGCTAGTCTCTGACCTACAATTTTCTAGTTTTCCCAGCAGTTTTTTTTTCTTTTTTTTTTTTTATTAAAATTTTTTTGAGTTACATATTTTCTCCCCGTCTTTCCCCC
>CM053582.1:260556759-260572060 GCA_028627135.1 Pseudochirops cupreus
CCAAGCCACCCAACGCGAGAGCTGGCCAAGACCAGTGGCTCAGTCCCCCTGCTGTCTGCGGGCCGGGGCGGGAAGCTGCAAAACCGAGGCGGGTGCAAAACCTCTGCCTTTTGCTTTTCCGCTCTGGAGGCCTTCTGGCCGGACTGCTTATCTCCCCCTTTCACAAATCCCATTCACAGCTGCCGCTAATCTGCTCACCTGAAGCTCCTCCCGTCCATCTGCCCCCCGGGCCCAGCCGCGCCTTCAGACCAGGCTGGTTTCGGTTCGCAGTGCTGATATGGTTCCTCGTAGCTGAGCTGACTTTAGTGGGAAGTATCTTTGTGTGCGTTCTGGAGTTCCAGGATTGGTTTAGAGTCCTATTTTATGGATATTTTGGGGTGGCTATGTGAGAGCTGCGATGCGTTGCTGCTTCTACGCCGCCATCTTGAGTTTTTTTTTTTTTAAATCAGATAGTGAAATCTTATCCCAGAAGCTGGAGTCTTAGGGATCATCAAACAAAAGATTTCTCTAATCATCTACTACTGCGACTTGTGTATCTAATCCAATTCATGGATCAACCACTCTATTTCTTAGCTAGTAACAAATAGTTTTGATGATTGTTACTTTATAATATTGTTTTATACCTGGTATATCTAGGATACCTCTCTTTGTTTTTTTTTTCATTAATTCTCTTGACATTCTTGACTTTTTTTTTTCTTCTGGAGAGATTGTGTTAATTTTTCTGGTTCTATAAATAACTTTTGGTAGTTTAATTGGTATGGAACTGAAGAAGTAAATTACTTTTGGTAGAATTGTTGGTTTAATTATATTAGCTTGATCTACCCATAAGCAATTGATATTTTTCCAGTTGTTTAGATCTAGCTTGATTTTTGTGAAAAGTGTTTGTATAGTTCCTGAGTTTGTCTTGGAAATCAGACTCACAAATATTTTATATTATCTACAGTTATTTTAAATAGAATTTTTCTTTCTATTTCTTGCTACTGAGCTTTGTTGGTAAGATATAGAAATTCTGATGGTTTATGTGGGTTTATTTTACATCTTTCAACATTTTTAAAGTTGTTAATTATTTCAAGAAGTTTTTTTAATTGATTCTCTAGAATTCTTGAAGCATACCATCATATTATCTGTAAAGAGAGATATTTTTGTTTCCTCATTGTATAGTCTAATTCCTTCAATTTCTTTTTTTTCCCTCTTATTGCTAATGCTAACATTTCTAGTAAAATATTGAATAATTGTGGTGATAATGGGTATCCTTGTTTCACCCTTGATCTTATTGGAAAGGCTTCAAGATTACCCCCATTACACATAGGGTTTGCTGATGATTTTAGATAGATACTACTTGCTACTTTTAAGGAAAACTCCCTTTATTCCTATACTTTCTAGTGTTTTTAATAAGAATGAATGGTGTAGACAAAAGTCAGCTTTTTCTGCATCTATTGAGATAATCATATGATTACTATTGGTTGTTATTGATATGGTAAATTATGCTAATAATTTTCCTGATATTGAACTAACCCTGAATTTCTGATTTAAATCCCACCTGGTCATTGTGTATTATCCTGTTGATGAATTTGTGTAATCTTTTTGCTAATATTCTATTTAATGTTTTTATGTAGATATTTACTAGGAAAATTGATCTATAATTTTCTTTCTCTGTTTTAGATTTTTCTGTTCCAGGTATCAGCACCATATTGGCATCATAAAAAGAATGTAGTAGAACTTTTATAAATATTCAACCATTTCACTTAGATTGTCAAATTTATTGTATTGGCATACTGTTGGGTAAAATAGCTCCTAATTATTTCTTTGATTTCTTTTTCATTGGTGGTAAATTCACCCTTTTCATTTTTGATACTGGCAATTTCCTTGTCTTTAATCCAATTAACCAAAGTTTTATCTATTTTATTGTTTGTTTTTTCATAAAACCAGCTCTCAGTTTTATTTGTTAATTCAATAATTTTCCTGCTTTCAATTTTATTAACCTCTCTTTTGATTTTCAGAATTTCTTATTTGGTTTTTAATTGGAGATTTTAAGTTTGTTCCATTTCTAACTTTTAAAATTGCATATGCAATTAATTGACCTGCTCTTTTTCTATTTTATTCATTTAGACATTTAGAGATATAAATTTTCCCTTAAGTACTGTTTTGGGTCCATCCCACAAATTTTGGTATGTTGTCATATTATTGTCTCTGATGAAATTATTGATTATTTCTATAATTTGTTGTTCAACCTACTCATTCTGTAGGCTTACTTAGTTTCCAGTTAATTTTTAATCTATCTTTCCATGACCCTTTATTACATAAAATGTTTATTGCATCATGATCTGAAAAGGATGCATTAAATGTTTCTGCTTTTCTGCATTGGATTGTAAAGGTTTTATGCCCTAACATGTGGTCAGTTTTTGTGTAGGTGCCATATATCACTAAGAAAAGTATATTCCTTTCTATTCCCATTCAGTTTTCTCCAGTTAGGTCTATCATATCTAACTTCTCTAAAATTCTCTTCAACTCCTCAACTTCTTTCCTGTTTATTTTTTGGCTAAATTTATCTAGTTCTGAGGAGAGGTCGAGGTTCTCTATTAGTATGGTTTTGCTGTCTATTCCTTCCTGTAACTCACTTAATTTCTCCTCTGATTATTTGGATGCCTTACAACTTGGTGCATATATGTTCAGTAATAATATTACTTCATTGTCTATGGTAACTTTTAGCAAGATGTACTTTCCTTCTTTGTCTCTTTTAATAAGATCAATTTTTGTTTTTGCTTTGCCTGAGATCAAGATTACAACCCGCACTTTTTTTTTTAATTTCAGCTGAAGCATAACATATTCTGCTCCAGCCTTTTACCTTTACTCTGTGTATGTCTCTCTGCTTCAAATGTGTTTCTTGTAAACTATATTTTCTTGGGTTCTAGTTTTTAATCCATTCTGTTATCTGCATCTGTTTTATGGGAGAGCTCATCCCATTCATATTTACAGTTATGATTACTAACTTTATCTTTCTCTTCATTCAATACTCCCTCCCCATTTATACTTTTCTATCTCCTTTCACCATATCTTTCTTCTACCAGTATTTTGCTTCTGACCATTGCTTCCCCCAATCTGCCTTCCCTTTATCAGTCCCCTTCCCTTTTCTTTTCCCTTTCCCCTTCTACTTCAGTATAGAGTAAGATAGATTTTTCAACCCAACTAAATATGTATGTTATTCCCTCTTGGAGCAAAATCCAGTGAGAATAATATTCAAACAATGCTTACCTCCTCCCTTCTCTCCCTCTGATATAATAGGTCTTTTGGTCCTCTTCATGTGATATAATTTACCCCATTTTGTCTCCACCTTTCCCCTTCTCCCAGTACAATCCTTTTTTTAAACCCTTTAAATGTTTTTATTTTATCATCATGAGTCAGCATATACCCACCCTCTTGTCTATGTATACTCTGTCTAACTGTCCTACTAGAAATATAGTTCTTAAGAGTTGAAAGGATCATCTTCCCATGTAGGGATGTAAACAGTTTAACTTTATTGCATACCATGTTGTTATTGTTTTTCTTTCCTTTTTACCTTTCTTTGCTTCTCTTGAGTCTTGAATTTGAAAATCAAATTTTTCTGTTCAACTCTTATCTACTTAACAGGGAAGTTTGAAAGTCCCTTATTTCATCAAATATCCACCTTTCTCCCTGAAAGATTATGCTCAATTTTGCTGGGTAGTTGATTCTTAGTTGTAATCCAAGCTATTTTGCCTTCCAGAACATCATATTCAAACCCTTCAGAACCTTTGATGTAGAAGCTGCTAAATCTTGTGTAATCCTGACTGGTTGCTTGATATTTACATTTCTTTCTGACCACTTGCAGTATTTTCTCCCTGACCAGATAATTCTAGATTTTGGCTACAATATACTTTGGAGTTTTCATTTTGGGATGTCTTTCAGGAGGTGATTAATGGATTCTGTCAATGACTATTTTACCCTCTGGTTCTAGGACCTAAAGGCAGTTTTGGGGTTTTGGGGTTTTTTTGGATAACTTATTACAAGATGCTATCCACACTCTTTTTGATCATGGCTTTCAGGTAGTCCAATAATTCTTAAATTATCTCTCCTGTATCTGTTTTCTAGATCAGTTGTTTTTCCAATGAGGTATTTTACATTTTTATTGTTTTTTTTCCATTTTTTTGATTTTGTTTGACTGAATCTTGATGTTTCCTACAGTCATTAGCTTCCACTTACCCAATTCTTCTTTTTAAGTAATCATTTTCTTCCGTTAGCATTTGTACCTCCTTTTCCATTTGATCAATTCTACTTTTAAAGGAGGTTTTTTCCCCCCAATCACTTTTTGTGCTTCCTTTTCCAAGCTGTTGACTTTTTTCATAATTGTCTTACAAAATTCTCATTTCTTTTCCCAGTTTTTTTTCTGCCTCTCTTACTTGATTTTAAAAATCCTTTTTGAGATCTTCCAAGACTACTTTTTGGGCTTGAGATTGATACATATTCTCCTTCGAGGCTTCACATGTAGGCATTATCCTCTTCTGAGTTTGAGTTTTGATCTTCCATGTTGCCACAGTTCCCACCCCTATGGTCAGGGCTCTTTTTGTTTTTTTGCTCATTTTTAAAGTTGAGTTCTGCTTCTGGGGCCTATGGGGCACTATTTCAAGCTTCTTGCACGGGAGGCCATAAGTCTGCTCACTGTCTTTCTTTGCCAGTGTCTCTGAGGCTGGAAGTTTACCTATTGCACTGGGGCTGGAGGTCTCAAAGCTGGCCTGCTGAGCCAGAACTATGGGGCCTTGGTTGCTGTTTTCTGCTGTGGCTAAGAGCCTCCCACTGGCTTTCCTAGAGATCACCTGTGCTCACCTGTTCTCCTCTTTTATCCAAGTGATGCAGACCTTTCCTGAAGTCCTTTTAAGTTACTTGGGCTGGAAAATTGTTCCCATCTTTTTGTGGATTCTGTTGCTCTAGAATTCTTTCAGAGGCTTGATTTAGCATTGTTTCTGAGAGAAAATGAGGAGAACCCAAGAAACTTCCTGGCTGCTTTTCAACATCTTGGCTCTGCCTCTTCTACCTAAGTATTCTGATTGGTTCATGATTCAAACATTGTTTCTTTCTCACTGCTTGCAGTATTTTCTCTTTGACATGATAGTTCTGGAATTTGGCAACAATATTCCTTGGAGTTCTCATTTTGGGATCTCTTTCAGGAGATGATCAATGGATTCTGTCAATGACTATTTTACCCTCTGATTCTAGGACCTCAGGGAAGTTTTCCTTGATAATTTCTTGAAAAATGGTGTCCAAACTTTTTTTTTTTTTTGGTCACAGCTGTCAGGTAGTACAATAATTCTTAAATTCTTTCTCCTGGATTTATTTTCCAGATCAGTTTTCTTTCCAATGAGGTAGTTTAGGTTTTCTTTTTTTTTCATTCTTTTTATTTTGTTAGACTAATGCTTGATGTCTTACAGTCATTTGCCTCCATTTTCTCAATTCTTGTTTTTTTCTTTTTTTAAAAAAATATTTATTTATTTTTGTTCTCAACATTCATTTCCACAAGACTTTGAGTTACAATTTTTTCTCCCCATCTTTCCCCTACCCCCACCCCAAAATAGCAAGCCCACTGAATTCCCCTTCCCCCAATCTGTTTTCTCCTATACCCTCCCCCATAACCCCCCTAACTTTCTAGCAGGGCAAGAAGGACCTCTATACCCCAGTGCCTGTACATCTTATTTCCCAGTTGCATGTAAAAACACATTTTTTTTAAACATTTGTTTTTAAAACTTTGAGTTCCAGATTTTTTCCCTTCCTCCCTCCTCACCCACCCCTACTGGGAAAACAACCATCAATTCTAATTTTTAAGGAATTATTTTTTAAATTAGCTTTTGTAGCTCCTTTTATACTTGGTCAATTCCATTTTTTTTTTTTGGAGGGGGGAAGGCGGGGCAATTGGGGTTAAGTGACTTGCCCAAGGTCACATGGCTAGTAAGTGTTAAGTGTCTGAGGCCAGATTTGAACTCAGGTCCTCCTGACCCTAGGGGTGGTGCTCTACTCACTGTGCCACCTAGCTGCCCCCGCAATTCTACTTTTTAAAGAGGTGTTTTCTTCAGTCATTTTTTGTCCTTCCTTTTCTAAGCAGTTTGACTCTCTTGTATACTTCTCATTTCTTTTCCCAATGTTTCTTCTACCTTTCCTATTTGACCTTTGAAATACTTTTTCATCTCTTCCAAGAAGGCTTTTTGGGCTTGAGACCAATTCATATTTTCCTTTGAAGTTTCACCTGTTGGCATTATGACATTGTTGTCCTCTTCTGAGTTTGTGTTTTGATCTTCCCTGTCACAGTAGAAGCTCTCTATGGGTTACTGTTCTTTTTTGCTTCTTGTTCACATTTTTGCCTATTTCATGACTTTTAAAGTTTGAGTCTGCTTCTGGGGCACAGGGGGCATTGTCCCAAGTTTCTTGTGCTGAGGTCAAGAGTCTGGTCACTGGTTCTGTGGGCTGGGGCTTCAAGTGTTAGTGGCCTGCTCACTCTTCTGGGTTGGCCTAGCCTCATCACACCTGTTGTTGTCTGGCTTCCAGGACTGGTAATTTGCCTTCTCCACTGGGGCTGGAGATCTCACAGCTGGCCTGCTATATGACTGGCCTACTGAGTCAGGACCAAGGGGCCTCAGTGTCTAAGAGCCTTTTACTGGTTTTCCTGTCTGTGCTCCTCTTTTGCCCAAGAGAGACGGATCTTTCCTGAAGTCCTTCTATGTTATCTTAAGCTGAAAAATTGTTTCATTCCATCTTTTTGTAGGTTCTGTCAGTCCAGAATCCATTAGAGGTTTGATTTAATGTTGTTTCTGAGGGAAACTGGGGAGAACTCAGGTAACTACGTGGCTTCTTTTTGCTATCTTGGCTCTACCCTAGGCATTAACATTTTAATAGGAGTCTTATATAGCTTTTTATTATCTCCCTCCTGCATTCAGTCTTCTTACACCTTAATCCTCCCTCCCCCTTATGCTATAATTCAATAGCACTGACCTCCTTGTGGCTTGTAGAATAAGAAACTCCATCTCCTGACATTCTGAATTTTCATTGACTGTTTTCCACACCTAGAATGTTCTCTTTCTTTTTCTCTGACCCTTGGCTTCCTTCAAGTATCAGATAAAATCTTACCTTCTACAGGAAACTTTTCCTTATTCCTCTTAATTTTAGAATCTTCCCTTTGTTGATAATTTTCCGCTTATCATATATATATACATATATATATATATATATATATATATATATATATATATACACACACAAATATATATCTTGATTGTACATAGTTGTTTGAATGTTGTTTCTCTCATTAGATTATGAGCTCCCTGAGGGCAGGGGACTGTCTTTTGCCTTTCTTGTGTCACCAGATCTTAGCACAGTGCCTGGGACATGGTAAACATTAATAAATATTCCCTTACTGTCTGTAGACATTGTACTTTAACTTAAATGAATGAATCTCTAACGGTGAAGGTTAATGAGATGATAGGAACAATATAGGAACTGGCTAGCTTCCAGTCATGTTAACACTATATTCTTTTGTTCTGACTTTTTCATCCCAGATTTATGTACAATATAGTCAATCATTTTAAAGGGGGGAGGTGGCAATAATAAGTTTTTTTTTGCCCATTTATTCAGAGACATTTAATTATGCTGGGACAATTCATTGAAAAACACATGAAAGGATGGAAATTGGGGAAAATAAGAGAAATATAGTTGTATTAAGTGCATTTAGTAAAATGTAGAAAATCCTATCTCTTCAGGGAGCTGATTACTACTAAATGATTAATTGAAATTGGTACTCAGTTGTCAGAACTGACAGTAGATTTTGATGGCCTAAAGACAGCTTCTAAATGCTTCACACTCTATTCATTTGTGGTTTATTATAAGATGTTCCTTACTGACGACTTCCAAAGCTTTAGCGAAGCTGATTAGGGGACCAGGTTATTTACAATATGGCATGTGAGACATCTTTGAGTGCTCCCCTCCTGTCTTTGCCATTCTAGTGACTTAGCTTCTCAAGGGTATTGGGCAAATCCTTTCCAGCCTTTCTGTAGAAAATCTGATCCTCTGCTAAATTTCTCTTCTCTTCATTTACTTTGGCCAGTTTCCAGCAATCGGGGCAATGTTATTCTGGGGTTTTTGTCAGTGAAATCTATCAGCCTTCTTGCCACCTATTCATCATTGGTTTTTTGCTACACTTCACAGTGTTGTTCCCACCTTTACTGACTGTTTCCATTCCCATTTGTAATGCTTAAAGTGTGCACTTGAGTGTTATATTACTGTGAGAGTCAACTATAAAAAACAACAACAATAAAAAAATGGTGTGGGGCTTGATTTTATGTAACTGGGTTATTATTGGAGCTAGGGAAATGTTATTCTTCATCCAAAATTATGGCCTGGATTGAAGATTCTATGTGTTTATCCTATGTAGAGAGTATTATTTTGTTCTTTATACATTTATACATTCTGTGCTATTAGAATCTCACATTTGTTTATTATTTGTTACTCAGAAGAGTTATGAAGTTAATTCTTACACATCTCCTTTGGAAGGCACCCTCAATTTGCCCCCTTTGCCTTCTATTAATATTCTTAAAGTAATTTAAAGTTCTCTAAATTACAAATGAACTGCTGATATATATCAGGAGAAGTTTCTTGACTGGAAGTTCTTCATACCAATGAACTTACAGGTTCAAATTCTTCTCTAAAATTATAAGTACAAAGTAAATTTGTGATTTGTATAGTGTTCTATTGCCAACCTTTGCACCTTTGTACAGGCAATCTCCTATGTCTGAAATGCTGTCTCTTCTCACATTTGCCTCTTTAAAACTAGATCCATTTGAATTTCAGGTCAAGTGTCTCCTATGTAAGCCCTTTTCTTATCAACTGTGCTGCCATCAAGTTGTAAATGCTTCTTTCCTTACCCAAATCACTTCATAATTGCTTTCTATGTATTTCATATTTTTCCATTTATAATGTCCTACTCTAAGGATTATTTTGGCATGATGTTCTCAAACTGTATTCCAACAGATCAGAAGGTCTGTCGGGTTCTGCCATGCTAGAAAGCATTCAAGAACAATTAGCAATGATTTTGGGGAAAGGGGTGTCATAATAGGAATAAAAATTTAAAATGACAAGCAGTCCTGGGTTGTTCATTTCCATTTATTCAGTGACAGTAACAGAATTGTAGAAAAGGGGAGAGAGGTAGTGAAAAGTCAAATAATTTAAGATAGTTTATAAACTTTAGCTCAGCAACTGGTACTATATATGTGGTATCCTTGGCAAATTGAAGCCAATCAATCTTGGTGTTCTTACTCTAAATGAAACCAGAAGAAAGGAGGGAATTGGAATTATACTGAAGAATGCCTCATAGCTTCTTTCTGGAGAGGAAAATCAGGAATACGTTAGAGTTAGATTTATCAAGTGACCAAAAGAAACAAAACTTCATTTCCCTCACTTATCACAGCACTCATACGTATTTGGAAAAAACAAACAAAACAACAACAGCAAACATAAAGCAATATGAAAAAAATTGCAACCTAAAACATCTGTTGGAGAAGATGAAGAAGTAGAGATCTCCATTAAGGAACTTGATAAAATGCTCCAAGTTAAGTCCAAATATAGTTTGATAGTAACTTGAACACATTATGATATTGGTAAGAAACACAGAGGAAATTTGAATCAAGAATAAAACATTAAAGTGGTCAAAGACTTGTAGACTGCACAGAAAACATATGTGTGTATGTGACCAAAATGAATACCTTCTTCATAAAAAGGGTCACAAAATGTTGGACATCTGATATTACACACAAAAAAAGTTTACATTTTAATAGTCAGTCCATAAATATTAAGCCTCTCTTATGTCCCAGGTACTACATGGAAGATATGTACAGAAAGCAAAAGAAGAAGACAACCGGCAAAAACACATACACAAGAAAGATTATGTGTATGTGTATACACACCCACACCCACATAGGATAGACAAGAAATCAAGAAAGAGAAGACACTAGAAATAAAAGGGATTGGGAAAGGTTTCTTTTAGTAGGTGGAAATTTAGTTGAGACTTGAAGGAAGCTAGGGAAGAAGCCTAGAGAGTAGGGAGAGTATTCTAGGCAGGGGTGATAGGGAGAAAAAAATGCCAAGGGTCAAGAGACTTGTTCCAGGAATAGCAAGATGGTCAGTAGCATTGGATCAAAGAGTATACAGAGGAGGGGGCTATAAAGTTTAAGAAGACTAGAAAATTGAAGGGCAGGGTATAAGGTTGCAAAAGACTCTGAATGTCAAAGAGGATTTTTGTATTTAATCCTGGAAGGGAGCCATTTGAGTTTATTGAGTAGGTGGGTGGGGTGATATCCAGATTTGTACTTTAGAAAATCACTTTTATAGGTGAATGAAGAGTACCAAATGATTCAAAATTGATTTGGGAGTAATTTCTGAATCAATTATCTCTCTACAGTCAGAACAATGACTTTTCAGACAAAAGATGAAAGAATAAAAATGAGAAAAAAAAAGATTCATTATGCACATAAAAAAGTCCATCCTGTCCTATTTAAACAAGTTTTTGATTGCTGAAAAAGAAGTATGGATGAATGAATGGACATAGATACTGTAATAGACCAAATGTAATCACATAGAACCCATGGTAGGAGGAGCTTGTTGAAAGGGTGGGGCAGGAAGGAGCAGAGCAGAGCAGAGCATGGGCAGAGTTGTGAGTAGTCAGAGTGGAGGCAGAGCAGCTAGTGTGAGTGAGAGAGGGACATTGTTTGCTTAAGGGAATGTATTTTGTTTTGAAAGCCTGAAGGAGGGAAGGCTTGGAGATGTAGGTGCTCGCTGCATTGGTTATGTATACCAGCATTTTGGTTGCTATGATGGATTTGGCTTTCTGGTGTTGGGATTTGGCTTTCTGTTGTTTGAATAAATGTTTTGGTTTTGTCTTCCATGGGGAGAGTCTGTTACATTTTGTGATTTAGAAATACACCAGCATATTCATAGCTGCCATGGACTTTATGAATATTACACTGGTGTTACAGATACTTATAACAGTAATTTTTACTTATGCAAACCAATTGCAATAAGGAGACCAAAATAACCTAAAAGGTACTTTAGTCAAGAAATACCACTTACTTGGAGAGCAAAGAGAATTGGTAACCAAGAATAACACTGCTTAAGAATACAAGGTCATTTTACAAATCTTATGCAGAAGGATATTGTAAGTCATGATCAATCTTGCCTCCTTCTCTAAAAGAAAGAGCAAGTTCATATTTAAAACCTGTTTAAAGAAAGCTCAAAGAGAATATCCAAATCAAGGCATGTAAATGAGAACAAAGGATAATAACAAATGGAAGAAAATGGAAAAGATTGATTTTTATAGAAAACTCTCATCAAAGATAATGTAGCTACTATACCTGGAATCTAAAATCATAGTATCAGAGTTGCTTGTGGAACCCATAAAAATGACATTAATGAGAATAAAGAAGAAAAACAACCTTGCTAATTAGTCACTGTGTAAATAGAGGTGACAGTGCTGGAGGTGATATAATCATATAATGTGATGGATCAATTCACAAAGGGAAGATACCTTATTTCCTGTTCCTAGTCAAGCTTTGTCAAACCCACCCCAGGATTCTCCAACTCTTCTGCTTATAGTGCTGAAAAGTTAGAAGTCATGCAACTGTGCTGATTGGATCCATTACAAATTCAGGTTTTCAGCTACAGCAAAGCAATTATTTTACTGTTACACAATGGACTCTCTTTTACTCTTCCCAAAGAAGTTATTCAAAACTGTTATTTTCCCTTTTTTCAAGTATCCTACACATACCTTCATCTCCCTCCAAGTGGAAGTATTTACTTCATAGTTTATTTAGAAATCAGACTCTTTCCTGTGAGCCCCTTCTTCTCCCTGGTTTAGTTCTCAGAAACCTTGGGTATTATCCACTATCTTCTCCTCCTCTGCTAAACTCTCAGATGAAAAGGAAACCCTTCCCTAGGACTAGGTAAACATTTCTGCTACTTTTATCCTTAATCTCATCATCCCTTCCTAAACCTGTAGGCAATTTGCCTGTAAACCCTCCCCTCCCATTTCAAATCCTTCTTTTTTTCCCATTGTCTCCTTAAAGACAGCCAGGCAGCACAAAGGTAAATAACTTCAGTATCTTGGCCAAGAAAATACCGAATGTAATTTGGAAGAGTGGGACAAAATTAAACAACAACAAATCGTTATTTACAAATTTTACTTCTATTTTCTCTTTCCTTATTTGTCAGCCTCTTGCAGTCTGGATTCTAATATCTTCATTCAATTTAAACTAGCCTTTTAGAGGTTACCAGATCCTTTAATTGCTGGATTTGTTGAGGTTTGGGGTTTAGGGGTCCTCAAGACCCCCAAATACCAACACGGTGGGTCCCCCGAATGAATTTGATTCAAGCCTTCTCTCAGCCAAAGTAAAACAAGCTTTATTAAAGATTTGTCATAATGACAGATTCTTAAGGAGCCTAAGTATTTCTGACAAGGATTACCCAAAGAGGGTTAGGGGTGCCTGAGACCCCAAAATACCAGCACGCCGGGTCCTGCCGAAAGAATTCGACTCAAGTCTTCTCAGCCAAAGAAAAGTAAAGTTTATTAATAGAGCGCCATATTGGGTAGACTCTTAAGGAGCCTAGGTATCTGTGATGGGCAAGCAGGACAGAGTAAGTCTGTCACAGAATAAGTCTGTGCTAAGGCCTTCTGTAGCCCTCTCATACCACATGGAAGGGAGATGGGATTCTTATATACAGAGGAATCTAGAGGTGGTATAGAGGTAGAGTTTGGGGAGGGTTTTCAGGAAGAGTTAATGAGGTCAATGAAAGAGTGGATTGATATTTTGATAGGCTCAAGGGTGGGAAGCAGATAGACAATGGAGGGCCAGGCTAGTAACAGAGGTTTGGGCTCAGCCACAATGAAATACTTATGGCCTCTGCAAATGCCTCATCAAGTGGGTAGATTCAATCAGACTTCAAGGGATTTCCCAGAGCTTATACCTTAAAGATTCAAGGAGAACTCAAGGAGGGGTCACAGAGCCTACACCTCATCATTTGTGAGCTTGTATTGACAAGCGGCCAGAACAATCTGACACAGAATGTGTCTGTGCTATGTTGGATCTCAGCACCTTCAGGGAGCCAAAATGGATTTTATATACAGAAAGACTATGGGAGGGATCTAGGGGTAGTCTAGAGAAGGGGTTTGGGAAGAGTCTTGAGGAAGACTCTAAGGAGGATCTTGAGGAAGTAAGGTCAGATGCCAGGAATGGTATTAAGAGTGGGAAATAGCTGAAGACTATCTGGAGATGACTGACAATGGAGGGCTAGGCTAGTTTAATGGTAACAGATTTGGTATAGATATTTTGACAAGATCGAGGTTGGGAAGTAACTGGATGATGGCTAGGCTAGGTTAAGAGTAACAGAGATTTGGGCCTAGCTATATTGAAGGGCTTATGGCCTCAGGCAAATAAATGCCTCATCAAGTGGGAAGATTCAAGAGGGTTCCCAAAGTCTAAACCCCATCAAATCTAATGGCATTTTTTCAGTCCTTATCCTTCTTGACCTTTCAAAGCATTTAAAAACCATTGACCATTTCTGATGTCCTAAATATTCTCTCTACCTTTGGATTTTGGAGACACTGATGTCTCCTGGTTCTCCTTCTGCTAGACTTAATCTACTTTTTTAGTGTCTTTTCCTTCATCATCATACAAACCAGTCCTGAACTATGGACACAACCATTCTATCCAGGGCTTTCTCCTCTTTCCTCCCTTCTCCTTTCCTTTCCTCCTTTTTCTTTTCTCCTCTCTTCCCCCCTATCCTCTCCTCATTGTCTCTTTAGAATCTTATCTGTTTCAACATTAGCACTATGCAAATTATTACTCAAACTCTACTGAGTAAATTGAATTGACAGCTGTCTTTTGGCCATTACATAGGTATCTCAAATTCAGTATGCCCAAACTCATGGTGGTCATCATGTATTGAGAACTTGCAATCATTATTGCATCGTTGGGAAGAACCAATGCCCTCATAGATGAGGCTACAGGTCCATTTGGACATTCGTGTACACGTTGTTTACATCAGTACAGTATAAGCTACTTGAGGATTTACAATTTTTTTCTGTGCATTCCTAACTCCAAGAACAGTGCCAGACCCACTGTAGATTTTTAATAAATGCTTGTCAAATGAATGAATGAACAAATGGATTAATTTTAACTACCTCCTCCTTAAACTTTAACTTACCTCTACTCATTTTCACTTGAAGAAACTATTCCTGGCTTTAATTATAACCATGATTTGATTTTTGTCATTTTTTTGATAAGTCTTTTGTGGATCTATCTTTTTTTTTTAATTAGGTCATTGTTATTGATGTCTTATAATGTCTTTTTTGGTTCTTCCTACATTAAACATATGCAGTGCTTCCATTCCAGTTTTAACCTTCTAATATAATCTCTCTCTGTGAATAAAACTCTCAATTTATGGGGATTACCATGCCTATACTAATTGCTTGCAAGGACCTACAGCTATCTGATATTCTAGAATTCAAAGTTTATATATGTACTTCTCTTCTAAATAGGTCTAGAATATGCTTTGTCACCTTGACGCCCTTTATTTCTTATAAAAATAAATATTACCTACCCTTCAATGTATGATGTCTGCTTTGGGAATCATTTTGAAGAGGGCTAATAACATCACAAGGGTGATGACTTGGATGTGAATTGGATTTAAGTGAGGCTGAGTGGGATGAAGTCCTTAGCCTTATTCTTTCTTCCAGTGTCATCAAAATCCAGCAGCAAGACAAAATTTAAGATGACTGGCAATGACCAAGGATAAGTGAATGACCTTGGCATTGGTCCTGTCTGACAGTCCTTGCTTCAGCTGCCTTCATGGCTTTTAGAACAAGTTGTTCTCATCTACCCATTCTGCCTCAGGAAATCTTCACATGCTTGGGGTAGATATCCCTCTAACTTATTCATGGGTTTGAGAACTGTTGGCTGCCCTCAAGCCGATTTAGCTTGTCTGCAGAGAAGGTTTTACTAGGGTGTGGCCATTGTGAATGTTCCACCTTCTTTTTTTTTTTAATTTTATTATACTTTGCATCATTCATTTCCACAAGATTTTGAGTTACATATTTTCTCCTCCTCTTTCCCCTACCCACCGCCCCAAAACAGCCATCCTGATGCGTCCCCCCTCCCCCAGTCTATTCTCTCCTATGTCACTTTTTGGTAGGGCAGGATGGATCTCCCAACTGCAGTGCCTGTGTATCTCAAGTTCCAGTTGGATGTAGTCAATAATA
>CM053582.1:260572560-260605041 GCA_028627135.1 Pseudochirops cupreus
GTAGCCGAGCTGACTTTAGTGGGAAGTATCTTTGTGTGCATTTTGGAGTTCTAGGATTGGTTTAGAGTCCTGTTTTATGGGTATTTTGGGGTGGCTATGTGAGAGCTGCGATATGTTGCTGCTGCTATGCCACCATCTTGGCCCCGCCCCAATGTTCTACCTTCTTGAAGCCACAAGTGAGAGTTGACAGGTGGGTGACAGGTGGGCACCAAAGGTGAATGAGTGGCCCTGAAAAAGGCTTGCCAAATCCTCATGCCAGAGGTGCTAGTCTTCCTTGAATACTCCGTACACCCTGGCTTTGGCAATAAATATAAAAGAGATATCTATGGAAATTGCAACAATTAATCAAAAAGGATTTATTAAGCACCTATTATGTACAGATGTCATACTTAGCAATAGAGTTAGAAACAAACAAAAAAATGAAATATTTCTTGCCCTCAGGTAGCACATATTCTATTGAGTTAAACAACACATACATATATGAGCTTCTCCCTCCTTTTTTTTCTCCTCATTTTTATAGGCGCAATGACTTAATTAAGTATAGTGAATTTCCAGTGAGGTGTTTCCTCTACCCTATGGATCAGTGCCTGTCCTGAATCCTGTCATATTCTGAGACGTTAAATCATCTTCTCAGAACCACACAACCACTCTCTGTCAAAAATGGGACTTTAATCCATATATATGTATCAGAATATTTTGGTAACTGATCTTCAATACAATTGCTTTTCTTTTTAAATTTACTGATTTTCTTTTTAATGCATTTAAAAACGTGATTCCAAGAAGAGCTCCACAGGCTTCACAAGAGAGATCCATGATTCACAAAAAATGGTTAAAAGCTTTTGGTCTAGAAGGTTGGTGTCAAACACAAAGAGAAATGAGTCTCTTCAGGGCACATATTGACTTGGAAAACAACAAATTTACATTATCTATGTTGTATGTTAAGTTATTTTGTGTGGTGTTCACTACCCCACATTTATATCAGGGAATGTCATTTTATGGCTCAGAGGGAGGCAGAAGAGACATCTCTAGCCTCCTCTCCCTGCCTTCTTCTCCAAGACAGACTTTATTTCCTGACAGTATGGGAAGAAGTAAATTGGGGCTAGAGGCCACTGTGATTAATCTGAGACACATGGTATTCAGGTTCAAATAAATTTCTTATTGCTGTTCATTAATAGGGGGAGCAGGACTCCAGGCTTTACATAGAGAGCTCAACCCCTTTCTCACCAAATTTCAGTTCCACAATGAACACACATGGCAATTAGCCAGGAAACTCACTTATCCAAAAAGCAAATCAGAAACAGAGAAAGTATGCATCAAGGAATAAATGCAACCTAAAACTGGGCAACTTATCCCTTAACCCATGAGGTGAAAATGTACCTCCACTCAATATTTTTTCCCTGACAAGATTCATGATTTAAAGGGTCATTTGCATTACAATTGTTATTATGTGGCATAATGGATGTGGTGCTGGATATGGAGTCAGGAAGAGTCAAGTTCAAATCTGCCTCATTTACCTTCCAGCTAAGCTGTATAACTGAGCAAACCATCAAACTTCTTTTCATTTCCTCATCTATAAAATTAGGTAGTTGGATCTGATGACTTGTAAGATCCCTTATGATCCCTTTGCTCAATTAAGAATATTTGTAAACATACTTAGCACATAGTCAGAGCTACATGAATGCTTATTCCTTTCACTCAATATCTGCACGCTGCATTCTAATTGCAAAGTGTTTTATTTAACGTCATATTTTAAAGACTTCTGTCTTCCTCACTCTTAGTTTATCACATGCACATATCAACTTTCCTTAGTGTTTCAGACTTTTATCTCTGGCTGAATTAAGTACATCTTCACTTAGCTGTCCAGCTGGCATCTCCAAAGCAGCATGGTCAAAACTTAAGTGATCATCTTTCCCAGAAAGCCTTCTCCCTGTTCTGATTTCATTCTTCCAGTAAGGAGAATATTCAAAGTGCCAAGTCCAGGTTCTCATCTTTGACTCTTCCCTCTTCTTCATGCTTCTTATCCAGTTGTCCAGCCCTATTGATACTACTTTTTTTTCTCTCACATCAGTCCCCGCTCAATGCAGTGTCTCACTGTTCTCCCCTGGACTATTAATACAGCTAGCTAACAGGTTTTTCTGACCTCCATCCTCTCCTTCATTGTAATCAATCCTTCATAGTATTACTAGAATAATCTTGATTGTGTACTCATATCACCCCTGCTCAGAAATCTTCTTTTGACTACTTAGTAAAGCTACATTGTCTGGCAATCAGACCTTCCACAACCTAGAAGCTCTCTCCTTTTTGAGATTTCTCATAATTATAAAATCTCAGTGTTAGAAGGCATCTTGGAGGTCATTTAATCCAGGTTGTGTTTTAAGAATCACCTCTACAGAAAACCTAGCAAATGGTCAGTCTTTTCTTAAAGACCTCAAATGAGGGTGAAACTACTTAATGCAGAAAGCCACCCTATTTTGGGAGAAATTTAATTGTGAAGTTTTGTAACTTGAATCCACTACTCCTAGTTCTGGCTTCTGAGACAAGCAAAATAAATCTAATCCCTGGCTTGCACCAGCCCTCTCATAGACTCTTGAATTGTAGGCAAAGCATACTGCTTGTCCTTCTTAAGAGCACATGCTTGCGCTTTCTTAGCCTTAAACCTCTGCCTGTGCTGTTACCTCAGCCGGGCATGTCTCCCCTTTGTTTAGCACCTAAGCCTATTCAAATGCGAAGGCATCTTTCCTAGATGCCTGCTTTTATCCCTCTGTTTAGTACCACAGCGAGGTAGTAAGGTGGACGAAGTGCTGGCCCTGGAGTGAGGATAGACCTGAGTTCAAATGTGGCCTCAGATACTTACTAGCTGTATGATCCTGGGCAAGTCACTTGACCCTTGTTTACCCCAGTTCCCTCAACTGTCCAATGAGAATAATAATAGTTATTATTTATTATTATAATTATAATTTAGTTATTTTTTGTTATATTATTATAAATAATAACAAAGGGTTGGTGTGATGATCAAATGAGGCAGTATTTGTCAAAAGTACTCAGCGCAGTGCCTAGGACATGATAGACACTATATAAATGTTTATTGTATTCTCAGTTTGACTTTAGACCCTACTTAATAGTTGTGTGGTCCTACACAAGTCAATTAGTCTCTGTTTGCTTCAGTTTTCTGAGTTGTAAATTGAGGATATTCTGCATAGTACCAGGTATTTATTAGGCTCTATATAAATTCGTTCTTGTTCCCCTTTCAGCCATCATGTAGCACTTACTTCTAACTCACTTATGCACTAATACTAAACATTATCGTGCATAATAGGTATTTGTGAATGTGTTAAATTCTTCTATTAAAGAGGGCAGGAGCTGTCCTCTATGAAAACTTTGTCTCAGCCTCAGGTCCCAGGATAAAATTCTCCATACTTTTGCTAATAAACATCTGTTGAATGGAATTTTAAAAGCAAATAATTTTGTAATAATCTTCCCTCTATCTGCCAGAGAACTTGGGTTCAAATGTCACCTCCAGTAATACCTGGGTGACTTTGCACAAGTCATTTCAATTCCCTAGGCTTTAGTATTTTCAACTACAAAATGAGAAGGGTGGATGAGATGGCCTCTGAGACCCCTTCCAGAACTAGAAGTTGGATTCTAGGTGTTTCTAATTATAAATGTATTGTTTAAAAAGAAATGATTCAATGGGTAATGCCAGAGAGGCGAAGTACCAATACAGGGGAGGGTCAAGAAAGGCCTAGGGTTAGATGTTGGCCTTGAGTCAAGCACTCGTAGGATAGTGAAAAGTCAAGGGTAGTTCAAAACAAGAGCAAAGAACAATTCAGGAAATAGCACTTTCCTTTGGAGGCCACCAGAATCAAGACATTTAAAAACTGGGAACTAAAGGCCACTGTTTTTGAGGCATCAGCTGAGCAGTCTCCAGATTTCTGAGCTGGATTTTTCCTCTTCTTCTGACTGTTTTTCCCAATGACATTTTGGATCATTATGGTAGGTCCCCTTTTCTACTTTAATTGCTTTTGTAATCTCCTTCTTGATATTCTTCCTTTTTTCCTCAATTACTTTACATCTATGATGATTAAATTTGCAAGTTACTATTTCTTCAGGCAGAAAGAATTTTAGACATGTAAATTATGTTCCAGGATCCTCAGGTGAAAATGTCTATCTGCCCAATGAAGTGGAAGTCCTTAATGAGGTAAGGGCATACAGTATTAGGAATGATATTAGATCCCCTTTCCCCAAAGAGGATGAAAGCTTCATTTTTTTCAAAAAGTTAGTTTAAGATTTTTTCACACAATTGAACTATCCCGCCAATTGCTTCTTAAAACTCTGTCTCTGATATTAGCAAAATAAGGAGTTGGGTGGGTCAATGCAGTGATCACGGATAACCATCTAATTTATTGGTAATTTCATTGAAAGTTGTCAGACTGGTGGGCCTAAATAGACACAATCTACACACAAAAGGAAGTTATTCACAAGTCAACAATACCACATGAGGAACAGCTTTTGGTCTTAGCTTTCATCTCCAGAGTATGGGTCAGTGGTAGCTGAATGCCCAGGTCCCACTCTTTGGCAAGTTGGCTTCTTTGGAAAACCTAAGGGCACATAGCTAGCATACTCTGGCTTGCACTTCACAGGAAGCTCTTCAGAGGAAAATATCTTTTTATGATCAATTACCTACTTCCTATTTAGCACACTATGCTGATTTTATAAATTCTCTTGCAACTTGACCTTACCTTTTATATGTTCCTCCGTCATATTGGATCCACTTTCTTGGTTATGCCATGCAACTTTTTAACATAGTCTTGACGTAACAGAGCATTCAAACCCTGGGTACTGCATTAATTAATGTGCGACTCTGAACAAGTCATTAAACATCCCTCAGCCTCAGTTTTCTCATCTATCAAATGGGAATAATATTATTACTCCATATCCCTAGCTGTACTACTCAGTCCTTTGACATTGATGTAATTGTGTTCAAGTCCTGTCTGATGTGTTAACTAGTTGTATGATCCTGGGCAAGGCACTAACATTCTCTAAGCCTCAGTTTTATCATCTGCCAAATGGGAATAATGTATGTGGACATGTGTGTTTCCATACATGCACACATATACACGTAAACATAATCTACTTATATGACATTGGGTATTGTGAATAAGGTGACTTAGAATCATTATCATTTTATGAATTTGAGCTGTTATTATTTCACTGATATTTTCAGTAGTGGACATCATTGATGTCCTAAGCTTCCCTCTTATTTCCCAACCACCTATAAATTACAGCACAGCAGGACCTCAAGCACTGGATTATTTCCCCCCTATTAATCCCTAATTCCCCAACATCTAGTGGTAGAATGTGACATTGAGTAGATTAACCCTCTAAGATAGACAGTATGTATACACACACATACACACACACAAATACATGTGAGCATGTGGGGTGTGTGTGTGTGTGTGTGTGTGTGTGTGTGTATCCCAACATCTTTAAAGATCTCAATAAGACAAGGGAAATAGCAGAATATCAGAAGAGGCATTTACAATAAATTCAGCTTCCTTAAAGTCTAGAAGGAGATGGAGTGGCGTAGCGGCAATGATGTTGGATTTGGTGTTAGAGGACATGGGCCTGGAATCTTAGTTCTTCCACTAACTTGACCTTGACCTAACTAATATGACCTTGAGCAAGTCTATTCAGTGCCTCATTTGCCTCTTTGAAAAAGTGAGAGTGCTAGGCTAGAGAATCTCTAATCATACTGCAAATCCATGAACATGAAAAAATTATTTTCCTTTATTATTCTTTACCAGAAAATTATTTTAAAATAGAGGCTAAGTGATTGTTCGGTGGGTCACATCCAAATAGGGGCAGCTGATTGTGGCACAGTAGATAGAATGCCAGGTCTGGAGTCAAGAGACTCATTTTCCTGAGTTCAAATCTGACCTTAGTCACTTAACTAGCTGTGCGACCCTGGGCAAGTCACTTAACCCTGTTTGCCTCAGTTTCCTTATATATGAAATGAGCTGGAGAAGGATAAGGAAAACCATTCCAGTATTTTTGCCAAGAAAACCCCAAATGAACCTGATGAAGAGTCAGACTTGACTGAAAAATGACTCAATCACAATATCCAAATATGATAGTTTCAAAATTTGTGTATAATATATGTATTTATTGTATATAATATATATATATTTTATGTAATATATAATGCTGTATAAGGTCCATCCTATGGAATTATGTCAGCAGAGTCCCAGAGAAGGATCCTCCTATTTTTATATTTACATTTTAAAAGGAAAAACCATATATTTATAAGTGAAATGCTAAATTTTACAAATACAGAACTGGTAGGGATAATTTCTAAATTCAACCCCTATATTCATATTTTCTGGGGTTTCATCCATATAATAAATGATGATAGAAAGAACAAAGGATCTTCAATGGCAAGTTATAGCTTTGAGAAAGTTCATATTTAGAAAAAAAACATTCTAGGATATCACCCAGGGATTTGCCTAGAATGAATCAGGCCTCTGGGTATATCTTCTAAAACTAAGTTAAGTAGATTTTTAGCCATGTCTATTCCTGTGAAACCACAAAAGTGGCAAATCTCAAAAATTTCAAGACTTCAAAGAATTGTTGGAAATTGATTTGTAGTATAAACCCCTGTAAAACCCTTAGTAAAGAAGGTAGCCTCCCTCCACTCTCCTTTCTTCTTTGTAAAAAAAAAAAAAACTACAAAAAATTAATGCAAATCTTTACTCTGTAGAAATTGAGGAAATCAAAACTGGTCAACTGAATTTTAAAGTGACTGAAAATTCCTTAGTTAGATTCATTGTGATTTAATCCATATGGTAATGAAACAACTTTTCAAGATAAATGTTCAGTCAATTAACCAGCATTTAGATTTAGTCTTACTGAAACTTTTCTTGGCTTAATTATATAAACCAGTTGTCCTTGTATAGAAACAGTCTTCTACTGACTTAGCTTTGGGATTATGAGAATGTAAACTTTGGGGATAGTCTATCCTTTATTTCAGTGTTCAACATCAGTGATATAATATTTTATGTATTAAAATTTATCTCCTATTTTTATAGTTGTATTTTCTATTCTCAGCACATGTGCAGTTCAATAGATTTATTAATCAACCATTAGAAATGTGTTAAGATGTGAAAACACTGATGGCCTTTGTTCTATGTCAGTTGGGTTGGTTTAGGCTGACACATAGCTACAAGGCATGACTGATCAAAGTAATTAAAGTTCCAATCATGTACCTTTCTATGTTCAATGTCAATTCAGCTAGCCTTCACCTTGAGTTCCCAGTACTTTAATATTGCATGTGTGTGGTGTAAATAATAAAGGAGTGTCATTCCCTTCACTGCACTTAAGTGTCTCTAAACACTTCCACTATAAATTTTATTTATGGAAGGTTTAAATTCCCCTAAGACTAAAATATTAAAAATAAAATACAATATTTTAGCAGACAGGTAATTTCTATTTTCATCAAATTTGGGAACATGGTGGCCCAGAAATATATAACTTTGATGCCCAGTTAGTATCATAGTCATGGTTAGAATTATTGTATTGTTGAACAGGAAAGGAACTCTATAGATTTTCCATTTCGACCCTGGATTCATTCAGTCTTGTCAATGTCTAAATAAGTTGGTCTTAACCTGGGACACATGGTAGATTTCAGAGGGTCCATGAATATGGTTGCCAAATCTGGTTTCATTGGACCATGTGTCCACGAAACAGGAGGAAAATAGTTGAATCCCTGGTCTAGAGAGTAAAGATGATTACCAGTGATTTTGCAAATATCCTAGAACAAATATTTTAGACTGATTATGGCAGAAATAAAATAAACCATTTGTGTAGGACCTGACTTTTCAACAGATGAATAATCTACTGATTTCATCATCATTTATAAATATTTACCAACCTTAGAAACTTAAGCCAAGATACTTAATATGGTTAAATATTACTATAATTGGGACCACCTTTTAGTAATGAGCCTCCCCAAATTTACCTTGAATGGGGCTCAATTGCCAGGCCTGTATCTAAAAGCTTTCTAGCTTGGTAGGACTTATAATTAGCTTATGTTCTTCTATTTTAGCTTTTGAGAATCTGAAGATATCTGTAGTCCACTCTGAGTCATCAGTATAGGGTACTGATGAAGGTATCAAATGATATGACTCTTTTATTGTTCCTCTTTAGACAGTATCCCATTCTTTATAGGCAAAAATAATTTAAAGTAGGGCAACTAATGGAATTTCAGGCCTTCCTAAGGAAATCTAAATCTCATCCACTAGTTTCTATGTTCCATTGAGTTTTATCAGTACTATTGTTTTACTCTAATTTATTCCATCATTTCTACTTATATTACTATAAATGGCTCTTTTCCTTCCTTGATCTTTATGCTCTTCAAATATTTGTACATGTTTGTTTATATGTCATCTGGCCAACCTTTCTATATTTAGTTCTTGAAATAGTTGAAATAGTTCCTCATCCATCATCCCAGAGGAACCTAGGGGATGCCCAGTGGTAGGGATCAGCCCGTGAATCCTAGAGCTAAAATATTGTTATTACAGCAAATTGAAACTCCCATTTTCATATTTTTTTTTGTTTTTAAAGAATGTTTGCTCAATATAATTGCTACATAAACTAACCTTGTGAGACTTTGAAAATAACATCTCCACATCACTCAATCAACAAGTATTTGTTAAGCATCTGCTAGATGTTCAGAAATTATAGTAACTGTTAGGAATACAAAGACAAAAGTAAAACATCCCCTGCTCTTCAGAAACTTTAATAGAATTGTGTTTAGTATTCAAGAGGAGACAGTATAATTTAACTAGTCTTAAAACTTGCTGTTGGCAGTTATCTTTAGGACAAAGGATATTTTTAAATTTCCTGAATGGAAAAATATATATTGGATGCTGTATTGATGATGTTAGGATCTATGAGAACTGCAACTAGGATAGGGTAACTAAAATTTTGTCCCAGGAAAGCATTTGCAGTGCTTTTGTTGCATAAAAACAACTGAATTAATTAAGAATACTTAGCTAAAAAAAGAAAATTATAAAATTACTGCAGCAATGACTGCAACAGAGGTGAGCTCTGTCCTACTGTTTTATGCCTCAGCACTCCACATCCCCTCCCCCCCCACACACACATACACACTGGCCTCCTGTGCAGTATTTATGAGCATCTTTAATGACAGACACATTGTGCTATCTGTCCCAAGGAAAAAAACTAGTTAGTTGTACTTCTGGGATATATAGACCTGTGAGATTCTGTGTTTAAAACTACCTGTTAATTTAGGAGCTCATTTAAAAGTATCATGATATCAAGAACCACGCGCTAGCATGTGGAAGGCATCTCAAGCTTTTAATTTTACCTGTGAATGACTCATAATTGTCATGTAGCCCTGTAGTTTTAGACCAGTACAAGAAATCAAGAATTTACTATTTTGCCTACTTAACTTCATTTTCCAGCCACAGGTTAGTGAATTTTAAGAAGTCACTGATTAAAAATGTCATTTTGGGTCATCTTATGCATGCTAAACAATATTAGTTTACATTTGTATCACATTTTAGGTTTTACACGGCATATTCTTCCTAACAAACAGATAGAGGAAATATTATCATACTAATTTTACTGTTAGGACAAAAGAGGTTTAGAAAAATGGAGTTACTTATCTGCAGACACATAACTCGTAAGTATAGAAGTTGAGATTCAAAATCATTTCTATTTATTCTAAATCCAAAGCTAACTTTCCCCTATCTCCTAAAATTAAAAATAATGTTCTTTGAGGCTATTCGGACTGAGAAGAAGATTTAGTAATGACCAAATCATATACCACAGAATTGGGTTGAGTTTGGCCTCTTTTTTATATTTTGCTAATGTCAACTCAGCCTGTAATGTTCTTGCTGTTCTCTCTGTCTCTGCCTGGCTGTCTCTGGATCACTCCTCCAGAGTACAGGTCAGAGGTAGAGAAATGAAGAATACTACAAAAATAAAGTTTGAAAACGTCTTTTGGTGAAGGAATCTGTCCAGTGGCAGGAACTAAAATTCCATCCTTGGATTTACTAAGATCAGCAACTAGTTCTAGCTAGCTGCCGTCCTCACCATAACGGCACCGTATTGCAAAGCACTGAGGAAATAGTGAGCGGAGGACGCACACAACATCAAAAACTAATCTTAGAAATGGTCCCTGATGAGGTTCTTATTGGCCCTAACTGCATCCTGAGAGGGCTCCAGTTCTTCCTGAGTACCCAGTGTGTATTTATTGGAAGCAGAATGACTCATTGAAATTCTGCACGTGAGTTTGTACTTTCCCTTTTATAGGTATAACCTCACAGTCTTATCTCAAATTCAACATTCAGTACAACTTGGAGCAAATGTTCTACCTGTTTGGAGCTAAAAATCAGCGCACATCCAATTTTTAGGGAAGGGGAAACTGGCCAAGTTTTCTTAAAGACTTTATAGACCGCATTAGGTCTTTTAGCTTTTAATTAGAGTTGAGAGAGAATGGGAGATTAGATTCTGATGCCTTTGATTCTTTAACTGTGATATACTGTTTTCTTTTAACTAACATTATAACCTAGGATACTGGGGAGAAAGCAAAAACATTTATCAATGAAAGCAAGATGTCATTTACCATGATTCTTCTTTTGGATCTCCAGGGTAAAAAGGTAACTTTGGAACTATAGATGGGAGAAAATCATCTTTGAGCCCCTATTAGTTTTGTCATTCATATCAGGCTTAAGTTTCAATGGGGTAAGCTGCAACTTGATTACTCTAATTATTCATACAATAAGTCCGTGGATTTGCCTTAAAAATGGCAAAGTTCAGCAGACACTCCTGTGACTTCAACTTTTGACTTATGTTATACTTTGTGTGTACATAACATATATACATGTATATATATATAATATATATTATATATATACATATATACTATGTATGTACATAATATATAATAATACATATGTTTGCGTGTATGTAGACAGGCATGCAAGTGTACATTATGCTTCTACGGTTGTATACATATATGAGCATGTGTATGCATATTGTATATTTACCTATATATATATATATATATATATATATATATATACATACCTATTTACACATGGACTCTTCATCCATATGACACAATATTATACACATATTTTTAGTATATCTAGTCTGTGTGTATATATTACATTTTCTGAAAGATAATAAGCTCCTGGAAGGCAAGAATGTTGCCATCTCTATCTTTATCCCCCAAAGCTCTAACACAGCAACTTGCATAGTATGGGACCTTAATAAAATGTTAGCTGAAACAATAAAATGAAATGGAAATACTCCTTAGAATTGTGATAAAGCCAAAATCCAAATACAAGCACTTGTAAATTCACTACTACTTTTTATTGTCACAATAGCTTTTTATGGTATAAAGTATGATTTTCTCACAATAACCTGGTGAGGAATTTAGTTTAAATATTTCAATCATTTGCCTGATAGATGAGGAAACTGAGAGTCAGACAATTTAAGTGGTTTGACAACAGACAGGATGAACTTTTGAAGTATTCGTGCCAGGATTTGAATGATTATCTTTCTTGTCTCTAGGTCTAGGACTTTTTCTTTTGTTACTGTGGGCGGGGATGGGAGAAAAGAAGAAGGGGGAGATGGGAGCGAAGGAGGAAAGAAGGAAGGGAGAGGAATATGGGGAGAGGAGGAAATGACAGGGGATAGGGGAAGGAAGGTGACTGGGGAGGAGGGAAGAGAGGAAAGAACAAGGGAGAGGAAGGGGAGGGGAAGAGAGGAGGGAGAGGAGAGGTGGAAAAGGTAGGAGTGGAGAGGAATCTAACTGAGCCATTACTAACACAAAGATAATGGGTCTTTGCCTCTGGGCCATGTTGGAGGAAGGGGAGAAATATTGTAGAGGTGGGGTGTGTGTCCTCCAGGTAGTACCACCTCAGTATTGCTTCCCTCTGGTTGCATATGGTCAGACCAAGCTGCCTTCACCCTCCAGGGCGCCATGGTGGTGTAGGGAAGCTAGGGAGACCCATATAACAGTCTGACTTTCATCTAACCCTTGCTGTAGGTCTAAGCTTGGATTAGTTATGACTCTGGCTGTAAACAAACCCAGCACCTAGGCCCCTCTTACTTAATGTAAGGTCTTAAGAATAACTTCGGGACAAGTAGTGCAATAGAACGTTAAAAATCTATGAGGAGCCTTGGGGCAGCTAGTCCGTATAGTGGATAAAGCACTGGTCCTGGAGTTCAGTGATTGTGTGTGTGTGTGTGTGTGTGTGTGTGTGTGTGTGTGTATGTGTGTGTTTAAGGCATATAGGAGAGTGACTTTCTCATATGGAATATACTTATTAAGACAGTTTATAAGGAATCCGTTAGGGTAAACCAAACCCAAATCATTTCCCCCTCCTCAATTATCTGTTTGTTTCAAAGAAAAACATGTGAATGACCTAAGTAATTTCCTACAGTTCCTACTGAATTTTGATTTAAAGTGTCTTTAACACATCACTGTTCCTTAGCTCTCAAATTATTGAGTTTTTTTGTTTTGTTTTGGGGAGAATAGGCTATTCTACAAACTCTCAGAAGCATAAATGGTGAAATGCAGAGGGAAAAAAAAAACCAAACCAAACCTGTCCACTTGCTTATTAAAATTAAAGGGCATTTGGCCAACTGCAGACAATTGTTTGTATAAGCCATGTATCCACCCACATTATTTTGTAGACTTAAAAAAGAAGGCCACACTTTGGAAAATGGCCCTATGTAAATGAATCTGTGAAAATCTGGCTTCTCCGTGTGTATGCACAAATAACATATTAATTGCCAGATTTTTTTCTAATGTCATGTAGAGAAAACTCAATATTATATGTAAATACAACATATATTTAAAATAGATCCCAATATGTTATGTTGTGTTATATATTTCCAACATATGCCACTCAAAATTTACATAGTACAAAAAGAATACCCCTTAAACTAATTCCCCATCTCAAGGATGTCAGCATCTATAAAAAGGATAATGTTAACACAATTCTACTTAACATCATTTAACAGAAAGGTGCAGGTAGCAATGTCAGCCATCTGGAACTACCCATGGATAGTTGTAGATCACCCACCCATCTTCCACCTGCAGGGAGGAGAAAACATCTGTTTGGATTTTTGAAATGCTGCCAAATATGTGCTACATCAGGTAACATCAGGTTGAATCATATAATTGAAAACAGAGCCTATTTTTGTATTCGTGATGTACATACTTCTTAATTATCATGATGTTCTCACTTAAAAGGAACTTTTAAATATTATTTCCCAACAACAAACTTAAATGAACACACACACACAGACACAGACACACACACACACTCCTGTAATATTCAAATAAATAGAAGAATTCAACTATCCAGATAACATTCTTTGATGCACTTTATAATTTCTGGTTTGTCTTGGATTATTCTTTTCATATCTCATTATCTTTACCTCATTAAAAAAACAAACAAGCAGACTATAACAAGGAAGGAAAAAGCACTGGAAAACATTTGTCTGTTTTATACAACATGAAGTAAATTTTGCAACAACTTCTTGATGCTACTTCCATTTTCCTGGGGATACCCTAAAGCATATGAATATCAGGATATATTGTGTTATTCCTTATGAAAGAATCATAAAATGTTAAGGCTTTAAAGATCTTCATGTACCCATTAATTTTACAAAGAGAAAGCGAAACCTGGGTAAGTGAAATGACTTAGAAATAGCTATAAGTAATAATGCAAAACTCTCAAAGGAGCCTATGAAATGTAATTTTAAACATTAATTAGCAGACACTTTGCCCACCTAACAACATTGTTTTTGTGAAAAAAAAATGATGTTGGAGTGCATGTAATTCTATCAGAAAAACATTATCAAGTAGTGCTGTAAACATGCTCTGACTCCAGGCCCAGGGCTCAATCTGCTAAGGCATCTTAGTTGCACTATTTGGAGTTGGAAGGGATGATAGAAGTTATTGAGTCCAACTACCTAATTTTACAGATGAGGAAACTGAGGTTCAGAGAAGGTCACATGCCAATAAATTTCCAATTCAGGATTTGAATACAGTTTTTGTTGACTCTGTTTCCTCCTTGAAACTCAGTTCTTTGAAACTGGAATGATGATCTTTGTTCTGTATTCAAGGATTTTGTAAGGAAAGTTCTTGATAACCTGAAAAGTGCTACATAAATATAAGATGTTAACAGGAGGAATCATTCATTTTGTGTGTGATAGAAAATCTAGGGATTATGTTAAAACTTTCAACCATTAGAACATTTGTATTATTTTGAGCAAAATATGTTTATGTGTTTATGCTGTTAGTTATGGTTTGTGGTGCTTACATTTAGGCAAATTGTTAATGGCCTCTGATTCATTCTTTGTATAAACAGAGTGAAGTGGCTAGCATATGTAACCCAATTGGAGATCCTCCAGAGCCTGAAAGTATAAAGGCTTATAAAGTGCCTGTCTAAAAGCAACATGTTAAAATAATGATTAATAATGATAATAAAAATCAAGTCAAAGTTTTTCTTCATTAGAATTTATATTATGCTTAAATATTACAATCTTTTTATTTTCTTTTTAAAGGAACATATGATTAAGCCAATAGAATTAAACAGTAAGTAGAATTAAGGTGATGAAATTAAAACAAAGATTATTTTGAGAATAATTTTAAGCTTATATAAAATGAGGATTATAATATCTCTATGAGGTTGTTGTAAGATCAAATGAGATAATGGATGAGGTCTTTTCAAATTATACAGCACTACAGAAATATAGGTTACTTTATGCTGCTATTAAATGATATTTGTCCCTGTCATGGAGGAAATTCAGAACACAATCCACGTTAATGAGGGCTTCCCTTACAGACTGTGAAGCTGTCCACATGCTCCTGTTCATGGATGGTGCTTTAGCAATCAAAGAGCCCCCTAAACGAGATGTATCATTACTCAAAGGAATTTGAACTAAGCTATTACACAGGAAAAACAAAATGGATGAAGAGTACCTATTGTCCATAATATGTTATTCTATTGGATGGACAATTTATAGAACTCCTATATGTGTGTATATGTGTGTATGTATGTCAAAGACTAAATAGAGACATTGATCTTGACCCTACTTTGAACAGAAAGAGGATAAGAGCAAGCTTGATTTCCTCTTGATTTCCTTTGGGAAATTGTTAAATTTTTCACTTAAAAAAAAAAACTAACAAACTACTCACAGCATCTCTGCAAAAGCCTTTCTTTTTATATAAATTTAATTTCTTTTTTTTTTAATGTCTACTTGTCATGGACTACAACAATCACTGAAGAATTTAGGTCAAAGATTATTGAAAGAGAGAGAGGTGCATAGTTAGTGTGAGCAGTTTAAAATGCATTACAAAAAAGGAGTAATAGAAAATATTGTGTAAAGGATGACAACAAAGAAATGTACCATTCAATCTTGTGGGAGAATGAGGAATAACTATTTGATAGCCCATGTATTTCATGGTGTCATCATGTAAAAAGAAAGTGAGGGAAAGCCCCCATCACGCTGGGTAAAAATCCTGTTACAATGCAAGGATATGGATTACCTTGATTCAGAATGATTGGGTATTAATATATTGATTGTTACAGGGAATAATTACATCAGTGACATAATAGATCCATTGGATTTTTCAAAGTAAATTTGACCAAAATGCTTGCAAATATGTATTTCTAGGGACGACTCTGAGAACAAGATACTATTTGACCTCAAACTAAAAAGGAAATGTTTAAGTACAAGAAATTTAAATCTGATGATTATTTGTTCATGCTAGCTATCATGTAAGCAATTTAACTAGAATTAATATTTTTTATAAGTTTTTCTTCATACAAAAAGAGTCCCAATGACTATAACCACATTTTAATGCTAAGCTTTTCAAGTTCTAATCAAATATATAAAACAATTATAATTATAAACATAATAACAATAATGATGATGATGATCCAAATTATTTCCTTATCTTGGAGAGTGTAGTAAAGATATAGAAAATACATATAGTTGTTTTGTTTTGGTTTTGCTTTAGTTTTTGTTTTATAGTATACTAGCATCAAGACAATTAGGGAGGTTGGAAGAATTTGGACCTGTGATTTCATTAGTGCTGAGAAGTCCAAGGGAAGAAACTCTCTCAACCAAAGCAGATGATCAATTGCTCAGGAATGTATAGATTTGAAAGATGAACCAATATGCTTAGTGTCACACAGTCAATATATATCAAAGAGAATGCCTGAATTTCAATCTTCTTGGCTCATATCTTTACCAAGTACAGCATGCTCCTTCTTAACTACAGCTGTTTAATAAGCCTTTTTTTTTTTTTAGTTTGGGGTCTTCTTAGAATAGATAGTGGAGTAGTTTGCCATTTCCTTCTCCAGATCATTTTACAGAGAGGGAAACTGAGGCAAACAAAATTAAGTGATTTGCCCAGGGTCACATAGTATCTGAAGTCGTATTTAGACTCCCATCTTCCTTGACTCTAGGCTTGGCTCTCTAGCTATGTCTTGCCACTGGACCCAGGTGTTTCTGGAGGAGAGTGAGGCTAGTGACTTTGCACAGTCCTGCCTCACTTAAATCGAACTCACAAGTCAAGACATCATATTCCTGATATCATTGGCCCTCTGAGAATGAAGGACAAATAACAACAACAAGGCACTCTACCCACTGTCTCCCAAAAAACTGCAGCTGTGCCTAGAGAAAAAAAGAAAAGTTACCAGGATGAAGCTGCCAGTTTTTTCTCTGATCTATGCTGCCTGTGGTTTAGTGGAAAAAGCAAAGGAAGTCAAGAGATTCTGAGCAGCTCATTGACTTATTAGCTATGAATCTGTTGTCAAAGTATTTAATACCTCTGAGGCTCAGTTTCCCATCCTTTAACATGGAGTTACTACTCTATTGGGCTGAACATAAGCCCTCCACCCACCACTTTCTAACATTTCCAGCCCTCATTTAGAGGCCTCAAGCCAAAGGTTAAGAAATCAATTTAATTTTGGTGAGTACATCATTAGTCTCACTAAGTCAGTTTTTAGGATTCAGTAATATTCTGTGCCCTCCAGGAATCATCACCTTGCATGTTCTAATGACATTTTCTAACTTGGTTCTAATAGTAAGTTTCCAGGAGATAACAGGCTTTTCCTTTCTTTTTGTTCTTTTTACTCTTCTGCTTCAGGTAGACAGGGTATGTGTCACAAGACATTTCTTTTTATTCAGTTCTTTCTTATTAATCTGATGAGCATATTTTTCTTATGATTATAATGTTTGTATTTCTATTATGTTATAATGAAGTTTTACTCTATTATTTTAGCAATTAAAAGAAAAGGGTGTTTATATTAAATTTATGCTTTTAGAATACTTGATTGAATATAAATATATAAAATTCTGTATGTGCTATTCATACCCACTTTCAATAGGTAATTTGGCATAGTCTTTAAAACACCAATATTTTTCAGTGTAAAAAAAAAAAGAAGATTGAGTTTGAAACACTAGACAATTATGTACCATCCTCCTCTCTAATTTTTAAGCACTTATACATCATACTGCATGGGGTGAGGTGATGAGTGTGGGGATAGAATAAAAGGGGTAAAGGGTACGAAGTAACAGTGATCTTAAGCTTTACTGATTCTGTATGAAGTCCTAATATATTGCTCCCTACTAATGAGAACTTAAACCTCAGGCAAGCACAGCCAGGCATACAAGAATGCCTCCCCTCCCCCAAATTATACTTACCAAACAAAAGAAACATGCTGATGGACACCATGTGAAAAATGTTCAGAAATACCCAAATACTCACTTATTCACTCTTCTGGTGTATACAACTTCTGTGCCTGCCTGATTCTATCTCTGTCTCTCTTTCTGCCTCTGTCTCTGTCTCTCTTTCTCTCTCTCTCTCACTGTTTCTCTCTCTCTCACTCTCTGTCTCTCTCTTCCACTCTCCCTCCCTCCCTTCCTCTCTCTCCTTCTGTGCCTGTCTTTCTCTGTCTCTTTATCTTTCTCTTTTCCTTTTCCCTCCCCTCCAAATGCCAAGGGAAACCCTAGTACTCCTATTTAAGTGTCCCATTCCAAGGAAGTTCTGGCATGGGTAGGATGCCAGTGTCCTTGGTGCAATTCATCACATTCTCTCACTTCTTTCATCTGCAACTTAATTATACAATGTTTTCTGATCTATCTGAAAATAGCTATGTATGAACACATGTTGAAAAAGAGAAATGCTAACTTATAATAATGTACTACTTAATCGTGTGACAACTGAGTGTTCATTCCCTGGGGTTGTCTGCCTAATTCTGCAACCTGAGTTCTAAGTTCTCAAGGACTCTGCTTTCTGACATCTATAAAATGAGAAGGCTTGACTAGATGGCGTTTAAGATTCCTTCCAGCTCCATAATCCTATGAGCACTATGCCATTGCATATAACTGCTCAGATGTGAAAATGTTATTGGAAAACTTAAAATTTCCTAGTCTTATTATCCATTAATCTGTTTGGTTCATGAGGTCATTGCCCAGGCAGCTCTTCTAAATTGCACGAATAGGACTAAGGAGAAATAAACAACCTCATGAACTGACCAAAAGCTGTAAAGTGAGGGCAAATAGCATGCCACCCAAGACAGTGATATTATGGTATTTTACAGATCTCCAAAGATATAAATCACCTGACTTCTTTCTGATGGCCTTACTCTAGATTTAATGGTCTTTATGGTGAAGAATTCTTCCTTTCATCTAATTAAATGGTCTTGCTGAAATTTAAACCTATTTTATTTCATGTTAATAGTGTGGAGATGAAAACAACATCTTTTTCATACTTGACAACAATTTCTAAATGGGGTTTTAGCTTGCTTTTCTTCAAACTAAGCAACATTTGTCCCCTTTTGCTTTTCTTAATTTAGCTGACCTACCTTTCACTCTTCATCATTACATTAACAATTATAGGAGTTCCTCTAAAATCCTTCACCTTTGCTTTGTAACTAACCTTTTGTGTGTCATCTCCCTTGGAAATCTGGTGAAATCTATGGCCTCCTCAGAACTGTATTTATAAATGGACAAAATACATAGGATTATCAAGGAAAGAAATTATATTGAAAAAGTTGTGAAAATTAAAAAAAAAACATTCATGGACTAAAGATTAAAAACCTCTACTTTAAAATTTCTTCATGTTCATTATAAACTACAAAAACCTTCAATGAGAACAATATTATCTTAACAAGAATTCTACCCCTTGCCTCCTGATTAGATTGTGAGCTCCTGGAAGATGGGGACTGTCTTTTTCCTTACTTTGTTTCCCTTGCCCTTAGAACAATGCCTAGAAATAGTAAGTGCTAAATAAATATTGATCGATGGACAAACTCTCCCACAATGGGGTCTGCTTACTTCAATATGTGGTTGTAATTTGACTTTTTTTTATTTTTGGTGAAGATGGAGTCATCTGTTAATAGTTTTCTTTACTAACCTGTCTCTTGACATCCCCTTCCTTTCCCATCCCATCTGGTTTTTCATAGAGGTAGAGGGAGAAATAATATTTTCTTGGTCTTCTTCCTTACATTTTAAAATATATTTTCTTGTTATATTTTATTTTACTTGACTCTTGTTCTACCTTTTCTAACCTGGCTCTATACAACCATATTGTTTCTTAGTATCCAGGTTTAATAACTTAAAATTGCTCAATGTATTTATTAACAATTTGATGGTTACTTATTTGGCCATCTTGCCACTCTTCTTCTGACATATGGATGGTACAATGTAAAATGACTTGGTACAGCATGGCATGCTATAGTATGGTCACCATTTTTACTTTCTCTAACTTGTTGCTGGGGGTACTGAATTGCATTTTAAAAAGCCCTAACACTTTAGCATTCCTTTGCTATACTTTCTTCTTGTTATTTGGGATTTTGTTTTCTTGATTTTTATTCCATACTGCAGGATATTTTCTCTTCTTTAGGAATTTGACTCGTTTATATGTTTACAAAATTATCTTATACATTTAAGTCCTTAATCAATGGTTTTTTTTTTAAGTATCAAATCTTAAGGGAATACTGCCCAAGTCATTTAATATACTTTCTACATTTAAAAGTAGTGGCTAACTTTTTAAAAAATGTATCTTTCAATACTAGATTTTCTATGGATACCTGAATTAAAATTCCCTATCATTGTAAAGTCATGAGTCAGCCAAGAGGCATTTAGTAAGTGCTTAGTAAGCAATAGCTAGGATTCTAAATGCTAGGAATTCAGAGAAGAGCTCCAAAAACAGAATTCTAGCCCTCAAAGAGGGCATTTACCAAAGAAGATCCTGACCACATTAAAAGAGGCTCATTTTTCTTTGATAATCAAATTTGTTCATTTAAAAATGTCAACATATTATGGTTAGATGGAATTGCCCATTTCTTTCAATTATTTATATATTCGGAATATTCAACAGGTAGCTCTGTTTATTAATGACTTTTGGGCAAAAGAGAGTAAATTTCTGATCTGACCAAGTAGACCAATTCTGTAGAATAGGAAACCATGCTTCATGACTGAAGGAAATTTACAGACCAGTTATAATTAACTGATTAACACACCTTATCTATGACTAATTAATTTAGACATTCACTGGAACCTGACAAAACATTAGCTTCATCTTTATGTTTTTTAAGTGCAATTTGTATAAAAGGTTGTGTGTGTGTGTGTGTGTGTGTGTGTATACTAGAGGTGAGGTTCCCTTGGATCACAAGTTGTCTACTTTGGGCTCTTAGTAAATTAGAACTTATGAAAGCATTTGTTTTACTTCTCTAATTTCTTTTAATAAAGTTTTTAGAGATATTTACTCTATTGGCTTGTCTATTTTAATAACTTTCAATATTTTCCCACCTATTTTGGGGTTATTTTACTTTATTTTATTTCTTTAACCCCCTCCAAGGTCTCTACTCCCAATTTTAACAAGTATTATAGATGATAGAATATGAAATATATTTAATATCTCTTTGATTTCCTGACTCTCTACACTATTCAAAGGGGAATTCATTTTTTTTAATTCACTGTCCTTTCTCTCTAAAATCTTTATGGAAACTTAAAAAAATAATTCAGACTCTTTTTGACAGGCATTTTAATTGGTTTTAAACTTTTCAAGTTATAATCCCAAAGTTAGACATCGTATTTATTATATCAGTTTAGGTTTCATAATGCTTTCTGTTCAGGATCAATACATTGGCTTTTTAAAAAACATGTGACACAAATAAATGAAACAATAAATTCTGTATTGTATTAGATTTTCTGGAAGGTAATCAGTTTTAATTGGAATGATAGCTACAGTGAATGTTGTGGTGCAAAACCACTTTCCTGGAGTTCATTGTCTTGTGAAGGATCTGCCCCCAAATCTTCAAAGATGTAATATTTTCACAGAGGGTAATTCATATTGCATCAAGAATCTAGAGTCATTAGAAAGCCCTAATAATCACATAATGCTGCTCCATGGACATGTTGGTTTTAAGCTAATTAATCACGGCAGTATCTCTGAAGTCATTTGTCTGGCTTGCCTCTCTAACCAATGAGTGGAAGATGCCCAAATAGCCCCACGTGTTTGTCTTCCTCTTTCTAGTCAAAGTCAAGCACATAATTTACATTTGTGAGAAACACCTGAGTAGCATCCCCAAACAAGGAAATCAATATAAATGGCGTAAAAGAATTTCATTAACTTCTAGATATCTTATGTTAACCAAAACTCATTAGTTTAAAGCCAAGATGGAATTTTAACATCATTTTATATTTTTATACTAAATTGCACTCATATTAGAGGTTTGACATACATTTCCTTATTGGATCACAGGATAGGAAAAGTGTCTGGATCTGCATATTCATATGTATAGGGAAGTTCTAGATAAGGAGATTTTTACCATTACCAGTTTCCACTCTCTTATCAAGTTAGAGGAATAGGCAATTGCTAGAACATTGAGAAGTTGTGTGTGACTTCCCTAAGGTCAAACAATTAGTTGATACGAGATGCAGGATTTGAACTCACATCTTCCTGACTCAAGACTAGCTTCCAGTGTAATCATATTCATAATTTTCTGCCTTCTTTTGAGACTTGAAAAAGAGAGTTTCAGATAAGAAAGAGTCCCAAAGAGAAGTGAATTGACAAAGGTGCTTAGCAAATTCATGACTGAGCTATAACTAGAACTCAAGTTTTCCAACACTTATTCTAGGGATCTTTTTATTTTATCAAGCTGAAATCCATTTTAAATTAAAATTACTTAATTAAACTTTTTTTCCTTAGAAAGTGATATGCATTTTTAAATAATAGGGATGTGATAGGGTATAATAATCTATCAGTGTTTCTCACAACACAGATTATACTCATGCCTACCTTCCTCCCATTTCCCTCATTCCATGAAGTAGGTATATACTTTCTTTTTCGATATTGTGACAAGGATTAGTTTTTTCCAAAAAGAAGATAAGGCAGTCTGTGTGGTCCAACTGACCCCTGGTTCCCTAGCTTCTTGGTCAACTAAGGGAATTTTGAAAAGTCCCATCCAGTTAGGTTTAATTCAGATTTGGTCTGCTGCCTGAGATCACCATAGTGAGTCATCATACCATTTCTCAAGGACCTTCAGTGGCAAGGCACATTTCCATAGGAGAGAGAGAGGTCTGGTCTACAAAAACTCAAATTAAGTGCCACTCTATCCTTGTCACATATCCTTGTGATTAAGGCACAATAAACCTATTTCTTGTTAACTGTTCAATGACTTACAAGTGCCTCAGTTCGTTAAAAAACTGAACCTAAACTAAGAGGATGCCAGCATTAAGCCTACCTATGACAGAGGATAAACAGCATGGTGCTGATTGTTGTAGACAATGGGCATTGGAATTATAGAGTATTACCTTCAGATCCATTTTTGATTTCAGAGTTGAGTGCATCTATATCCAGGACCACAGTTTATGTTATTTTGATACTGTGCTATTTCTCTAACTTTCCTAAGACACCATAGACTTCTTAAATGAAACAGAATTTTAGAGTATAAAATGATCATTGATTAGTTATTTGAATGTATATTTACAAGCACTTTATTTTTGCCTCATTGAGTTCCAAGGACAGCCAAGAAAGCTAATTTAATCTTGAACTGTTTTGGGAGAGACATTGTCTCAAGCGCTCGGAGCAGTGACGGTAAATATTTAACCATGGGCTCTCTGAGAAACAAAAAGAACAACAACAATGTATAAAAGATAGTCTTTTAAGTTTAAGCTTCACTATTAATATTTTGTCTCTCGTTTTCTTAGGTATAAACCATTCAACAAAATAATATATCAAGCCTCGATTGGCAGCTTGCCAATCTGTGAGGTGTAAATGTTAATACTGAAAAGTTCACTGTTAGCTCCCAAGCCAGTAGCTTGGAAGCTGTCTATGATAATGATGTTTCTGTTATACTTTGTTATGTAGATGGGCAGAGCTCACCTGAAGTTTTGTGCTCACTTCCAGGTCATACATTTTAGAGAGGAGGTCCAAGAGTATGATGAAGGGATCAGGTTCAACAATTTGATGATCAGTTGAAGGAATAGAAGAACTAAAGTCATAGGGAGAACATGTATTTAAAGGGTGTTGGGTCTAAATATTTGTCAACAGGGGGATGGGTAGGTGGTGCAGTGAATAGAGCACCAGCCCTTGTCCTCGGACATTTAACACACCTAGCTCTGTGACCTTGGGCAAGTCACTTAACTCCAATTGCCCTCCAAAAAAAGCAATAAATAAATAAATAAATATTTGTCAACAGAAGGTAGAGTTAGGAACTGTGAATAGAAGTTACAAAACTCTAAGTTTCGTTTGGATGGAAGGAAAAACTTCCTATTACTTACTGTTACCAAAGCAGTATCCAAAAGTAATACAAAAAGATACTAAAAGTGAATGAACTGCCTCAGAGGGAGTGGGTTCAACCTCAGAGGAATATTTTTTCTTTTTTCATATCAATATATTTTTATTTTATTCTTAATTAATGGAATAAAACAAGCATTTTCATAAAATAATACAATAAAAAGATAGTTGTACATGAAACCACGAATCTACTACACATACAACTTGCTATTCTTTTCACATATACAAAAAAAATTATCATGTAACTTTATTTTTTCTTTTCCCCTTCCCCCACTACCATTAGACACAAATACGTGAGTGTGTGTGTGTGTGTGTGTGTGTGTGTGTGTGTGTGTGTGTGTTTGTGTGTGTGTAAAATTATTCTATACATTCTTTTATTTATCAGCTCTTTTTCTGGAAGCAGATAGCGTCTTTCTTCATATGTCCAAAGTTAATTTAGCTTTCAATTACTGAATGGACTTTGCCTCAGACAAACTGAGGCCTGGGAAAGAACTTAGCCTTAGGTTATAAAGGTCAAGGTTTCCCACTGTATCCAGGCCAGAGGCCATTGTCAGCCATCCTGACCTGTACCTTGCCCCTGGACTCTAGAGGAGAGAGGCTGATAACGCTGCATAACTCTACCTCATCTAAATCCAATTCACTTGCAAGTCACCCTTCTGTTGCCATTGGCCCTCTTTGATAATGAAGAACAACCACCAGCTATGGTCACTTAGGTCCTTTTCATCACTAAAATACTGTGGTGCTGTGATTGCAACCAAAATGAAATAAATGGGGAGGGGAAATGTTTGTTGTCTTCTTCAGTCATGAGGAAGGAAGGCTGCTTAGAATCTCTAATAAATGTGAAGGTATTTTCATTGGGGTGGGACCAGGGGAATTTGTAACTATTATGTAAGGGAGTGTGGCAGATTATTATTTTTTGGTTGTTTCTTTTGCATTACCATATTTTCCATCTTTCTGACCTTCTATTCTAAAATCTGTAAATCGTAGTAACTACATTTATACTGAATGAATTATGAAAATGCCATAATTTGATAAATTGCTTTGTAATTATAGTATGCTATTATTTTTTCTTTTTTGAAAGCATAATATATAGTATAGACTAGAAATTAATTAGACTTTGCATAGCCATTGAGTAAATTCTTTTAAGGTGTTATATTCAATACTAGGAAAAGGCTGTCTACATTAAGAAAGTATTTTCAAATTGTATAACAATCTTTAGTGACCAAAGAGAACTTCTCCTAAAAGATCCTTTAGTTTTTGGTAAAGGCTTTTTCCTTCTAGGTTGTCATAGTCCTTCTAAGATTAAGTACAAATGATTACAAAATCCTCAGCTTGTCATTGAAGGTACTCCATAGTCTGGGTCCCATATGTCTTTTCAGGCATTTTTATATTACTCCATTTGATTACCCTCTGTTTCAGCCAAGCTAGCCTGCTAGCTATTTCTTTATATGAAATTTCTTCTCACACTTCCATGACTTTGCACAGGTGTTCCCACACATCTGGAATGCACACCCTCCTTACTACCACCTCATAGAATCCATGCCTTCATTCAAGTTAGAGCTCATGTGCAACTACTCACATAAGACCCTTTCTGATACTGCTTAGAGTTATTATCATTCCTTCCCCCTTTAAAGGGTTCTTTTAAAAACGTATTTTTATTGACTTTTCCTTGTAAACCCTCTCTTCCCCCAGTAGAGCATAAGCTCTCTGAGGTAGGGATAGTTTCATTTTTATCTTTGTAGTCCTATTCTTTAACCTAGCACCATTTACAGAGTAGGTGATTAATTAATGCTTGTTGAAATGAATTGTTGATTTGATAACAAAAATAATTCTGATATAGTTTATTCTCCAATCTCTGGTAATTACCTAGCCCAGGGGCAGGGAAGCTGAAGCCTTGAGGCCATATGTGAGCTTCTAGGTCCTCAAGTGTGGTCCTTTAACATAATAAAAGGATTTATTCTATGAAATTTGGATTCAATCAAAGGGTCACACTTGAGGACCTAGAGGGCCATATGTGGCCTCCAGGCTGCAGGTTCCCTATATATGAGTCCTAGGCTATTTCTCACTATTAGTTGATCAATGATGATTTCATCGAATTTTATGGAAATGGTCCACCTCCCATGATGTGTCTTCATGTAGTATGGTTAGAGTTTTATTTAGAATCATTTACTAAATTATTGCATTGGCTCACTGTACATGCAAAATATTTCAAGTATGTGCTTTGAAGTTCTCCCAGTTGCCTCCTAAGACTGAAAAACCACTAGCTCACAAAAGGCAGCTTTCAAAGACAATTGCTTCTGTTAGTTTTAGCTTTATGAAAAACAGGTGCTTTCTGTAAGAACTAATAAGTTAATCAATTAATGAGTCAATTAAAGCTATAAGTATAAAAATAACAAACAGGGGGTTTGCTTTCAAGAGGCAATACTATGTGAGATTAAGTTGAACCAAGTTTCTTGAATTCCATGAGCTCTGTCTTAAAAAAAAAAAAGAAAGATTCTTAAGGTGCCTATTCTAGTTGTTTGCTGAATAATTAGAGAAATGTTTAGTATATGGATAAACAACTGGCGTCAATGTTTACTCACAACTATGTAGCCATTGGATAGTCAATCAGTAAATAATTATAATAATAACTGATTTCACATATCACTTTAAATACATTGTCTAATTTGATACTTAATCTTCAAATTCAGTCCACAAGCATTTATTAAACACTGTGTACAAGCAGCTAGGTGGTGCAGTGGATAGAACACTGGGCCTGAAGTCACGAAGAATCATCCTTCTGAGTTCCTATCTGGCCTCAGACATTTACTAGCTGCGAGACTCTAGGCAAGCCACTTAACTCTGCCTCTGTTCCTCATTTGTAAAATGAGCTAGAGAAGGAAGTGGCAAACACTCCAGTATCTTTGCCAAGAAAATCCCAAAAGCAGGCACAAAGAGTCAGATATGACTGAAAAACCACCCAATAACCATAACAACATGTGCCAGACATTGTGCTAAGTGCTAGGGTTAGAAAGAAAGGCAAAAATCATCTCTACCCTCAAGAAACTCAAATTCTAATGAGAAAGCCAACATACGAACAAGTGTACATATAAGGTGTACATGGTGCACATCAATGGGATTTGAGTTGAGAATTAAAGGAAGCCTAGAGGCAGAGGTGGAGAAGTAGAATATTATTTGCATGAGAATTGTGGAATGTCATGTGCCAGGAACAGCAGGTGGATTTACATTTCTTAATCATCAAGTACTTGCAGGACAATGAAGTATAAGAAGACTGGAAAGGTAGGAAAGAGGTAGGTTGTAAAGGGTTTTAAATGCCAAATAGAGGACTTTATATGTGATTTTTTTTTGTTTTGTTTTGTTTTTTTGCACATGTCTATGTGGGAGATGGCAAGTATCTGCTTCTGAGAGAAGACATATTGTGTTTCCTTCCCCTCCCCCCAAAACGCCCCTCCAGCACACGGATAGGAGAAGTCTTTATCTATTGGACGAGAAATAACAGTAAACTCCCAGACTGGGAGAATATCTAATTTTCCAGAAACATCCAGGTGAAAGAAGGTCCTGTTGACGTGAAACTTAGGAACCATGCACTAAGCTGTGTGTTGGTGAAGAGCTATCATCCTTTTTAGGCCCTGTATTCCTATTTGGAGTTTTGCTCTATTTTATTTCTTATTTTCAGTTCAAGGCATAGACCATGAAATTCCCAGATTTGAGATTCTGAGCCACAGCAGCCTTGGGAGCAGTATTCCAGGCTGGAAAGCCCTGAAAAAGTCAGAGTTCTGTCTGTCAAGTCAAGGAGGACTTACTTTCAACTTAGAACTTAGTAGGACCATGCTATATGGGAATGGAGTTGATCTGTGAAAATAACACCCTTTTCCCAACCAGAAACAATAGTGGAATGGGGGAGATTATACCCCTGAAAAACTGGAGAGAATGTTCTTTTTATTTTTGGGGGGGAAATTTTACTTTGTGAATTTAATCTGACTGTTCAGTAGTTAAATGGAATTAGGGTGCACGAGATCCCTAAATTAAGGACATAATCAATTTTGAACCAATGGCAAAAATTAGATAGTCCCATGAAATACTATTTTGAGGAGTCCAGATAACTGGTGGGGGGGGGAGGCGGGGCAGAGGGTGGAATATAAAGCCCTTGGTCTTTAGTGGGGGACAGAGTAGTCACTGTATATGTGTGTGTGTGTGTATGTGCATATACACATACATATATACACGTATGTATATGTGTATGTGTTATATGTTTATACACAAATGCATGTTATATATCTGGAATAATAGGAGGGGACTTATTGAGTGACAATGGAAGGAGTACTTTGACATTATCAGATCTTTGGTGCTTTAGGAAAATTGTTTTGGGTGCTGAATGAAGTATGGATTTTGGAGAGGAGAGACAAAGCAGGAAGGCCAACTAGGAAGCTTTAACCATAGTCCTGGGGAGAGGTGGAGAGGAACTGTATTAAGGTGGCCACTATATGAATGTAGAAGGCAGCTCATAAAAGAGATGTTCTAACAGTAGAAATAACACGTGGCAACAGACTGAACATGTAGAGTGAGGGCAAAAGAGAAGTTGAAGATATCATTGAAGTTGTGAGCTTAAGTGACTGAAACAGGATTTTCCCCATCTTTCAGAAGGGGAAACTGTATTTCAGGGAGATTAAGTGACTACCCATAGTCTACTGAGTTGTGCATGAACACAGATCACTTTTGTCTTTCAATCTAGTTCTCTACCACACTAAATTAGGTACTGAGGACTATAAGAAGAGTGAAAATTAGACTTATTTAGTATCACATGCTATATTATAATTTCATATCTTCCTGATTTTCATGTTATGAAAATTTGAAAAATCAATGACTTCCTAGTCCTGGGTATACCAAGTACAGCTCATTTGCATATTCTTATCTTCTGTGCCTGAACAGTTCAGCAGCTGGTAGTCACTTTTCAGTCAGGCTTATCCTAAAACAATAGACAAACCATCAACCAGTCTTGTACTTAAAAGTATTGCTGGTTTGGTAAAACCTATCTGAGCTAGTGTTCACTCTTCTGGCATAACTTCAAGAACTCAGGGTCACCTCGTTGTTCTGAAGTTACTGCTTCAGTTTCAAGAATTTTCCTTATGCATATTCCAAAAGCATTTGTTTATTCTATGGCAGTGGCTTAGGTAGCAGAAGAATTTGGTTTACTTGTTTTCTGTGATTAACTTCTATGGAAAAGGCAGAAAGACTCATATTGTTACTCTTGCTTTACAAATGGGGAGCCTAAAGCACATAGCAATAATTTAACTTGTGCACAGGATGCAGTGTTACAATAAGGTTTTGATTGAATGAATAAAGGGAGAAAGAGGGAGAAGTAGTAAAAAAGGAGGGAGGAAGGAAAGACAGGAGGAAAGAAGGAAGGGAAAAAGAATGAAAGAATAAAGGGAGAGGAACAGGAAGGGGGGGGAAATCTATGTTTCTTCTTCTGTCACCTATGCTAATAATGGACACTTCCAATACCCTTCGTTCTTTACTGAATAACCAAGTGTTATCCTTTCTCTGTTAAATTACTTAAGGTTTTTAGTTTTTTTTAAATTTCCACTGGCACCAACCTGGTCCAATCTGTCAAATTTCACAAGTGGGTTAACTAATTAAACTTTTTTGAAGAACTCTTGGTACTAGTCAGTCCCCTATGCAAACTGCCTTCAGTCCACTGTGAGATTACTATTCCCTTAAGCATAATTTTCTTTAAGCATAATGTTTTTAATGTCTTTCTGTTTAAAAAAATGTTATTTAACTATTAGTTATTTAGTTAGTTATTCCTTATTTCCTAGTTTTCCTGTTCTTTCTAATATAAATCAAAATGGCACATGATCAAGCCTAAAACAATTCCTTTTGGGGTGCTAAACTCAGCCTTCTTCTTTACTCCTCTGTTTCTGTCAAATGCATCACTATCCTTCTAGTCACCAAAGATTTTAAGTCATCTTCAACTCTTCATATTCCTTCACCATTCCCACACCCAATCAATTGCAAAATATTATTGATTCTACCTCCACACTACCTCTCATATCTGCTTCCCTCCACTCATATAACCAGCATTCCTTATGACCTCTCACCCAGACTATTAGGATAGCTTCATTCTGACCTGCCTGCCTGTAATGGTAAGTAATTTGAATTTGAAGACCCCTTTTTGTATTGGCAAATAAGCAGGTACTTAGCACCTTGTTTCAAGTTAAGTAGCAGGTACTTAGCACTTAGTAATTGATCAAGCCACTATTGGGGAAACAGAAGGTATGAACTCCTGTCTCCTGTTGCTGATATAAGAGCAAGGGGTTGGCTGAAACAGGAAGCTAATGCTGTGTGTATATAAGAAAAGCCCCAGAGAGGCACAGTCAAAATTTCTTGAGACAAAAATCTGGTGACAGAAATGCTACAGAAGAGAAGTAAGATGAGAGAGACAGGCAGAATTTCCTGAGAACTTGTGGTGGCAGAGCTTCTTCTAAACAGGAGCCCAGGAGGCCAGGAGCCTCCCACCCCACAGCTGGACAAGGTTATTCTAATTTTTTGAATCAGCTGCAGAAGACTGAGGAAGCATGACCATGATGCTAAGACATTATTTCTGGCTTGGTTGAGCCTCAAATTCTTGGGAACAGAAATTGTGAAGGATTTGAGATGGACTGGACCCTGTGAACTTCAGTGTATAGCAGGACCTAGCTGGAGAACTGGTCAATCAACTGAGAGACCTGTCTGCCATTGAACCTAGGTTAATCCAGTTTGGTGAATTCTGGTAGAATCTAGGACAATGGGAGGGGATCCAGGGAAGCTGAGAACCCGCCCCAACTGAAGATGAAAAGACCTCTTGGTGGGTACTGAGTAATGATGAAATTATAGTTTACCAGCTACCTAGGGGTGGAGGGTTTGTGTATTTTCTAATGATTGTACTTAGTGATTAATGATACTTAGTAATTGATTGCTGAATAAGTGACTGATTGAGTTAATTTAATGTGCCCCATGAGTGGTAGACTTTGACTATTGTACTTTGACTAAGTAAGGAGGCAAACCTTCTTAGGGATACCAGATGATTATTCTTTGTTCAAAACTTTGTGGCCATTATGGTGGAAACTACATGGCCATTTTAATGATAAGCTGTCGTGAATACTATATTGTGATTTTCTGTGATTAGTTGTAATATTGTGAATGCTGTACCTTGATTTTCTGTGAATGTTTTGCTTTGATTTGTTATGGAATAAATAGAGTGTTCACTATACTGTTTAATCAGAACCTTAAAAGCTGTTCATAGTAACATTCTTCTGGAAAGCTGCTTGTGCATGGCCTCAAGAATCTCCCATTTCCTAATCACTCATCCTTTTGCCAGAGTGTTATTCCTAAAGCAGAGGTCAGCCATATTACTCCTTTGCTCAAATAACCCCTGATCATCTGTCATTGAAGGATAAGAAAGTTCAAGAGTCCAGGGAATATCAGTGCCCTTCAAGGTACTAATTTTGGGGATAGGTTAGCATTTGCAGCTTTTACCTAAAATCTCAACCCCAACAGAGAGTGAGTTAAGCTCTACCAACTACCCCTCATAGGGTAAATAGGCCACACTAAATAAAGTAACAAGACACCCTGAGGGAGAGAAAAGAGACTTTTGCCAATTTGCTAGGTGAGCCAGGCCACAACTATCACCCTCCCTAAGACCTGGATGGAGATATCTTTGAGCCCAAGAGCCCTGTGAATAGTAACATCATTCTTCCCTGTACATGTCCCCAGTACCACCAGCAGCCCTATTTCCTGCTCAACTCACATAACAAGAAATAAACTCTTGTGGACACACTATCTGCCAAATGCTTCTGCAGGATATTAGATCCCTGCTCTGACAAGCAGGATGCTCTTAGACAAACCCTGAATGACTTACATGAACTGATGCAGAGTGAAGTGAACAGAACCAGGAGAACACTGTACAGAGTAAAAGCAATATTAAACAATGATCAACTGTGAACAAATTAGCTATTCTCTTCAATACAAAGAATGATCTAAGACAATTCTGAATGACTTATGTTGAAAAATGCTATACATCTCCAGAGAAAGAACTGATAGAGCCTGAATGCAAATTGAAGCATACTTTAAACAAAAACAAAAACAAAAACAAAAACATTTACTATTAATTCACAACATTCAGTTCCAGAAGTTCCAAATTTTCTCCCCCTGCCTCTCCTCTCGTCTCCCCCCTCCCACACACCATGGTGGCATACAATCTGATATAGGTTATACATACACCTTTACATTAAACATTAGTCAAGTTGTAAAGAAGAAGAATAACCAATGTAATGAATAATGAGGAAGAAGAAACAAAATGAAAAAGAGGGAGAGCAAGTAGTTTGCTTCAATCTCCATTCAGACTCTGTAATTCTTTCTCTAGATGTGGATAGCCTTTTCCATCATGAGTCCTTTAAAATTGTCTTATAACCTTGCATTGCTGAGGGGAGCCCAATCTATCAAAGTCAGTCATCACAGATACTTTGTGTCTGTAATTGTGTACAATGTTCTCCTGGTTCTGCTCCCCTCACTCAGCATCAGTTTATATCATTCTCTCCAAGTTATTATAAAGTTTATCTGCTCCTCATTTCTTAAAC
>CM053582.1:260605541-260622157 GCA_028627135.1 Pseudochirops cupreus
GCTCTTCCGATCTAGAGAGAGAGAGAGAGAGAGAGAAGGGGGGGGGGATCTCTCTGGCTGTCTGGTAAGGCTTATGACCTGTTCTCAGAATAGTATTTTAAATACCAAAAATAAAATACATAGGATAGTAAAAGAAACCAATGGAAAATAAAGATACACTGTTTTCTTATAGAAGTTCATGTGACCCCTAGAATTTACCCACTGACCTCTCGTTGCTGAGAACCTCTGTAGTTTAATTTATAAATTGTAGAAAATTTGCCAGACTAAATCAGTAGAAGGAATTTCCATACCAGGAGTTCCCTACTCTAATGAAATTGGACATCTAGATAGTCTTCCCCCTCCTACTTGACAAGCAACAACAACAAATGAGGTATTCTTGAGAAATGCAAGAAGAAATGTTCTGTGTGTATTAGAAAATGTGGAACTGCAGCTTAGAAGAAAGGATAAACAGTAGGGTTCAGTGGAAAGAGAAGTAGATTTAGAGTTAGAAGCAGTAAGTAGAAAACCTGGTTCTGCCAATTGTCTATATGACTTTGTCACTTAACCCACTCTGGGGACTAACTTTTTTCACCACTAAAATAAAAAAGTTGTATTACATGGCCTCCATAGTCCCTTTCCACTTTAAATTTATGATCCTTTGGCTAAACACTTACATATATATATATATATATATATATATATATATATATACACATATATACAAATATATATATATATGTATGTATATGTATATGTATATATATATGTGAATTTTGGCTGATTATGAAATATATGAAATATATTATGAAATACATACAAATATATATATATTTCATAATCAGCCAAAATTCACATTCTCACCTTCTCCCACCCCAAATGGAAAGACAAGGAAAACTAAACCCATCATGTAGTGACAATCAAAAGAAATTTCCACATTGGCCGTATTTTTTTTTTAAAGTAGCTTTCTGCAGTCTGAGTATTTTACCTTTCTATCAAGGGGTGCATAGCGTGTTTCATCACTGGTTTTCTAGAATCCTTGTTGGACATTACATTGAAAAGAGTTTAGCCCAGTTGTATTGCAGCACATTTATATATCATAAATTATTCATCAATTTCCCAACTGATGAGTACCTCTTCAGGTCCTCATTCTCTGTCACCTCAAAGAAAGCTATAAATATTTTTGTACATACTTTGAGTTTGTTTGCTTCAGACTAATCCCTCCTTTCATTTGTCTGCCCTCTAATTCCCCCTCCCTGCTTCTCCCTTTTCTCTCCTATGTCCTTGTTGAGTGAAATATATTTCTGTACATGGGTATGTGTGTATTCTTCGTTCTTTTGACGTGTTCAGATAGGAGTGAGGTTCAAGTGTCATTCGCTTTCCCCACAACCTCCACCTTGTCTATGTAGGTGTCTTATGGCATGCCCTGAGTTTGTGAAATCATTTTCACTAATACTCCTTTCCCTTCCATTTCAGTGTATTTCTCTTGCCTTCTCTTTTCATTTTTAAGACCATCAAGACCTAACAGAACTACTCCAGCCTTGTCTAATTGGGCTCCCTCTAAGACCCCTGATACTGTTAGGCTTCAGAAGGGACACATGTATCATCTCCCCATATTTGTATGTATGCGGTTTATCCTTGTTTAGTCCTTTATCACTGTTCATTGATGTTTACCTTTTTATGTTTCTCTTCATTTCTGTATTTGAACTTCAAAGTTTCCACACAGCTATGGGATTTGCATCAGGAATGCTTAGAAGCCCTCTGTTTCATTATAGATCCTTTTTCTTCCCTTGTAACATGATACTTAGTTTTGCTGGTAAGTCATTCTTGGCCCTAAGCCCATATAATTTGCCTTTTGGAGTGTCATATTCCAAGTTCTCCCTTCTTTTATACTGGTGGCTACTAAATTATATGTGATCCTGACTGTGACTCCTGAGAACTTTAATTCTTTATTTCTAATTAATAGCAATTTTTTTTTCTTTCACCTGGAAATTCTGAATGTTAGTTGTGATGTTTCCCAGGAATTTTTGTTTGAGGGTTTCTTTCAGGAAGTGATCAATGAATCTTTTTTACTTCTATTTTGCCTGCTGGTTCTAAGAACTCTGAGTAATTATCTTTTAAGAGTTCTTGAAGAAAAAAAATAGTTCTTGAAATAATAAGGTATTTAGGCTCCTAATTTGTTAATGACATTTAGATAGTTCAATGATTCTTTTTTTTCCTCCTTGATATTTTCTAAGTCAGTTTTTGTTTTGATATAATAGAACTTAGATTGTCTTCTTTTTTTTTCAAAATTTTGAATTTTTTTTAATGTTTCTTGTTGTCTCATGGACTCACTGGTTTCTGCTTAATCTATTCTGATGTTCAAAGAATATGTTTTTGGGCAAGATTTCATACTTTTTGTGCCAAGTTGTTAATTTCCTTTCTAATTTTTTCTTTGATAGCTCTCATTTCTTTTCCATAATTTCTCCAAAATAATGTCATTTTATTTATAAAAACATTTAAAGCATTTTATTTTTCAAAACTTTTGCTTCATTTCTTCAATGAATTGTTGCATTTGTGCCCAAGTTGTATTTATTTCTGAGGTTTCATATTTTGGAGTCAATTTCTTCTTTTAGGTTTTTATCTTGAACATTATTGGCACCATAATAGCTCTTTTTGGTGGGACTCTTTTTTTTTATTTGTTCATACTATAGATTGCTTTCTTTTTTGAATTTTTATAAAATTTTATACTTATTTCCCCCCGCTTAATAGTATTTTTGTCCAGTTACATGGAAAGATAGTTTTCAATATTCATTTTTGTAAGATTTTGGATTTGAAATTTTTTTGTCCCTCCTGCTCTCCTCCCTCCCCATGATGGCAAGCAATTTGATAGAGGTTACATATGTACAATCATCTTAAACATATTTACACATTAGTCATGTTGTGAAAGAACAATCAGAACAAAAGGGGAAAACAACAAGAAAGAAATAAAAGAGAAAATAGTATTATGCTTCAATCTGCATTTAGACTCCATAGTTCTTTTTCTGGATGTAGATAGCATTTTCCATCATGAGTCTTTTGGAATTGTCTTAGATAATTGTATTGTTGAGAAGAGTTAACTTTATCAAAGTTAGTCACTGCACAATGTTATTGTTACTGTATACAACTTTGTCTTGGTTCTGCTCACTTCATTCAGCATCAGTTCATGTAATTCAGATTAATTTTTAACATTGGAATTTATCGTTAGGACTGAGCTTTGTGGTACTTTTGGAAGGAAAGTCTGGGTTGATCCTATTGATGTTTTCTTTGGGTAATGAGTGTTGTGTTATTCCAAGAACTCAGCGGTAGGCTGGGAACCTGCAAGCTTTTATTGCTTCCAGAATGGTCTGATCCAGGTCTGCTACCCTCCTAATCTGACCTAGGTTTGGGTCTGAGCAAGAGCAGATTGCTGCTGGATTCTTCCTTTATCAAACAACTGGAAAGTTCTTTTGGTTTAGAGTGACAAAATTGTAGGCTCCCCTTTTATTTGGAATTCCTGTACTGGTTGCTCTTCTGCAGGTTGGGTTAGATGCTGTAAGCAACACCTTTCTGGGTTCCTCAGGTCTGAGCCACACCACTGCTACTGTTGGTATCTGAATTTCTTTTCTCCATACACAGCTCACTGTCTCTATGCATGAACCCCTTTGTGCAGGTTCCTTTTTTAGTATATTCTGGATCTGGGACCCAAAACTAGGAAGCAGGCCACAAAACTACCAGTTGTTATCTGTCTCCATCTCAGGACAGACATCAGTAGGGATCTAGTAATGTGCTGTAGAAGTCTGAGAACTCCTCTTACTCTTGGTATACAGTCTTTCCCTGGGTGCTAGAGTGTTCTGTATATGCAAAAAGATCTCAGCCCCAGCTGCCCAAAGTCTCTGCAGACCTTCATGTCTGTCCTTCTGTGCTGAGCTGGGCTGGACAAATGACTCACTGTGATATTTTCTGTATTTCACTATCAAGATTCACTATGGCTCATTTTCTAGATCTGTTTAGAGGAATTTTGTTTTTGTTTTTGTTTTTTGTTTTGTTTTCTGAAGGGAGCTAAAGGTGGATGGCCTGCCTGTTACTAGTCTATTGTCTTGGCTTCTGCCCCAAATACATTGTCTGGACTTAGGAGCCATTTTCATACAGGTGATAATTGAAGCTATAGAAGTGGGTGAGACCTTGTGCTAGGTAGCTTAGGAAGCTCTCCTAAGCTCAAGTATTCAAGTTTAACTCAAATGACTGACTTTGCACAAGCAGAGGCCATGTAGAAGATTTGAGTATGTGCATTGTGCATGTACATGTGTATATATATATATATATATATATATATATATATATATATACACACATATATATATATATACACATATAGCTGTGTGTATATTATGTAGTTATGTCTTGTATTTGTATATATACATATGTACATACATACAAGTATGTGTTTGTGTAAAATTGCTTTTCTTTTAAGCTGATAAAAATCTACTATGGAACCACTTGTTGGACACAGTGCTACAAAACATGATGCAAGACTTGACCCAATACAAGATTTAGTCTTAGTGCCCATTTCCAACAGAGAGATTCCTCATTGTCCCGTTCTCGCAGTAACCAGCATAAGGTAGGGGTCTGCCCTGGTCAGAAGAGCATGACCCTTCTCCCTCTTATTCTTTTTCTACCTAAAAGCTAAATGTTTTTTAGCCCAGGGGTTGCTTGTAAAACACTCAAGATAAAGCCTGTATTGTTTGAGGTTTATCTATTTTGCTCTTTACAACCATTTTTTTCTGACTCTCTATCCTCCCCTTATTTTATAACCTGGTTTATCTGCTCCCACAAAGCTTAATTCTTAAGGTGCCCTCTGCCTTCAAAGTATGTATCTCAGCTGGGGGTTGTAGCAGGACCTGGCCAACATCCATCTTAGATGTCAAAGGGGAAAAAAAAATGATGAACCTACATTTAAGAGTTGGGAAGAGAAAGAAAAGCCAGAGATTGGAGAAGGGATGGGAGAAACAAGAAAATAGGATGCAAAAATTCCATGAAACCTAAGGGAATAGAGATTTTAAAGAACAATATCAAATATTATAGAGCAGTTAAAAGAAAGAAAAAGGGGAAAGATTGATGTCTTCCTGATAAAACAACCTGAAGCTCATAAGCTACTCATGTAAAAACACTAGTCTAGAAAAAAGGATTTTAGGAGCAAAATTGCAGATTCTTTATGAATTGAAGATTTACTTTGGAAATAGTCTTTCCTGTGGTCTGAAAGAGTTAAAGCAATTTCCATTGTGTTTATGATAGACCAGAGAATAGATTTTTTTCTTCTTTCTTTTACACTTTGGGAGAGTACAGCTAAATAAGATACACACACATATGTATGTATATTTAAGATAAATTAAAAAATTAATAAAAATAAAGTATACATATATTAATAAAGTCACATTATGAGCAGTGCTGATTCATTACTGTCTAGACACAATGTGGTAAAAAAAAAATAGAAAAATGCATTTAAATTGTAGAAAGACATCAATTTTAAACAAAAGGCATGCTTTATTCACATTTAAGTGACCGGACGCTAAGACGGTACCACAGACAGCTGTATAATTTCTACTACTGGAATCTTTAAGAATAGCATAGATAGACTTATACTTTAGATGGTTAAGACTCAGTCATGAGGAATGGACTTGATAACCTCTTGGATTCTATATATTTAACCTTCTTCTTATCTAGCTATCTTAGCTATAAAATGGAATAATATTGGAAATTTAACTATTGGGTAACTGTAAGAAATAATAATGGAAATAAATGAAAAAGCTCTTTGAAACGTGAAGTGCTAACTAATATAATCATAGTTAAAATATCTAATAACATATAACAATATCTAACTTGAAGTGTTATCTACTAAAAAAAGCCTTCAATTGTTCTGACTTAATAAAAGGTAAGAAAAGATCAATTCATGGCTCTTTATAATTTAATGTAAAGACTAATCAGCATTGTACTTTAATTTTTCTTTTAATATTAATCTAAACTCACAACTCAAAGCTCAGTGGTTAGAATCATAAATGTAACTAAAGAAAGATCTAAAATATATGTAAGTCAAATACACTCTATGTTCTATATTTCAAGAGTCTTACAATGCTTGAATATAATTTAATGTGAATTGGTTCAACAGAAATATTATTATATGTTAAGGGCAAAATAAGTGGAAATTCCATGTTATGGTGATATTTGAAAAACTGTCGAAAGCACTCATTGGGTTTATAATTTAAAATCAATTCACATTGTTTTTGTTCCTATTTACACAGTACTGGTAATGTGTTAGGTTCAGGTTAAATAGAGATTAGACAGTCTTTGACAAGACTGGTTTTATCATGTAGACATAATATGTGCTAATACCTTTATAATCCACTCTAATATCTTAAGGGTGATTATAGGTTACATCTGATTTCATGGAATTAAACAAAAGAGCCTTATACTGGGAATAAGAGTTTTGAATTATTGTCTGTTTAACACTGGTGAGAACTGCCCATTGCCATGCAGGAGGGCACTGAGGGAATGGGAGAAGTTCAGGTGCACAAAATTTAGAAGGTGAAAGCTAAGGCAGGGCTGAGGCCATTCAGGAACACATAAAATCAATTTCTTTTTTTCTATAGAATGCTGAGTACATTAAGTTGTGTAAACTCTTTACCAAACCATCTTTCCTGACTCACTATGGAAGCCGTGATATCAGACTGGCCCTGATCTTTCCATTCACCTCTGAGATTCTGTTGTTGATTCTGATTCTAATCCTACTTCTGTTGCAGACATGGTTTTGAACCTTCAGTACTCCAATTCAATATACTGCATCCTGTGTATTGATTCTGTTTTATCCTGCAATGTTTCTAGGCCCTGATGCTACAGGCACATCTCAGACATGACCTACCCTGTCTCTACAACTAATGAAGCTTCAATTTCTGCCATGATATCTCAGTCCATGACAGGTTGCACCCTGAGCCATCTCAGAAAAATACACATTTAATTTTAATGGTCTTGTTTTTGGTAATGAAAAATGAACAAGGAGCAAACTAACTCCCACAGGTGATTTTCTACCATGGGCTATATCTTCACAGTTACACATCTTACAGATGGTTCAGATGTCTTTGAATGGCACTTCTTGTAGACATCTCAAACTCAAGACATCCAAACAGAAATCCCTATCCTGCCACCACTCTTCTAAACCTCCATATTACTATCGACCCTTCTAATCATCCAGATTCAAAATTTCAGTATTCTTGACTCATAACTCTGGCTTGCTCCCTATCTCTAATTACTTGCCAAATCTTGTAATTTCTCTCTACATGCTATCTCTCAAATACATCCCCTTCTCTCCACTCACACAAACACTGTATAAACCTTCTTCACCTCTTTCTAGCTTCTTGTGATAGGCTTGTAAGTCTCTCACCACACTCCAATCCATCCTCCCATATAGCTGCCAAAGTGATTTTCCTGAAGAATACTGTAGTTCTCCACTCAGTAAACTCAAGGATCCTTATTAGTTCTATGATACAATATGAAGGCTAGTCTTTGGCATATAAAACTCATCATAACCTGATCACTTCTTATCTTTTGAGTCTTATTACACATTCCTGTTAACCCTCTTTGTACATCCTTTGATTCAACCACAGGATAGTCTACCTCTTGTCTCTATGTCTTTGTTCCTATACTTGGAACACTCTATTCTCCATTCTCACTTCCACCTATTAGAATTGCTGGCTTCCTAAAAAATGCAACTCAACTTTCACGTTCTGTGGGAGGCCTTCCAGCTATATATATAGCCTTCCCCTTTAAGGAAACTACCCATGTACTCTCTCTTATTTCATTCATAAATGTTATCTCCCACCCTCACTGGACTATAAGCACCTTAAAGTCAGGGACATTTTTTGTTATTGTTTGTTTTTTTTAATCCCTAGCATTTAGCACTCTGCCTAGCAAATTATAAACACTTAAACACTTGTTGATTGATAAGATGTCTCTCTTTATTTGTTGGTCTTAAAAAAGCATCTGACTTAAATTAGCAAATTGCAGGTTGAAGGCTTTACTCAGACAAGATGCCTCTGACTCCTGTGTGAAAATTACATGAGCTCATGACAGAGATAAATAACTTTTTTCATTGATCTCTTAAGAAATAGAATTGGAGAAGTGAGAGATTGAGATAGATTAACAATAGAAGTTCCTGTCATAGAAAACATCCTTTTAACAGTACCAAAAAAAAAATGAGCATTTCCTATTGATAGAGAAGTTCCATACTTGCTGTAATTCACAGATAAAAATAACAATCTCACTGAGCCCCTAAATATGGACAATAAATCCTTTGCAAAAGCCACACTGATCAAAATATCTACAATGGAAAAGTGGACTAAAAATCTTTTTTTTTCAAATTATGACATATATTTATATGAGTATTTCTATATCTTGGAAAGTCAATCATGATGTTATATCAGTTAGACCCAGAACAGAAGAACAGGAAATGGCGAAGGTTTTTGCATTTAGGAAATGGAACAGTAGATCTTTGATGATTCTACTCCGCTCCCTACTCCATCCTTCCCATGAAAAAGCCTATCTCATTAATACTAATCTGCTTCCCAGTAATGTTCTATGGTTGTACACAATAGAATTGCAATCTAAGAAGAATTAAAATTTTAAAAATTGTGTAAAGGGTAATGGAAAGATGCAAAGTGAAGAAAAACTTATTCTCGTGGATTAGATTCAGTTGATTGGGGGCAAGAAGCCCAATGGATGCTCTAATCCAATATTAGGGGAGCTATAGTAAGTTTGGCTCAAGACCTCTAATTCCCAGGAGGAAGGACCCAGGTGGGTAGATGTGGAAAGATAATAGGCAGGGGACATAGTGGTAGAGGAAGACAGTCCCTGAGACAAAGTCATGATGGCTAATGTATTCTCAAGTGTAATGGCCTTGGACTTGGTGAGTCTCAATGAAGTTCGTGGGGACACAGTACAAGGCCATTGAAGGGCCATTACATGGAGGCGCTATTCTCAATCTCATGTCGGAAACATAGACCAAAGCCTTAGCCCAGGGTGGTTTTAAATCTGATGGTGAATATAATTATGCTGTAACTTGTCACTAGCAATGAAAAACTATACATTCAGTGGTATATATGGTATTCTCAAACTGTTAAAGAAAAAAAAAAAGAAGCCATTTAGCATGTTGAATAGATCCTAGAGCAGTGCTTCTTAAAATGTGGGTTATGACCCCATGTGGAGTCGCAAATATTTGGCAACAGTAAAGGGTTTCTAAATGCCCAACAACCAAAAAGTAATTAAAAATCAAATGTGTAATGAACCTGAGGTGTTTCTGGCAGCATTTGCCCACGTCTCTTCGCCCAACTTCACTGCAGCTTTGGTTCTAAACACAAAGCATGCATACTTTGCATTGCACGTGCCCTCAGACTATGCAACACCAATAAACTCTGCTGAAATGTGAAAAGGAATAGCGAGTGGAAAATGTTTAAGAAGCCCTGTCCTAGGGAATATAAGACAAAATCTGGGCATGTATTGCACAGAATAAGTGCATTTGGAAGAAGTATGATTGTGATTATAGAGGAAATAAAGAACAGTAAAGTCCCAGATATATCAGAAGTAAACACATCAGGTTGTAGAGGCAGAAGAGAATTCATGTAGAATTATACTTTGGGTTAGATAGAACATCCCCAGGATCTTATTTTTCTATTGTAATTGCAGGAAAGAAAAGTCTAGGCAAGGGACAAGTTAACTTCATTAGAACTTCCACCCAGACTTGAAGATAGTAAGGGTAACTCAGAGAGTGAGATAAAGGAAACAAGGCTGGTAAGAAATATAATAATGCAGTCAGAAAACATGGGTCCAGTCCTAGATTAAGGTCACACAGATAACATGAATTCATGCTACCAGGGTGACTTTAATCAAGTCACCCAACTTCACTGAATCTTTACCTATTAAACAAAGTGGTTTTGCTAAGTATAGTAAAAGGTATTTTTTTAGCTGGAAATTATGATTCTATGGAACCCAAGTCAGGTGCTTACTAAATGTGTGATCTTTTTGACCTCTCAGAACCTCTGAAAGACTGAAAAGTCTGGCTACTGATATTTGCATTACCAAATGCAAATGAGGAAAATGTTTTGCATAATGAAGACACAAGAAATTGCTCAGAAGTCCCCACTCATCTGGTTTCTGTGCCATAGATCTGATCATTTTTTCTCTTCTTACCACAATGTTTGATCCAGTTTGAATAATGATGATGATAATAATAATAAATCAAATGTTGATTTCTATAAAGTAATCTCTCATTGCAACTCTGTATGTAAACAGTATACATATATAATATTCAATACATTAAATATGTTCAGTACTATGAACATGTACTGTATAGTTACAGCAATGTAGATAAAATCATGAAAAAATTAAAGGTTAAACATTTAAAATTTTATTAAAAAACTTTAACTAAAATTTTACTTTGGATGAAGTTGCAGGATATATAATGTGACCACTGTGTGCTTACACCTCTTGATATTGGCTGGCCCCATGAAAACTAAGGAAGGGTGGAACTTATTCTGCACAAGAGGAAGCTGTAGATGAAGGTATCTATATCTGGTAGTTCTACCTCAGGTGTTTTGTACTCTCAATTTGCTGATGGCATTGGTGATTTTCTTTTTTAAACTGGTTTGAGAAATTGTGTCACTTTTGTCTGCTTGACATTTTGTCTCAAACGTTTAAGCATCTTAGCATAATGAGCAAATGAAGAGTATGTCAAGTGCTTAAATTAGAGGCTGAAAGATGGTCATCCACCTCAGAGCCAGTGTGGCTTCAGAAAGAGTGAAGGAACAGCCAACATAGTGGTTGGAGCCTGACAACTAAGGGGAAATACCAGGAGCAGAACAGAAGTCTATAGACAACATTTGTTTCTCTGACCAAGGCCTTTGGTACTATCAGTTGGGAGGGTTTGTGGAAGATCACGGAGAAATCTGGTTGCCAGGAGAAGTTCATCAGTATTGTATGCCAGTTTCATGATGGCATTCTTGTGTGGATTCTGGATAAAAGAAACTTCTCACATTTTCCCAACCATCGGCAGAGTGAAACAGTCCTGTGTGCTTGCTCCTGTGCTTTTTATCATGATGTTTTCTGCAATGTTGTCAGGCCTCTTCAGTGAGGACAAAAACAGCATCAAGGTCAGCTACTGTACTGATGGTAAGCTATTTAACTTGAAATGACTACAAGCTAAGACTAAAGTGGAGGAAGAATTAGTGTGTGACTCTTTGTTCACAGATGATTGTATACTCAATGTAGACTCTGAGGTTGAGATGCAGTAGAATATGAATCAATTCTTTGATATTTGTCCTAATTTTGACCTAACAATACCAAGAAAATAGATGTTATTCATATATGGGAACACTGATAATAGACAATGAAGAAATTTTTAATGCTGTGTCCACACAGTGTCCACATAGATGATGAGGTTGATGAACACATTGCCAGAGCTAGCTCAGTGCTGGAGAGGTTCCAAAAGAAAGTGTGAGAGAGAAGTGGTATTAAGCTGCATACCAAACTGCAAGTCTACAGAACTGTGTTGCCGACCTCAGGGTGGTATGCCTATGAAAACCTGGACAATTTACCAGCACTATATCAAAAAATTGAACTGCTTCCACTTGAATTGTGTTAAGAAGATTCTGAAGATCACCTGGCAAGATAAGTAGTAGACACTGAGGACAGCCTCAGGCTGAACTGCCAAGCATTCAAACTCCACTGCAGAAAATGCAATTCCAGTGGGCTGGCCATATAGCTGAATGCCAAATGTATGTTTACTTAAAAAACTATTTTATGGAAAACTTGCACGAGGCAAGCACTCAGGCAGAGGCTAAAAGAAGCAATACAAGAACACTCCCAAGGTTTGTCTGAAGAACTTTAGTATTGATGTGAGACATGGGACCACCCAGCATGGTGTGCCCATGTCAAACAAGGTACTGTGATCTATGAACAAAGTCAAATCACAGTAACACAAAAGAAACATGAGATGCAAAAATCTAGAGATGTCTCTATCCCAAATGTTTAAACATGTCATTTTTACCTGGCTTGTGGTAGAACCTTCTGAGTTCATATTGGATTGATCAGCCACAGTCAAACACACTGTACCTTGACCCCATCATCATGATGTCATTGGTCCTCTTTGAGAATGAAGGATGAACAAAAACAGCACTAAAGAATTGTTCTGGGGGCGGCTAGGTGGCGGCAGTGAGTAGAGCACCGGCCATGGAATCAGGAGGACCTGAGTTCAAATTTGTCCTCAGACACTTGACACACTTACTAGCCATGTGACTTTGGGCAAGTCACTTAACCCCAATTGTCCTCCAAAAAGCAACAACAATAACAACAAAAAAAAGAATTGTTCCTCAGTTAGAAATGCGGGCATGGAGCAACTCAAATTTTTCAGCTTTGTACATGTCTGCAAATGACTGAAAAAGTGCCCTTAGTATGGATTTTGAGGTTACAAATGAATTTTAGTGAGAAGGTGAATTTACAAATATGGAATCCACTAATAATGAGGAGTGTGTGTGTGGTGTGTATGTGTATGTGTGTGTATATACACAGAATGAGACAGAGAGAGAGGAGATTAGTATTTAAAAATTTTCAATGAGTTGTAAAATAAGGTATATTTACATTCATATTGTTCTAAAAAATGAAATATAAAAAATGGCAGTCTTCTTTGGGAGAGTATATGTTAGCATAATATAATGGAAAGATCACTGACTTTGACATCCAGAGGATGTGAATTCAAATTCTAGCTTCACTTACTCTGTGTGACATCTTGGGGAATTTAATTTCTCTTGGGCTAAGATTCCTCATTTCTAAAATGAGGTGAACTGGATTAAATCACATCAAACATTTCTTTGAGCTCTAAATCTGTTTTTATGGTACTAAAGATTCAATACATATTGAGTGTGAGGTAGGCAACAAACCATCCTGGAGATCTTTAAGGAGAGGCAGGATAGTGATGAAAACAAAAACAACAAGAAGTAGGAATAATAAAGCTTTTTTAAGTTTGCTAAGATTTTTGTATACATTACAATTGGGTATACATTACAATGTATATACATTACAATTGGATCTCAGGTTATTAGCTTGGTGAGGTAGGTTAACACAGATATTATATCCATTTATAAAATGAGGAAACACAGATTCAGAAGGTTAAGTGAGTTACCTATTCACTCACACACACACACACACACACACACACACACACACACACACACACACACACACATCAGAGGCAGGATTTAAAGCTATGACTTCCTAACTTGATCTACTATATCCCATTTGTGGGGAGTCTTTAAGAAGGGATTTTGCTCAGATACATATTTGCCTAGATCACACCTGAGTCAACGTACAAATCTAAGTTTCTGGTATGATGCTGGTAAGAAGCCCATTGAACAGAATATAGTTACTGACTATGATAATGGGAAACAGAGCAAATATGTAGCTGTGATAGGCAGCTATGATAAATAGCAGTGCTCCCTAAGCATTCTATGATAGAATAGTTATTTTTCTGTATATTGGTTTCATGCCAGGAAACTGAATCACTTCCATTTGAATTGCCTTAGAAAGGTTCTGTAGATTATCTGGCAAGATAAGGTACTGAACACTAAGGTTCTTTCTCCAGCTGAATTGTCAAACGTTCAAACTCTTCTGGGAAGAGCACAATTCCAATGGGCTGGCTATGTATTTGCCTAAAAGTCTATGCTATATAAAACTCATACAAGGCAAGTGTTCACACAGAGATCAGAAGAAGCAATACAAGGACATTTTGAGGGGACTCTGAAAAACTTTGGAATCAGTTGTGAGACATGGGAGATAGTGCCACAGGAGTGCACAGCACAGTGTGCCCTCATCAAAGAAGGTGCTCTGCCCTATAAGTGGAACAATAATAATATCTCTAAAGAAACACGAGATTACCAAATTTAGAGACATCTCCACTCCAATTGTTCCTAAGAAATATTTCCCTACTTGTGATAGAGCCTTCTAAGCTCATATTTGTCTGATCAACCACAGCCATAAACACTGTACCTTCTTATAGCACAAAGGACAACTACCAACCAACCAGTTACTTTCCACTTCCCCTAAACTATGAGATTACTATTGAAGGATCCATAAAGAAAAGGGGCAAAGAGTGATGTTGATAGTTAAATTTGTATATTGTTGGTTAGTCATTCATTTGTAGCTGACTCTTCATGACTCTATTTGGGTTTTCTTGGCAAAGATACTAGAGTTTAATTTTTTTCCTACTCCAATTCATTTTATAGATAAGGAAACTAAGGCCAATAGGGTTAAGTGACTTTCCCAGGGTCCCACAACTAAGACTGTATGAAGGTGGATTTTAACTCAGATCATCCTGACACCAGACACAGCACTCTATCCCCTGTGCCCCCTAACTGCTCTGAAATTTATATGGGGTTCATAGATATATTGATAGTAGTCTCCTTAAAAATGAATGATAAATAGGGTACTGATGTTATATTCTGGACCAGCAGTTCTCAATCTGTGGGTTATATTCAATTTGTAACAATGAAAATACATCCTGCATATCAGATAGATTTATAACAGTAGCAAAATTATAGCTATGAAGTAGCAACAAAAATAATTTTATGGTTGGGGGTCATCACAACATGAGGAACTGTATTAAAGGGTCACAGCATTAGGAAGGTTGAGAACCACTGTTCTAGACACAGGGTAAAGCTTTGGGACTAAAATATTGTACTCCCATACTCAGGGATAGAGAAATTTATGGTGTCTCTCATTGTCTCTCTTTGTCTCTTTCTTTGTCTCTGTCTCTCTCTCACACACACACATGGATCTGTGTTCAAATCTGGTCTCAGACACTTGTAAGCTATATGATCTTTGGCAACTTACTTAACTTCTCTTTGGCTCAGTTTCATCAACTCTAAAAACTGGGATAATAATAGCAACTATGTTCCAGGGTTTCTGTGAGGAACAAATTAAATAACATTTATAAAGTGCTTAGCAAAGTGCCTGACACACAGTAGGCAGCATATGCTAGCTATTGCCATTATTATTAACTCATACACACACACATATTCCATTATGGGCTTGAGGAAAAGACTTGCACTGCAAAGATGGATATGAATTCATCAGGCAAAGATGGAAAAGTAAGACATTTCATATGATGATGATAATAATAACTCAATGTGTGTATATGTATAGGTGTGTGTGCATGTGTATATATGTTTATATGTATACACATACATAATGCTTTAAGATTTAGAAAAACCTTTTTTAAATGATGTTTCTAAAATAAGGGATTTTTGTGTTTGTTCAGGAGATTTTTCTTATCTGATTAGAGGACAGAGTACTGGAGGTAAGTCAACTGAGATAAGACTAGATTACAGGGATCCCATGGACCCTTGATTTTGAGCTGACAGGGACATTAGAGATTATCTATTCCAATTCCCTCCAAAGAGATACAGAAATTATGACCAAGAGAGGTTACGTTGATAGTTCAAGGCTTTGCAGCTAGCAAATGATAGAAACAAGATTTGAATTCAAGCCTTGTCACTCCAAATGCAGCATTCCTTCCACTGCATCAGGTTTTTTCAGCTGCCATATCAAAATGATGACACATTGAATTTCATTTCTATTTTTAAAAGCCCCCAACAATTTCACAAAAACTATTATTTAACCAAGTCCTTTCCATCAAGAAGTTAGGAATTTCTGTTAAACCCACAAATTTAGATGCAATAGAATTTGGAGAATGTAGATTCGATACTGGTATCAGTTTGCTTCTTTCAACAATACAATATTATTCCTTAATTGTCTCTTTACTACATCAACATTTGGTTTTGATTTGTTTTGACAGCATGATTGCAGCTTCTGCTTTACTGGATTCAACTGGCAAATTTTGTTCTAACTTAAAATCCATTGAGCAATGGCAGGTAGATATATTGGATGTGGAATCAACACTCTTGAAAGATTTATCCACTCAGCTCTGTCACTTACTAGCTGTGTGACCTTGAGAAAGTCACTTCTAACTTTTACAGTTCAGTCACCTTTATCTCTGAAATGTTAGTACACTGAGCGACCTTACAATGATCTTTCAAAGTTATTAGGTTGTTCTTTTATCTAGTAATTCTTTAGGATTTGTTTATTTTACCCTTAGTCAATTTTTAATACTTTTCCCCAACAATATTTAATGTAATTTTATTACAGTATGATCAGTAAAGGATGTACACAATTTTTTTTTTCTGAACATGTTTGCTTTGTCCTAAGACATGACCAACTTTTGGAAAAGTATTAGGTGTAGGTGAAAAAAATACATATATACTCCTTTCTATTTGCATTTGAAAATCATCAGAAGTAAATCACATATTTTTCTAATATTCTATTAAAGTTCTTAACCTATTTCTTGTTTTTTTATTTGATTTATTTATTTTTTTAATTTTTATTTTTTTATTTTTTTTAATTTTATTTTAGTTTGCATCATTCATTTCCACAAGATTTTGAGTTACATATTTTCTCCCCATCTTTCCCCTACCCACCACCCAAAACAGCCATCTCAGTGTATCCCATCTCCCCCAGTCTATTCTCTCCTATGTCTTCTCCCCTCACCC
>CM053582.1:260622657-260634690 GCA_028627135.1 Pseudochirops cupreus
TTCAACTTTACTTCATTTGGCTGCAAGGATGAAAAATTTGTTTCTGAACCTAAGATAAAGCTTATCTATAAAAGTTTTAAAATGTTTGCATAAGTGACTATTTCTGCTTTTTACCACACCAAAATCCACTTGCTATTCCTGGAGTAAGGCAGTCAAGGATAACATGGAAATATAGAGAAAACATGAGATATACAGGCAGTTATTGGTGAATGTAAATCTTAAAAAAATAATCCAGTAAGTTTCAACTGAGACAACATAATACAACATTTCAGCCTAACCAGGAAAAACATAGTAGAGGGCATGTGCAGCATACCCACAAAATAATGAGACAGGTTTTGTGTGTGTGGCTTCTGACAGTGGAAAAGGAGTTGTCATAGGAGGCACATATTGCAAAACATTTCAACTTGCAACACTTATAAGGTCTGCTAGTTATTCTTATGATAGCACTTACAGTGAATAGAAGTTCATGCTTTTCCATGTTGGCGTAAAAATTAATAAGCATTTGTGTAGAGAAAAAATTACTATCACATGTTTTGGGAGGTGACCAAAAAAGCCTTTTGCCTAAGATATCTGACATATTTAAAGATGCTAATATGGCCATCATAAGGTCAAGAATAAGAGTTTTTGACTAGTGCAAAAGATTTACAGAAGGGAAAGATGTGCAAAGTAGTCATCCAGTTACCCACAAGACCAACGGGAATGTTGAAAAGGTCAGAGATTTTGGTTTCTTCAAATGACTGATTAACCTAGGATGGTGACTGAGGACAGGTTTTGATAAAGATACAGGCTGATTCTAAGAAAAGCCAAATACGAAGATAGCTTCTATGAAAGTTTGTGCCCTTCGCATTTTGAGAGATGAGTCAAAATAGCAAAAGTGACATTCATTCTTTCAAGGGCAATTATGTAAAGAAAATGAAGTATTTTTTTTAAAGAAGACGGCAACTCAGCCATAAAACATGGTATGTCCAGTAGGAATTGTGAATCAAGTTTTCAGCAAAAAACTACAATACTCCTGACACGTAGCACAAAAGGCATATCGAAATGAAACTGAAAGATAATATGGACTTTAAAAAAATTATTGGCATTAAACCTGCAGAATTCATATAAGGACAATCTACCTCCCTAAGGGTAAGAACTGATCTGTTTTTGTCTATGTGTCTTTATGTTCTAATTGCATCATGTAGACATTCTAGAAGACCTAAGTTGTTCTATGTGACATAGAAAACAGAGAAATGTATCCATTTACTGATGTCTTCACCTTGGCATTACATCAGCTCAGCTTACTTCCTAGAGGTTCTATTTATTTATTTGGCCAGTTTATGAACCACCATTAATTAAGTGCTTACTATGTACCAGGAACTGTGCTGAACGATGATGATATTAAAAACAAAAGGAAAAAAAAAACACATTGCCCACAAAGAACCGATAGTCTAATAAGGATGGTAATATGTAAGTAACCATGTACCTATTAAATACACACACACAATCTATGTATGTGTTTGTGTTTGTGTGTGCAAAGTAACTGAAAAATGATCTCAGGAGATACTAGCATCTGGACCAAGAAAAGCCTACTGCTTTTGGCAGGAAGTGACACCTGAGCTGAGATTGATGATGGCCCGGTAAACTAAGGTAAAAGTGAGAAGGGAGAGCATTTCAGGTAAAGTGTAAAGGTACACCCAGGAAACAGCAAGAAAACCAGTGTAGCCAAATTATAGGTTGTGTAGAAAGGGATCAGATGCAAGAAGACTGGAAAGACGTGAAGGATCCAGGTTATGAAAAGTTTTAGATAATAAACAGAAGTCTTTATAATTGGTCTGTCAGGTAATGGGGAGCCAAAAAAGTTTATTAAGTAGTTGGGGAGAGAAGATTGCTGTTTGTCTTTTGTTTTTTTGAAGAGAACCAAGGATGTCACAGAGTGATGTCTTGAATTCTTTGTGAATTAAGTGAGGCAGAGTTTTGCACAATCATCAGCCTCATTTTCTCTTCTAGTGACAGAAGTTCAGCAGTAGGACAAAAGTTAAGACAACTGGTGATGGCCTGGGATGAAATGGATGATCTTTGTATCTTCAGCGTCTGACTAAGCTGTAAGCACTCCACAGTGGCTACTCCAGTTGCCTTCTCTGCTGTTGGAACAAATTGTTCTCATCTGTCTATTCCAATGGGAAAGTGTTCACATGCTTGGGGTAGACATCTCCCTAACTCACTGACAGGTTTGAAGTCTGTTGTTTACACTCAACCTGGATTAGCCTGTTTTGAGAGAAAGTTTACGGCTATGGTAGTTGAACTTGCAATATTTTCTTGGAGCCAAAGGTGAGAGTTGAATGTCAGGTGGACACCGTAGTGTGATGAGCAGCCCTAAAAAGTGCTGTGCGGGGTGCACAGGGTATTCAGGAAGACTAGGACCCTTGGTATGAGGACTTGCTGGAGATCCATGCTTTAGGAAACTATTTAGACAATTTAGTGGAATGAAAAGTAACTTATAATAATAATTAATCATTCTAGGTGAGAGGTGATAAAGAGTGTGATACTTAAGGATACATAGGGGAGAACAGATAAGGGAATGCATAAAAAAGATATTGTGAAGAAAGAAATGACAAAATTTGGTAACTGAATGAAAGTAAAACATTCAGTATAGCACTGAGGTTTTGAACCTGGTGATTGTTAGGATAGAGGTGCCCTGGACAGTGGTAGGGAAGCATGGTAGAGGTATGGGTATGAAGGAAAAGATAATGTTTACTTTAGACATGTTGAGTTTGAGATGTCTAGACTAATCCAATTCAAAAACACATGCACTGTTCAGTCAGATGTGTAATAGTGTAGGGAAGGGGATGTAAAAGAGCTACTGTGAAAGCAAAAATAACAAAGTTGGTGTAATTGGATGGTAGATGAATAAGAGTGAGAAATTAATAATAATACAAAGGTTATGAGCATAGTGGATGAGGATGGTGAGAATCTGGGAAAAGGAGGGTTTTGGTCAAAACATAATGAGTTCTGCTTTGAACATACTGAGATTGACAGGAATGCAGGAAATCCAGTTTGAGATACACAGAAGACTGTGATGAAGGATTGTAGCTCGAAAGAGAGACTAAGGTTGGATATAAAGATCTGACAATCATCTGCATAGTAGTGATAATTGAATTCAAAGAAGAGATGAGATCAACAATTCAGATAGTACAAATTTGGTGACTGTCAGGGATTCATATCATAGCCAGATTCAGTAGGATCGTCCTAAGGAAACCAAAACCATCAGAGCATCATACTCCTGAATTCAAACCTTCACACTGAACAAAATTTCAAATGTCTCTAAGACCCAAGAAAGAAGCACTAGGAGAATGGATTCTGCTGTTTTTATTAATTACTGAGAATTACATGTGCTTGTAGAAGCCCTCACGGTTTAAACTTTTGTGATTTTGACCAAAGAATAAGAACAAAAATAAGCACAAAAAGATTTATGACATGGAAACACCTGCATGAAGTCAAATAATCATTTAGTTGACTATATCCTTAAGACTCTTAGACTGTTTTTTTGGCTGAACACCAGAAATCGTATGAATATGATAGAGCCAGTGTCAATATAATAGTAATGGTACTCCAGCTTGAACTCAGTGATGGAGAGGGGAGAAGACATACTCTGCTGAGAGGAATGCATCTTTACTACTCCTCACTTAAACATATAGGCACAGCATTTCTCACCTGGGTAAATAGGAAACTGACATGTGAAACCGAAGATGATATAATTAATTTGAGAATCTTTAACAGGAGTTCTTAACTTCTGTGTGTCATAGAATCAATTTATCAGTCTGGTGAAGGTTATGGACTCCTCAGAAAAATGTCTTTGATAAAATATATTGTATTACAAAGGAAACATCCAATATAAAATACATACATATACATACATATATTTTTATACACACATATATACACACAAATGAACATATTAAAAACAAGTGAACAACCAGGTAAAGAATCTTTTAACTAAGAACTTTTTTTTTTTGCTAAAATAACATTTGAACTAAAAAGATCAGATCCTAACAACCATGATTTGAGGTCTTTGCGGGCAAGAATAGACTATATTTGATGTTTTGGGGCAAGAATAGACTATATTCTGCTTCATATATTTTACGTGTTTATTAAAGTGTTTACCATTGACATTTTAAAATACAAATTTAATTTTTATAAACAATTCATTAAGTGAAATCATCAGGCTAAAATTATTGTTATTACCTGCATTTAAATTTTTCTTCCAGTTGTTCTAGCTCTTTTTTTTTGCCACAATAAAAATATACACCTTTTTGTATTCTTTTATGTATTAAATGGATAAAGATAAAAAGACATACTGTAAGAAAGTCTGCATCTCCTGACATATATATTTGCTATAAAGGTGGTTAGGTTCCTTCCTTCCTTCCTTCCTTCCTTCCTTCCTTCTTTCAATTTTTATTATATTTTAATAGTACCTTAATTTTTATCATTTATTTTTAATATTCATTTAAAAATTAATTCCAAATTCTTTCTCTCCCTCCTATCCCACCCCACACATTGATAAGACAAGAAATGTGATATCAATTATATTTGTGGAATCATGTACAACATTATTTTCATATTAGATGTTGAAAAAATGCAATAAAAAAGTGAAAAAATCACTCTTCAATCTGTACTCATACTTTATCAGTTCTCTCTCTGGAGGTGAATAGTGTTTTTTCATCATAAATCTTTAGGGATTGTCTTGGATCATTGTATTGATCAGAATAGCTAGGTCATTTATGGTTTTTAATTGTGCAATATTGCAGTTACTGTGTACAGTATTCTCCTAGTTCTGCTCACTTTACATTACATCAGGTCATATAGCTTTTCCAGGAATTTCTGAAACCACTCTTCTTGTCATTTTTTGTAGTATAATAGTATTCCATCATAATTATATGGCACAACTTACTTGTGTCATCCATTCCCTAATTCATGTACATCCCATCAATTTTCAACTCTTTGCCCATACAAAAAGAACTGTTATAAATATTTTCACACACACACACACACACACACACATACACACACACAACCTCTGTATCTAATGGTAGCCATCTCTAGGGCTGGAAGTGAAAGAAGAAAAAAAAAGAAAAAATTTACATGCTAACTTTTCTACATATTCAAAAGGAATGACAAGTTGTACATAATAAATTTGTAGTTTCCTGAGCAATCAATTTTTTAATAATTATATTGTTTTAAAATGCTTATTTTGTTCCATAAAATTAAAATTAAAATTTTAAAGTAAAAAAAATTAAAATGACTGTAGATATTTTTTTTACTCTAAAATTGCCTCTTCATAATCTTTGACCGTTTATCAATTGGGAATGACTCTTTTAAGAAAAATAACCCAGTTCTTTCTATATTTGAGAAATTAGGCCATTATCAGAAATACTTGCTGTAATTCTCCTTCCCACCCCAACTTTCCTGCTTTCCTTCTAATCTTGACTTCATTGGTTTATTTTGTGTACTTTGTGTTTTTTTTTAAGTTTCATGAAGTCAAAATAATCTATTTTATTTCCTATAATCTTACACATTTCCTATTTGATTATAAGTTATCTTATCCATAGATCTGACAGTTAAAATAATCCATGCTCCCATGATTTGCTTATGATATTACTATATAGTAGGCACCCATTTTGATCCTATCTTGGTATAAAGCATAAGATATTGGTCTATGCCAAGTTTCTTCCAAACTGCTTTCCAGTTTTCCCAACAATTTTTGTCAAATTCTGAATTCTTGTCACAAAAGCTTGGATTTTTGCATTTTTCTAACACAAGATAACTATGGCTTTTTACTACTGTGTGGATTCTGTACCTAATCTATTCCAGTGGTGCACCACACTGTTCCTTAGCCAGTACCAGATTATTTTCATGATTACCACTTGGTAATACAGTTTGAAATCTGGTATGGCTACGCTGCCTTCTTTCACATTTTTTTTTCATTGTTTCCTCGACATTCTTGACATTTTGTTCTTCCAACTGAATTTTGTTATTATTTTTTTCTAGCTATATTGTTTTGCTTGTTTGATGTGACACTGAATACATAAATTAATTGAGCTATAATTGTCATTGTGCTGTGTTGATTCAGGCTACTCATGAACAATCAATTTTCTAGTTGTTTAGCTCTGTCTTTATTTATGTGAAAAGAATTTTGTAATTATGTTCATACAGTTCCTGGATTTATCTCAGCAGGAAGACTCCCAAGAATTTTATATCATCTACAATTAGTTTAAATGAAATTTCTTTCTATACTTTCTGCTGGAATTTCTTGGTAATATGTAGAAATGCTGATCATTCATGTGGGTTGTTTTTTTTTTTAATATCCTGCAACTTTACTGAAGTTGTTAGTTATCCCAACTATTTTTTAGTTGATTCTCTAGGGTTCTCTAAGTATACAATTATACCATCATATAATCTGCAAAGAGTGATAATTTTGTTTCTTCATTGACTATTCTAATTCCTTCCATTTCTTTTTCTTTTCATTTCTATAGCTAATATTTGTAGCACATAATGAATAATAGTGGTGACAATGAACATCCTTGCAGCACTCCTGATCTTATTGAGACAGTTTCTAACTTATTGCTATTACAGATAATGCTTAATGATGGTTTTAGATAAACACTACTTACCATTTTAAGGAAAGCTCCATTTATTTCTATGCTTTCTAGTGTTTTTATTCAATATGAATGTGATATTTTGTCAAGAAAATTTTCTGCATTTATTGACATAATGTTATGATTTTTATTGTTTTTGTCATTGATATGGTCAATTGGGCTTTTAAGTTGTCCTAATATTGAACTGGCCCTGCATTCATGGTATAAATCCCACCTGGTCATAGTACATACTATTTGTGTTATATTGCTGTAATCTCCTTGCTGATTTTTTTAATTGAAAAATTTTGTATCAACTTAAAAGAAATTTATACACACACATATTTTCTTTCTCTGTTCTTGTTCTTCATGATTTAGGCATTAGAACCATATATATCTATATCTGTATCTATATCTATATCTATCTATCTATCTATCTATCTATCTATCTATCTATCATAAAAGGAATTTGGTAGGAATTTTTCTTTAACTTGTTAAAATAAATAGCTTATATAAGAATTAGTTATTCTTTAAATGTTTGGTAGAAATCACTTGTAAATCCATCTGGTCCTAAGGATTTTACATTAGAGAGCTGATTTATGGCTTGTTCAATTTCTTTTTTCTAAGATAGGGTTATTTAAGTATTCTATTTATTCTTCTCTTAATTTGGGCAATTTATATTTTCATAAATATTCATTTATAGATTGTCAGTTTTACTGGCATGTAATTGAACAATTAGTGTTTAATAATTGCTTCAATTTCATCTTCATTGGTGATGCATTCACCCCTTTCATTTTTGTTACTGGTAATTTGGTTTTCTTCTTTTTTTAATCAAATTACCCAGTGGATTATCTTCTCCCCCTCCCCCTATAAAACCAGCTCCTACAATTATTTATTTGTTCAAATTTTCTATAAATTTTATTAATCTCTTTTTAAAAATTTTCAGGATTTCCAATTTTGTGTTTAGTTGGGGATTTTTAAAGTATTCTTCTTCTAGTTCTTTTTTTTAAATTGCATATCCAATTCATTGATCTGCTTTTTCTCTCTTTTATTGATGTGTGTATGTATAAAGGTGTATTTTCCCTGAAGTGTTGCTTTGATTCCATCCCCCAAATATTGATATGTTGTCTGATTGTTATATTATTGATTGTTTCTATTATTTTTCATTAACTCATTCTTTAGGAGTACATTATTTACTGTTTAATTTATTTTTAAATTTATGCTTCTATATCCCTTTAATGTATATAATTTCCATTACATTATGGTCTGAAAGGGTTACATTTAATAGTTATACTTTTCTGCATTTGATTTGAGGTTTTTATGTCCTGATACATGGTCATTTTTTTTAAAGTACTAAGTATAGCCAAGAAAAAGATATACTCCTTTGTATTACCATTCAATTTTCTCCAGAGTTCAGTCATATCTAATTTTTCTCAGATACTCTTCATCTCCTTGACTTCTTTCTTATGTAGTTTATAGATTTATCTAACGCTAAAATGGGAAAGTTGAGGTCTCCCACTAGTACAGATTTAGTATTTCCTTCTGTAACTCATTCACCTTGTCCTTTAATAATCTGAATGCTATACCATTTGGTACATATGCAGTTAGTATTGATTGTCTATGGTACCTTTTTAGAAAAATGAAGCTTCCTTCCTTATCTCTTTCAGTTAGGTCTATTCTTTTCTTTTTTTGTTTCATCTGAGGTCATTTATTGCTCCCCCCTCTGCCATTTTCTTTCTTTCTTTTTTTTTTAACCTCATTAACACATAATAGCTTCTCCTCCAGCCCTTAATTTTGATGCTGTGTCTGTCTCTGTTTCACGTGTGTTTCTTGTAATTGGATTCTGGTTGGATTCTGGTTTCTAATCCCATATTTTTAGTATATTCATTCCATTTGAATTCACAACTATGATTACTAACTCTATGTTACCTGTCATTCTTTTTTTTTTCTTGTTTATACTTCTCTCTCTCTTTTTACCCTGTCTCTTTTTTAAAAAATCTGGTTTGCTCTTTACAACTATCTCCTTAATTCATTCACCCTTTTGTCACCTCCTCCCCACCCCCATTCAGTTATCCCTTTACCTTCCTGTTACTCTGTTGGGTATAATAGATTTCATACCAAAATGAGAGTATATGTTAGTCTCTCTTTGAACCTATTCTGATGAGAGTCCAGTTCAAGCATTGCCCACCACACCCTCATCTTCACCTCTACAGTAAAAGTTTTAATTTATGCATCTGTTTTATGTGAGATGATTTTCCCTATTCTTTCTCACCCTTCATTATCCTCCCATTGTATCCCCTCTTACTCAACACTTGATTTTTCTTTTTGAGATTTTCACATCATAGTTAACCCAAATTCATTTGCTCTGTCTATGTATACTCCTTTTCACAGTCCTGTTAGTGATGAAGTTCTTAGGAGTTGTATGTATCATCTTCCCAATAAAATAATGTAAACAGTTTAACCTTATTAAGTCCTTTATGATTTCTCTTTCATGTTTATCTTTACATGCATCTTTTGAGTCTTGTGTTTGAATGTTAAATTTTCTATTCAGTTCTGATCAGGAATGCTTGAAAGTCCTCTATTTCATTAAATATCCATTTTTCCCCCTGAAAGATCTTAGTTGTAATCCTAGCTCCTTCATCTTCCAAAATATTGTATTCCAAACCCTCTGCTCCTTTAACATGCAAGCTACTAAATTTTGTGTAACCCTGACTCTATTATCCTGACTCCATTACATTGAAATTATTTCTTTCTAGCTGTTTGCAATATTTTCTCTTTGAACTATAAGTTCTTGAGTTTGAGTATAATATTTCTAAGAGTTTTCATTTTGAGATCTTATGATCTTATTAAGGAAGTGAATGGCACATTCTTTTAATCTCTGTTTTGTACTTTGATTCTAGGCTATCAGAACAGTTTTCCTCTATAATTTCTTAAAATATAATGTCTAGCCTTTTTTTAAACCTTGGCTTCCAAGTTGATAAATAATTCTTAAATTATCTCTCCTCAATTTATTTTTGAGGTGGGTTATTTTTCCCCAAAAAAGACATTTCACATTTTCTTCTATTCGACCATGTTTTACTATTTCTTAAAGTATCATGGGGGTCATTAGCTTCCATTTCACTAATTCTATTTTTTAAGGAGTTATTTTCTTCAATGAATTTTTCTACTTTTTCCATTTGATTAAATCTGCTTTTTCACGGTTCTTTTCTTTAGTGGATTTTTGTGTTTCTTTCCCCTTTTGACCAATTGTGTTTTCTTAATCTGTCAGTTTCTTCAGTATTTCTTTGTGACTCTTTTACTATGCTGTTGACTCTCTTTTCACAATTTTCTTGCATTGCATTTATTTCTTTTCTTTTAATTGGAGCAGCTAGGTGGTGCTGTGAATAGAGTACTGGCCCTGGAGTTAGGAGGACCTGAGTTCAAATCCAGCCTCAGATACTTAATACTTATGAGCTGTGTGACCTTGGGCTAGTCACTTAACCCCAGTTGCCCTGCATTTCCCTCTCCAAAAAACAAAACAACAACAACAAAACAAATATTTCCCCTAACCTTTTAAATTGATTTTTTTCTTTATTTAAAAAAACTATTTTTAATTTATGGAATAAAATAAGAATTTCTATAACAGTACAATAAAAAGATGATTTTATATGAAATTGCAAATTTAATGTGTATAACTTGCTTTTTCTTTCAATTAAATTATGGAAATTTCTTTTTTTTTCCTTTTCCTTCTCCCCACCCCAGAGATACTATTAGGCACAAATATTCATACACATATATTATCTATATGCATATACATATACATGTGAAATTATTTTATAAATAGAATACATAAATATTCTTTTTATCAGTTCTTTCTCTGGATGCAGATAGTATCTTTCAATATATGTCCTTTATAGTTAATTTGATATTTATAATAGATAAAATAAATTATTTGCTCAAAGTCTTTCTCAAAACAACAGTTCATTTGATTATATCTTATTTGATTTTTAACATTCTTTTCAAGTTTCTTTCACGACTTTGTGTTGGGCTTGTGTTCAATTCATACTTTTTTTTTAATTTGAAGTTTTCTGTAGTTTTTTCAACATCATTATCTTCTTCTGAATTTGTTTCTTAATCTTTCCTGTCACCATAGCAGCTTTTTATGGCCAGGATCTATTGTTGTTGTTGTTTCTCATTTTCCCAGCCTATTTCTTGACTTTGAACTTTATATTAAAGTTGGATTCTGCTGCTGAGGTTGGGGAGGGAGCATTCTCTCAAGTCTCAAGATTTTGTGCTGTTTTTAGAGCTAGTTCTGGGGGTCTGTGAGTTTTTGATCCTTCGAAGCTGATGTGATCCAAAGAGAGGTTTTTCTTTGCTTTCTTGACATGGGCTCTAATCTTTAACCAGGGACGAATCTTGCTACCCAGCAGTTGCAAGTGTTAGTGCTCCCCTAGGTCCTGAATTGTGACTGGTCTTCCTGATTTCCTGCAGCTGCAAATGTTAATGTTCCTTTCTACCTTGAAACTGAGACCATAGCTCCTACTCCCTTTTATCTATAAGTACTTGTACTACTCTTCGCCCTGGAACTGCAACCCAGAACTGCATATGGGCAATGCAACAGTGTCCTATACCCAGTGCCAGCAAAGAGTCTCCTTAAAATTTTTTTCTGACCATTTGTCTGACTTCCTTATTGTCTCTTGGCAGAGAGCGTTTGAAGCTCCTTCTATCACAGCTGCCTCCAAGGCTACTGCTGGTGCTGTCACAACATAGGCTTTGCCCTGAGCCCTGTCCCCTTCCCCTTGCCCTGGTTCACAGACCTCTACAGCTGTCCTCTCAAGCTGTCCTGGGCTCAACAAATGTCTCAGCTCAAACTTTAATCATCTGTGCCACTCTGAAATTTGATTTGTGGCATTATTTTAAAGTTGTTTAGAGGGAAATGTTGGGAGAATTCAGTTGAGTTGCTGCCTCTACACTTCCATCTTGATTTCATGGCATCATTATTGTGGCTAGATTTTCTAAAGAAAGAGATAGAAGTATTGGGCAATGGTTTTAATATATAGGGGAAAAGTCAAAATTGCAAGTATTTGTTGGGGGCCTATTATGTACATATTCAGCAATGAGCCAGGTGGCTGACTGGATATAGAAGATAGAGGAGTCAGATTATAAAAAAAAAAAAAGGTGATTGTCAGCATGGTGGATGACAGTGCAGATACAAAAAGATACTGATGCTCTAGAAAACTGGGGAGAAGCTAATCAGATGACATTTATAGGGCTAATTCAATTCGGCAACTATTTTACATATTGTTAAGCAGGTACTGTTCTAGATATTAGGGACAGAAAGATAAAAATTATATTACCCTTCCACTTAAGTAGCTTACACTCAATTTGGAAGGCACAGGATGCAAATAAAAAATTAAAATATAGTTGCATGCATGTATAATTT
>CM053582.1:260644391-260662223 GCA_028627135.1 Pseudochirops cupreus
TCCTAGGAGTTTTCTTTTGGGGATCTTTTTCTAGAGTTGATCAGTGAATTCTTTCAAGTTCTATTTTGCTCTCTGGTTCTAAAATATCAGGGCAATTTTCCTGGAGAATTTGTTGAAGGATGCTTTCTAAGTTATTTTTTTGACCATGGCTTTCAGGTAGCCCACTAATTTTTAAATTGTCTCTCCTGGATCTGTTTTCCAGGTCAGTGGTTTTTTCAAGGAGAGATTTCACATTGCCTTTTATTTTTTCATTTGTTTAGATCTATTTAATAGTATCTTGATTTCTCATAAAGCCATTTGCTTCCATTTGCTCCACTCTAATTCTGAAGGAATTATTCTCTTCAGAAAGCTTTTGAGATTCTTTTTCCATCTGGGAAATTTGACTTTTTAAGGCATTCTTCTCCTCATTGGCTTTTAGGGCTTCTTTTGCCATTTGAGTTAATCTATTTTTTAAGGTGTTATTTTCTTCAGTCAGGTTGTTGACTCTCTTTTCATGTATGTCTTGCATCATTCTCATTTCTCTCCCCAATTTTTCCTCCAGTTCTCTTATTTGGTTTTCAAAATCCTTATTAAGCTGCTCTATGGCTTGTAATCAGTCCACATTTTTCTTGGAAGCTTTTGGTGTGTGAGTTCTGGCTGTGTTGTCTTCCTCCCATTCCATGCTTTCATCCTTTTTGTCCCCCCAAAAGGAATCTAAAATTAAATTGCTGTTTTTACTTTGCTTCCTTTGCCTGCTCATGTCGCCAGTCAATTACTTGAGTTTTTAGCTCTGTGTAATTCTGCTTCCAGAGGGGACAGCTCTGTCGCAAATTGCTGGGGTTTTCACAGCTGCTGGAGCTATTAGGAGGCTGCAGAAGTCCCCACCTGCTTTGGCTCACTGAAAATGCACCCCAGGACTACCACTCAAGATCACAATCCAGGTCCAGGCAGCTCAAGGCAAGAGCACTTAGACTCTCAGTGATCTCTTGGCCCCCCTGCAATTTGCAGGCCAGAAATTCTAGAGCAACCACATGGAAGCACCTGCAAGGCCACTGCTTCTGCTGCTTCCTTGCCCTGGAGGCAGTTAGGCCAGACCTGCTTTTCTCCCCCAAATTTAGCCAAGTTCCACTAACTTTTCACTTAGTCCTTATTTCTTATGGCTTGATAATTCTGGAAATCACCACAGGTGCCATTGATCTACTCTCCTCAAGGCTCCAGCTGTGGCTTGTCCTGGTGGTCCTGGGGCCACGCTGTGGTTTCAGACCAGGCTGGTTTCGTCTCCTACCCCACTGTGATGACCCCTTCCTGTCCTGCCTGCTGGGCTGCCTTCAATGGAAGATGTGTTTTTCTGTAATTTTGTGAGTTCTGGAGCCCTAAAATTTGTTTAGAGTGATATTTTATGGGTATTTGATGTGGTTATGTGGGAGCTGCAGGGTTTTCCTACTTCTATGCTGCCATCTTGGCTCTGCCCTTACCGTACATTCTATAGAGATGACCCTAGGTAAATTTCAAGGTAAGAATAGTTTGTCTTCAATATTCCTTATGCTTTCAAGGCCTCCCCTTTTCCAAGCCTTTTTATCTTCATCTTATTGAATCGGCTAATGTTCAACATCTGTTTCTCTACCCTTATGCTCTCATACCTTAACAACAAAAGCTTGTTATGACCAGGCTTACCCCTTACAAATTTGCCTGTCCTCTATTTTATCCTTTCTAGCCCCAAGTGTCAAAGCATTCAATAAGATGGCACTGGTGAGTACCTATGGACATAAAATTTGCAGTTTAACTATGATCTTCCTTGGGATAATGCTGTCATCTTTGTTGTCTGACCCATTCCCTACAAAAACTTACAATGGAAAGGGTTAAAGGGGCAAGGAAGTTGATTGTTTGAAAGCCATGTGGTGGTCAGTATGTATGTTATCTCTGCTTCTTAAAATCAGGTTATTGGATTGATTGGTATACAAATGAGTGGCTGAACTTGATAAGGAGGGCTTTTTAATGGGTATAAAAATATGTATATTTAAAAGTAAAATTTAGCATAAATGATGTCATTGGGAAGCCACAAGACAGGAAATCTAATGCACTTTAGGAGATCTGCTTTGGATTTTTACATCTACTTTCTTTCACTTCAAGAGCTAGAAGCTAGGGCCCTGAGGAAACTTACTTAACTCTAGAACTTGACTGTTCAAGTCTTCTTGGCAGACTTAACTTTGCCCTCCTACAGAGAGACATTATAATAGTATCTTTTATTATGTTATCACATAACACTGTGACATACCATTTGTCAAATAATACAATAGGAACCATATTTGTTCTCTAATCTTAACTGTGCAAATATAGTTTGTGGATTACATTCCACAAAATGTCCCCCAGATAAATTTGATTACTCTTCATCTACTAAGATTTTTAGACCAAGATGAATTATTTAAGGTGTATTTGTAGTCTAAATGGTGCTCTCTTGACCAATATAAATATAATATCTTCCATGTTGCAGAACAGCATACATGTGAGAAATAATAACTTTGATCATTTTAAACTCCACAGTGGAATTGGAGGAGTGGGGGAAGAATTATCAATAATATGGATCTCAGACTTGTTTTTGTCAAAATAGCTATGGTAGCTTTACTCTGAAACAAGCTTGCATATTGAGAGGAAGAGAGACAGGGACAGAGAGAGAGAGAAAGAAGGTGAGAGATAGAGACAGAGATATGGAGGCAGAGACAAAGAAAATCAATGTCGGTAAAAGAGATATAGAGAAAATTATTCCTTCCCTTTTCAGAGAGTAATGCATTCTCCTAAATTACACATTCCCTGAAACTTAGAAGTTATGTAATTGGAGATAAATAAAAGAATGCATCATTTGGCCTATAGCTTCATACAAATGGAATTCACTCATTCTTGGGATAACAGTAAAAAATACAGTTCAGAAAGATTTCTACAACAAATTATTACAAGAAAGTTAGATTTTCTAGAAATTCCCTGATGAATTTTGAGGCTAATATAACTATAAAATAGCTATTTTGCCTTCCTACAACAACAACAAAGTTCACAACAACTGTGAACTTGTCACAGTAAGGACCATTAGATGAATAGATCAAGTTTATGATGACAAATGACATTTTTTAAAGATCTTATGAATTAAGAGTCAAAATCCAATAGAACTAATTAATTAACTATTAATTATATAACTGTTAATAGAATTAATTGATTGATTGATTGATTGAAAGGTAACATTTAGACTTACGTAAATTTACTTAGAAACAATATCATTTCTTCTGGCACTTTTCTTCTAATCAAATAGGGAAAGAATAGAAGTAGGAGAAGCAAATTCATGCTTAGACTTTTTCCTATAACCTGGTGTATCAGCAAGCACCCTAGCATACCTGGGGTGGCTGCTGGCACAGGTTCTTCGATCTGCTTTTCTAAAGGAAAGCAACTCAAAATGGGTAAACAATCTTACTTTAATCAATCAAACATATATCATTTACCTAGTTCAGGGGAAAAAGCACACTGAACTTCAGAGAATACCAACAGAATACAAACACAAGTTAACAAGCACAAGTTACAAGCAGACAAAGAAACAGATCAGCAGACGGGCTTCCAATCATCTGACCATTACATCCATACCTGTTCAGTTAACAGAGAGGGAAGCACCAACATTTGGGTTTTTCAAAGCCAGGGGGCTCAATGGCTTTCCAGAGTCTAGTCTGGCCAAATCACACAACTCTTCTCAAAGTGAGCCCCAAACCAAAACCTCACATCAGGGCATATATATAGCCTTCTCCTGAATTGGAGAATATCACAGCCCTCTTGGCCCACTGCCCAATCACAAAGCAACAAGGCACAGGCATTCCCAAAAAACAAGCCTCCCACCACAGGCTCCACGTGACCACATTCAGCCTATTAGGGGGCAGAGTATACTTTCTAATCAGAGAAGGTTCTCCGGAGCCACTTAAGCCACTTAAGCAAAGGGCCTAGGTGCAGGGAAGATCTTCAGATTCCCATAATACCTGGGGAAGAGCAAGTGAGGAGCAGATAGATTATAGATCACCTTGATGACCTGGAGGGACTTTGGAGACTTTTGACAGATGAGTGAGAAACTAAGGCTTGGTAAAACCATCATTCTGTGAATGGTGACAATATGTAAATAGATGCTGTCTTTCTTTTTCACTGGTTCTTCCTTCTATCTCTTTTTTTCTTTTTCTATTTTCCCCATTCTTAAGCCATTCTTTTCCTATGCTTTTTAAGTACTTGTTCTTGGTCATTATATTAACTCCTACAATCACCATTAATATTAAGCTTCCACAGGCACACTGTAGTGCCAATGGAATATTTACAATGACAATGGTCACTATAAATATACCTGCATAAAGCTCTATCACAAAATACAACAGACTCTCCATATAGAAGACAGAAGCAAAACATTTATTCAGACACCAGGAAACCAAATCCCAACACAAGGAAACCAAATCCATTGTAGCAACATAGAAGTTAATGCACCACAATGTAGCAGAATGCCATAATGTCCTTTAGCCATCCCCTAAACCAACACAAGCCTAGCTGTCACAGCAGGTGGCAAACACCAATTTTTACTCACAAGTGTAACTGTCTCCCTCCAAAGTGTCCTCTTCTTTCAACCCTGTCTAGCTGCTCTGACTCCCAGCTTCCTGTGGCTTCTGTTCCATCCTTCAACAAACTCCTCCCACCAGAAGCTCCATGTGATTACATTCAGCTTATCAGGAGGCACAGTTTATTTTCAAAGCAGAGAAGGTGTCCAAATTCCCCTAGGCTTATTAAGGGGCAGGGAGATCTTCAAATTCTCATCACCATTACATACACACGAATGTTTATCCACTTATTCTACTTTTTTCAAAGTTAGTGGAACATATTATAGTTTTCCAAGTTTTGCCTGAAACATCAACTCAACTCTGATTGCATTTAATATACCTTTGAATAAAAAGTCTGCATCATTCTGTGACATTTAGCATCATCTTATAGGTTTGAGTTTTCAAGACCTGTGTTCCGAAGTCTGTTAATTTTCTGATGTATAGCACTGGGGTGGGCTGTGGTACAATTTAAGTTTATCCCAGGTCATGTTTGAAGAATGTATGATGGACTTTACCTTTAAGAATAGGTTTTGCCTACCTAGAACAGAGCCTGACACATAGTAGGAGCTTAATAAATATATGTGAACTTATTGATTAATTATATTAGGTCACATAGGTATTAAAAATATCAAAATACATTTGTAATTAGGAGAAACATATTTTAACAATAAACAAAATGACTTAAAAGAAAACAATTTCAAAAGACTTTGGAACCATGATCAATAAATTGACCAATCACAATTCATAAGACTGATGAAACATTCTGTCTGCTTCCTGGAAGGAAAGTGATAAAAGAGAAGTGCAGAGCCAGGTGGTAGGTCTTCAGATATGGTCAATGTGTTTATTTGTTTCAAATGACTGTATTTTTTTATTATAAGGGTGGATTTCTCCTGGGGAAGAAAAGGTGAGTTAGTGGGAATGAACAGAAATAAAAAAGCATCAATAAAACCTTTAAGAATATGTTGGTGAAAGGAGGATGAAGTCATGATGGTAGAATAGAAGAAGCACTTCAGCTGAGCTTTCTTTATATTCCCCTCCAACCAACTTTAAATTAATGCCTCAAATCAATTTTTAGAAAGATGGGGCAAACAAAAAGTCAGGGTGAAACATTGTTTCCAGTCCAAGACAACGTAGGATGCCTGAAGGAGAGGTTTGTGACATTGGGTTGGAAGATAGTCCAGAATATGTGTGACAGCAACACCAGTTGTGGGACTTGATGTTGATGACAGCAACAGGAACAGCTTCAGGTTTTCTCAGCTTAGAGATGGTAAGGGGATTAGGAAATTGTTCAGAAAGAAATTACTGGTACTAGGTGTGGAACAAGGCACTGTTTGGCAAATCCATTGGCCAAATTCACTTCCAGGTTGCAGTTCCAGATAAGAGAGAATTGCTTTCAGTTGCAGGGGCCCTAAGGAGCACTGTGACTGGAAGGATCAGGAATCCTTTCTGGAAAGGATCAGTGCGCAGACCAATTGAGCAGTGATCAGCACCACACAATCTTGGAAGATTTCAAAATTTACAAAACCCCAGAAATAGCTCTGAAAAAAAGCAGGGCAAAAAAGCATGAAATTTGGATAATGCTCCCCTACTCCAGTTGAGCAGAGCCCAACTTTAACATAAAGTTCAAAGTCAAGAAATAAGCTGGAAAGAAGAGATAGCAACAACAATAAAAGAACCTGACCAAAAAAATTTACATTGGTGACAGGGAAGATCAAGACAGAAACTTAGAAGACAGCAATGTGAAAAAATCTCTAAATAAAGGCCCCTTCCAAAGAAAAATTTGCAAATTGTACAGAAGCCCAACAATAATTCCTAAAAGAGTTAAAATAATTTTAAAAAATCAAATGAGAATGGTAGAGGAAAAACTCAGAAATGAAAGCAATTTAAGAAAATTACAATAACACAATAGTTTGGTAAAAGAGGCACAAAATTTATGATGAGAATAACACCTTTAAAAATAGAAGTGGTCAAATGGAAAAAAGATATACAAAGGCTCACTGAAGAAAAATAATTCTTTAAAAATTAGATTTGAGTAAGTAGAACCTGATGATTCCTTGAGACATCAAGAAAAAATAAACCAAAATCTAAAGATTGAAAAAAAATACAAGAAAATGTGAACTATGTCATTGGAAAACCAACTGACTTGGAAAATAGATTGAAGATAGTTTATTTAACAATTATAGGACAACCTGAAAATCATGATCACAACAAGAGACTAGACATTGTATTTGAAAAAATTATAAAGGAAAACTGCCCTTACATAATATACCAGGGTATAAAATAGCATCCACCAATCACATCCAGAAAGAAATTCCAAAATGACAACTCTCAGGGATACTATAGCCAAATTCTAGAGCTCCTAACTCAGAGAGAAAATATTGAAAGCATACAGAAAGAAGCCATCCAAATACCATTGACTCATTATCAAGATTGCACTAGATTTAATAACTACCATGTTAAAGGAGCAGAGGGTTAAGAATATGATATTCCAGAAGGCAAAGGAGCTAGGATTACAGCTAAAAATAACCCACCTAGCAAAAGTAAATATAAGCCTTCAGGGAGAAAATGGATATTTAATGAAATAGAGAACTTTCAACATTATTGATTGAAAGCCCAGAGCTAAATAGAAAATTTGACTTTTTAAAGACTCAAGAGAAGCATAACAAAGTAAACAGGAAAGAGAAATCATAAGGGCCTCAATATGGTTAAACTGTTTACATTTCTATATAGGAAGATGATACATGCAACTCCTAAAAACTTTGTCATTATTGGGGCATTTAGAAAGAGTCTACATAGATAGATGAAATGGGTATGAATAGATGATGTCATGATGATATAAAAAACAAAAGTAAGGATGAAAAAGAAAGATGCACTGGGAGAAGGAGGAAAGGTAAGTAAGAATGGGGGAAATTATCTCACAAAAAAAAGAAATGCAAGGAAGAACTTTTATAGTTAGAGGGGAAGTAGAGGGATAGGTAGTGCTTGAATCTCACGCTCATCTGAATTGGTTCCGATAAAAGAAAGTTGGGAAGTGATGATAAAGGGAAGGACATATTGAGGGAGGCAGTACTCACAAGCAAAACAGACTTTTGAAAGAGAGAGATAGAGTCAGAGACAGAGACAGAATTAACAGAAGAATAGAGGGTTTATATCAGAATTTAACAATGAATTGTTTAGAAGCAAGAAGCTTGAAACTGAAAGATACACAGAGAATTAAAATAAGGGGCTAGAGGAGAATCTATCATACTTCAGTTGAAGTAAAAAAAGGCCGGATAGCAATCATGATCTTAGACAAAGCAAATGGAAAACTAGACTTAAGTAAAAGAAATAATCAGGGAAAACACATTTTTCTAAAAGAAAAGCAATCATAAACATGTACATACCAAATGGTAAAATATCTAAATTATTAAAGGAAAAGTTAAGTGAGTGGCAGTAGGAAATATAAAAACTACAATAGCTGGGGACCTCTAATTTCCCTTCTCAGAGCTAGATAAATATAACTGAAATAAATAGGAAGTTGGATGACTATGGTTTTTGAAAAGTTAGATATGATAGATTTCTGGAGAAAATTCAATGAGAACGGGGAGGGGTCTACCTTTTTCTCAAATGCATAAAAGCAGAAATATTAAATGTACCCTATTTAGTCCATAATCCAATTCAGAAAGGCTTCAGTAAAGGGAAGTAGAAGCATAGATTAAAAATCAATTGGAAACCAAATAATCTAATCCCAAAGAAGGAATGGGGCAAAGAACATATCATAGAAACAATAATTTCATTAAATAGAATGACAACAATGAGAAAGCATGTAAATATATGTGGGATAGAGCCAAAGCAGTGCACTGGACAAATTTATATCTAAACACATACATCAATAAAAAAGAGGAAGAACAGATCAATGAAATGGGAATGAAAACAAAACCAAGAAAAAGAACAAATAAAAAAATCCCCAATTAAATAGCAAAATTGAAATCCAAAAAATCAAAAAAGAGGTTAATAAAATTTAAGTTGAAAAAGTTAAATAAAATTAGGAGCTGTTCTCATGAAAAACTAACAATAAAAGAGATACACCATTGGTTAATTTGATTTTAAAAAAGAAAGAAGAAAACAAAATTACCAGTTTCAAAAATGAAAAATGTGGAAAAAAAAACACAAATAAAGTTAAATTAAAACAATTATTAGGAGAAATTTTGACCAATTATATGTCAATAAAACTGACAATCTAAGTCAAATGAATGTTTACAGAAATATAAATTGTCCAGATTAACAAAGGAGAAAATAAGGTATTTAATTAGCCTATCTTGGAAAAGAAGTTGAGCAAGTCATAAATGAGTTCATTAAAATAAAATCCCCAGGTCCAGATAGATTTAAAAATGAATTTTATCAAACATTAAAAGAGCAATTAATTCCAATACTATATAAATTGGTTTTCTTTTAAGGTAAAGAAGGAGTCCCACCAAATTCTTTTTATGACAAAAATATTATCTTATACTTAAGCCAAGGAGAAAAAAAACCAAAAAACAGTGAAAGAAAACTATAGGTCAGTATCCCTCATGAATATTTATGTAAATATTTAAATAAAAATAATAGCAAGGAGATTACAGTAATATATCACAAAGATTATGCATTGTGACCAGGTGGGAATCATACCAGGAATTCAGGGTGGGATTAATATCAGAAAAACTATAAGCATAATTCACAAAATGGATGACGAAATGACCAAAACCCTATAATTATACCAATAAATGCAGATAAAGCTTTTAAAAAATGCAACACTTATTTCTATTAAAATACTAGAAAGCACAGGAATAAGTGAAGCTTTTGTTAAATTGACTTTACATTTATCCTTACCAAGAGAAAGCATTATCTGTAATGGAGATAAGCTAGAAGCCTTCCCAATAAGATCAGGGGTGCAGCAAGGATGTCTATTATCACCAATGTTATGTAATATTATTTTAGAAATGCTATTTAAAGCAATAACACAAAAAAGAAATTGAAGAAATAAGAATAGGGGATAAGAAACAAAATTATCACACTTTGTATATGATATGAAGGTATACTTAAAGAACCCTAGGGAATCGACTAAAAAAAATGAGATGAAACAATGAACAACTTTAGCAAATTATAGGATACAAAATAAACCCACATAAATTATTAGCATTTATATATATTATCAACAAAGTCCAGCAGCAAGAGATAGAGAAAGAAATTCAATTTAATATAACAGTAGACAATCCAAAATACTAGAGATTCTGCCTGCCAGAACAAATCCAAGGACTACATGAACATAATTGCAAAGCACTTTTCACACAAATAAAGACAGATAAAAAATTAAAGAAATATTAATTACTCATGAGTAGGCTGAGTCAATACATTAAAAATGACAATTCTATCTAAATTAATTTGCTTAATCAATTTCATACCAATCAAACTACCAAAGAAATTATTTTGTAGAGCTAGAAAAACATACTTATTGATCTGGAAGAACACTCAAGAATACCAAAGGTATCAGTAAAAAAAAAAAATGTCAAGGAAGGCAGTCTAACAGCACCAGATTTCAAAACGTATTACAAAGCAGTAATCATGAAAGCAGTTTGATGCTAGAGATGAAATAGAGTAGTGCATGAGTGGAATAGATTAGCCCGGGTGTTGGGAGCCTGTTGTCTTGAGGTGACATGCAGCCATTTAGGTCCTTAAGTTGGGCCCAGTTCTTTGACTGAATCCAAACTTCACAGAACAAATCTCCTTAATAAAAGGATTTGTCCTATAAAACTTGGACTGAGTCAAAAAGTCAAATCCCTAGATTTAGAGGGCCACGTGTACCCTCAAAGTCCCAGGTTCCTCACCCCTGGATTAGACAAACAATGTACAGCAGTAAATGACTCTAGTAATCTACTGTTTGATAAACCCAAAGATCAAAGCTTTTGAAGCAACAATTTACTATCTGACAAAAATCATTAGGAAAACTGAAAAGTAGTTTGGGAAAAAGTAGGCATAGTCCAGCACCTCATATTGTATATCAAAATAAGGTCAAAATGATTGCATGTTTTAATCATAAAGAGTAACATCATAAGCAAATTATGCAAGCATGGAAAATTTTACTCATCAGATCTATAGATAGATAGAATTTATGACAGAACAAGAGATAGGGAGGATCATAGGAAGTAAAATGGATAATTTTGTTATGTGGATTACAAGTTGCAGCCAGTTTCTCTAATAATGTCTTCATTTCCCCAAAAATATAGAGAACTGAGCCAAATTTATGAAAACAATAGCCATTCTCTAATTGATAGTCAAAGGATATGAACAGGAAGTTTCAGAAGAAGAAATGAATGCTATAAAAAGTCACATGAAAAAATTCTGTTAATCATTATTGATTAGAGAAATATAAATTATGATAATTCTTATATACTACCAATCAGATTGGCTAATGTGACGGAAAAGGAAAATGACAAATGCTGAGAGGGATGTGGAAAAATAGGCACCTTAATGCAGTGTTGGTGGGGCCATAAAGCTGTGCATACCCTTTGACCTAGCCATACCACTACTAGGCCTGTATCCAAAAGAGACTGAAGAAAAAAAGAAAAGGACTTCTTTGTATATTAAAAAAATACTTACAGCAGCTCTTCATTGCAGCAAAGAATTAGAAATCGATGAGACACCCATCAGTTGGGCATGACTGAACAAGTACATAATTTTGATGGAATAGTCTTCTACTAGAATAAATGATGAAGGTACGGTTTCAGAAAAACCTGGACACACTTATCTGAACTGATGAAAAGTTAAAGGAGTAGAACTAGGAGAATACTGTTCATAGTAACAAAAATATTAGAAGGATGATCAGTTGTGAAAGACTTACCTACTCTAATCAATACCATGATCCAAGAGAATTCCAAAGGACCCGTGATGAAAAACATCTACCTCAAGAGAGAACTTGTGAACTCTGAGTACAGACTGAAACAAACTTTTTTCACCTCCTTTATTTTTCTTCCTTTTTTTTTTTTTACAACATGGCTAATTTGTTTTGTATGATTTCACATGTATACTAGGTATCATTGCTTCCCTTCTCAATGTGTAATAGAGGAGTTAAAAGGTATGAGAGAATTTTGAACTCAAAATTTTTCAAAATGGAATGCTAAAAATAAATAAATAGAACAAATCCCAACATATTGATTAATGTATTATCAGTGTCATTGATTTCTGAATAGTCATGATGAATGAGATGTGCTAGAGGTCTGGAGAAAGGCCAATGTTCCTTAAATATGGGAGAGGGGAATGCAAATAGAGTTTGTAAACCTTACACCAGAGAATTTAATGGCAATTCCTGGTAAAATTCTAGAATATAGCAATAAAGGTATAGTTAGAGAGTGTCTAGGTTACAAAGAGCCAGAATGACTTCATCATGGACATAGTATGTACAAGTCACACAATTTCCTTTTTTCCTCCCACCCCACAGAGAATGCTGTAGATCAAATATTTTCCTGGATTTTAACCAAAAAAATGACAGTCTGCCATACTATTCTTGTGGACAAGAATTAAAAAAAAAAAGCTGTAGGAAGGATTATAGCATATTATGTAGATTAGAAATTCATTGATGGTGAGATTTAAAGAACATTCATTAACGATCATTTCTTCAGTAGGTTGTCAAATGGATACTTGTTTATTAATTAAACTAAATGGTCTCTCAGGTGCCTTTCAACAGAGGGTTTCTGTGATTTTCTTTATGTCTGGATTCCTTTGAGTCTATATTTGTGGAAATTGCCTCCAGGAGACAAATGGCTTCTAGGGGCACTAACAGATATGGTGTATTTAAGATCATTACTGTCTTTATTTTCTCCCAAGGTCCAAAATCAAGATGCCATGTTTCTGTGCCTAGGCATTTTCCACATTAAACATTAACAATTATTATTGACTACTTGATCTTACTACAATCTGAGACCTTATTAGAACATGAATATCTAACACACCCTGGATATTTTCTAAGAACAGAAAGTCATATAGAGAGCTTCAGCACTTAGGAATTTCAGGGCAACTTGACATCAGGATCCCTTATACTTTCCAATAAAATTTTCTAACAGGAAAGATCTTTCATTGCTATTTTACTGTTTTTCAGAAGATTGATATATCTTGTAATTTCTCATGTTTCTGTTCCAATAATGTTATGAAACAAAAACTCAACAACAAACGTTTTTTAAAAAAATGATTACTTTTTTGTCATGTTTTCCTGGCAGTTTCCTGATACTTCTGAAATGAGGAGTCTTAACAAAGTGACCACAGAGTCTGAATTAAAAGTTTTATGAAGCTTTAATTTATCATCTGGGGCTACTCCATGCCAATTCAAAAGGGGGAGCAGCCCTGAGTTCGGGGGTGAAGAGCTTTTTTATACAGTTTTTTTGGTTTACGTATCTAACACAATTAGTTACTAAGCAGGTTACCATATAGATGCAAGCAAGCTGTTGCTAAGACAAGGGGGGGGGGGGGTTGTAGGGTAAGCGGAGGGGCACAGGGCATGACAACCAAGCAAGCAAATGAAAAATAGGCAAATTTTTCCAGTCCAGTTTCTTGACTCCTATCTTAAGTCCATGAAGTTTCTACTTAACTAGTTCCTGGCCACTTCACTTCCCTGAAATCAGATAAATATCATTTATGTGTTTAAATTGTCCTTTGTTGTTGTTGTGCTAAGTAGAGCTATATGGACTCTTCTAATATTTTAGAGGGACTATGATTGATTTTCTTTGGAACTTAATCTTTAGAAACATTTAAATAGAACATAACTTTAGCTTTGGATCATAATACGATTCTTCCACATATAGTTTTGTTTTCATGTTCTACAGTTTCATTCTATTGTCTTAATACTAATTGTTGCATATTTGAAATTCTCCTCAGGTCAAGTGTGTGGTGTTTTCTCCCTCCATACAGGATCTCAAGGAAGCTTGTAAAACCCAAGGTCCAGAAAGAGTATAACCTGTAGCCTCAGAACATGTATTTCAAGATGCTCTACAGCTTTCAGTTGTGTATAATTATGAGAATGTTGTGGCTGGTGCAGTTGAGTACAGAAGTCCTTGAGTGACCTAAGAGAATGATGTTCTCTGGGGTGATGGAACACATCTGCTGCTGATATTCAACATTGACCTTGCCACTGCTCTTGTAATAGAATCATAGATAGGATTGTGGAACTGGAAGGACTTTATGCAACATACTGGTCCCATGGCTGAAGATTTATAATCATGGTTTTAATGATTAGGCACAATGTAAGTAGGCCCAGTACAACAATTCGAGAATACATTTTCATTTGTTTTCATATTTTCAACTTTGTTCACATAAATTTTCAGCTTTAAGAATTTGGATTTAGTAAAAATATGAAATAAGTTACATTCTTTAAAATTTCACTGACTGTGTGATCCAAACAATGGGAGTAATTTCTCCACCGGTGCAGATCATAGCATATTATTCAGTCTCACTCTGCATGACTTGTCCATATACTTCATAAAAGATCTATCCAACTCACTATAAAACTTTCTTTAAGGTTTATATTTTTCTTTAATATTTCATTTCATACCAGAGCCAACATTCAGGTTATCCATCTGTTATCCCTTAATCTCACTATGTGACCAAGTCAAATCCTTTTCTGTGCATAGATGTTTTTGGCAATGTCTTTTCTCTATTTCCCATCATGCCATCATCTCTATTTCCCACATGCCATCATTGGTAGCATGCTAGTCAACTAATATCTATTGTGTGTTTCTTTTGCCATTTATGTAACCTACAATTTTTATTCTTCTGAGATCTTGGTGTTCAGTGATTCACAGCCATCACCAGAAGAATAGAACAGATAGATTTTTGTGACAGGAAGTAGCTTGGGATCATTGAAAACAGTTTCCCAAATGTGATATAGTCATCTCTCTTCAATCTGTTTAATTTGGGGTCATGCATATATTATCTATTAGCTGTTGGTTGTCCAAGATAATTGTGATGGTGGACTAACTGAATGACCATGAATAAAGAAAAAAAGGTGGTAAAACTGAAAATAAGGAGACTTGTGTTTAAGATATGACTCTAATACTTAATACTTGTTGACTTGAAGCAATATTCATAACGGTTGTATTTAACATTTTATAGCTTCAATATAAAAGAAACATTATCACCCATTATAATCATCATCATCTCTGTTATATGGAATAAGTAACATATTCAGAGAAGTGGAAACTTTACTAATGGTCACACAGATAATATGTCATTTAAAAAGTAGTGACATTATTTTCTCTATAATTTAGCTCACAGAGCTATTGTTAGTAAAAAGCTTTGTAAATCTTATTAAAGTATTCAGGTACATAGTTTGCAGAGATATATCTCCTTGTTTTATATCTCATTTGATATTAATACTCAGTGAATAGCATTGTAACTATATTTTGAAGAATTTCATATGATATTACATATACATGATAAATACTTGGCTGCAAGAGGGTCTTTAATGTTGTAATTCTGCTTTATTGTCTTTTTGTTTTGTATTTATAACAGAAGACTCTAAGTTCTCTATACTATTCTACTATGATGTGTGCATGAAGATATAATCAGCCTTTTGAAATTGTTGACTAAAGCCTGGCTCTCTCTCTCTCTCTCTCTCTCTCTCTCTCTGTCTCTCTGTCTCTCTCTTTCATATCTTAATCTGTATTACTATGCCATTAAAGATTTTATAGAGATGAAGTAGTAGACATGTAAAGAGTTACTAGTTCCTGTTACCCTCTAATCACCTTTTTTTGGTATTAATGTTTTTTTCCATGTGTTCCACTTGTTTGCAATTCTGGTATTTTTCTGATATTTAAAAATTTATCAAAAATGCCTTAAAATTGTGTCACAGCACAGATTCATTTTGTATTTTAGTCCAGTCAATTTGCTTGTTCTTGATTTCATCCACTCAGGTGCCATTTACATATACACAAATTGAGTAGAGTTCAAATTTAGGGAGTTTGTTGTCATAAGTAATGAGAATAGATTTCTATAAAAAAACAAGTAAATCTGTGCTACTTCACAACTATTTGTTTTCCTTCTTGGGATGGTCTGGCACAGTTGCATTTTATGCCAACTTTCTGCAGGCTAATTTTCCTCTCCACTGATTTTTATGGTTTTGCATGGCAATGATGCACAAAATTCTGTTACCCTTTTTCTTAATGTTTTGCAAATGAGCTTGTATTCAGACTGTTGCCTTTGGCTTCCGTGACTCTAAACTTGGCAAGGAAATAAAGTCTTTTGTAGTTAAATAAATTTTAGGACAATTTAAATCTTTACAATATGAGTTGTTTTCAGCTAGTTCAATTACTTGTGAAAAAGTTGATATCTCTACTTTAATCAATTTCCCATTTTTCAGAGTAAACAACTTGTTTAAGTAGGTTGAATTGGAGCTATTACAATTATTGACACTTTCCATTTTCATCAATTCTTCTGATTTGATACCAAATTTTACTCTAAATAATTAATGATGTGACCATAGACAGACTGGGTCTGAAATGGTTCCTATATCAGTGAGAAATAATTTTTTTGTGTTTCTTAAGAGATTGACAATTTTGTGTTTCTGTGCTTGTATGTGTGTGTGTGTGTGTGTGTGTGTGTGTGTGTGTGTGTGTGTGTGATATTATGTGTATAATGAATCAATGCTTCACTGGCATGAAAATTCTCAGTAATTCATGTCTTTGGCACTTTACATTTCTTACTCTCACTCCTACTTTCTAACAAGACTTTTTGACATTTTTTCCTATATGTACAATAACATAATTTGATTTAGTATATATTTGCTACATTTATAAGTTATTATCAAGTTATTCATTGAATTTCTCTTCATGTTCTGCAACAGATGTTGGCTCATAACTAAGATATTCTCATGGCAGTATGTTTAATTATATTTATCCTGAAAATTGTAATGTAAGTTGATCAAGTGACCCACATGATATTTCTAATTGTGATTAAATACATAACAATTAAAAAAAAAACTTCTTTAGACACTTCTGAGAGAAACTGCAAGTGAACTTTTCACTACAACTTTTTATATCATTTGGTTTCATGTACAGTGAAATATCAATGTGAATATGTTTCATTAACAAGGTCAATGCTACAGAAGGAAAATATACAAGAGAGGCAAATGCAGACAGTGACTTGTATTGGCTTATGACCTGTCTAGTTGAGCCTTGCTTTATGTGGAACATCATTATGACAATGTCAGCATGATCAGACCTTCTCTCTCTCTTACTGAGATCACATCTTGTCATCTGAAGGTATGTATCCAAGTGAAAATTGGTATGCCTCCTTCTCTATCCAATCTAGCACTTTGCATCATCAGTTCTTACAGTTGATCAATCAATCAGGGGACTCTCAGAGGGTAAGTCATACATGACTAGAAGCTGCTCCCCCACCCCACCCCACACCACATCCAATTCCCTAGTGGTAAATCAAAATGATAGATGCACATGTTGTAAAGAGAGTAGGATAGGGTAGAGTTTTCAAATTCAGTCCCATCTAGCCAGAATCAGATGAAAAATAATTTGCAACTGTTTAAAAAATAAATAACCATATAAAATATAGATATGGTTAATTTGTGATTTTATAAGTCAACGGGTAGCCATAAGAGATGTATTTGAGTTTGACACCACTGGGGTAGAGTATCTGCTACATATCAATAATAAAATGCCTAAATTATTTCCTCTGTGGAAAAACATGTGATTATCTGGAAAATCTATCATGAATCCAGGATGACCTCCATACTGTAATGAACCACAAGAATAGAACTCTACCACAGGCTCTCAAAAATTTGCCTCACATTTTTTTCATACCTTATTTATCTTAGCTTCTAGAGTTGAAAACAATTTCCTTAATTCATAAATTTCAAAACTTTTTTTACTGACTCACAAATATGTTTTCATTTGAATGAATACCGCATCTTTAATGCATAGATGTCTTTCCAAATATGCTTTAGATCTTCACAGATCCTTTTTTCCACTTTAGTTTTGATCTATGTTTACTGGTCCATATTGTTGATCCTACATAAATATCCACCTATCAGACCTTTCTTTGGATTAAATGATTGGCGTAATAGAAGGAACTTTGGATTTAGAGTAAGAATCAATTAAAACATCATTTTCAAAGGGAGAAACAAATCGTTCCATTTAATTGAGTGTTTATATTTTTAGATATAGCTTAGTAACATTTTTGGTCCATGTTCTTTCAATATGTTGCTGTTTTTGTTGTTGTTTTTTAACTTTAG
>CM053582.1:260662723-260678648 GCA_028627135.1 Pseudochirops cupreus
TGGAATATAGTATGGCAGAAACTGGGCATAGACCATCATCTGATGCCATACACCAAAGTGAAGTCTAAATGGGTGCATGATCTAGGTATAAAGGCTGATAGTGTAAATAATCTAGGGAAGCAAGGAATAGTTTACTTGTCAGATTTAAGGAGTAGGGAAGACTTTATCTAGATCTTCCCTTGGCTCTCTCATCACTCCTATCTTATACAGCACCTATCTCAGTCTAAGTTCCTTCAATGCAGGGGCTATGGAATTTGTATTTTTCCCTAGCACTGTCTATGCCTTCTACTTTTTTTTTTTTAACCTGTGATTTGATCAGTGTAGGGAAATTTCAAAAGAGGAAATTTGTCTACTAGTGAAGATTGGCACCTTCTTTGAAACTTATAGTCATACAGAGTTGCTTGAGGCACGATATTTAGTGACATAGGGAGGGTCACACAGCCAGTATGTAGCAAAGGTGGGACTTAAGCCCAGGACTTCCAAACTTGAAGGTCAAACTCTCTCTTTACCTTCTTGGGCTACTTCTCTCTAGGTGCCAAGAAGAGGAAGTGCTTAGTAAATGTTTGCTAAATTGCATTGAAAACCTCCTTCTAAGGGAAATGTATCAGGAGTTTATCAAGCTTTTCTTCTAATTGCATCTTTCTGAATTTAGCCTTCTGTTTTTTCACCTGTGTTCCTTCACATAGGCTGATCCACGGGTGGGGAACCTGCTGTCTCAAGTCCCAATGTAGCCTTCTAGGTCCTCCAGTGTGGCCCTTTGATTAATTCTAAACTTCACAGAACAAATCTCCTTAAAAAAAAAAAAAGGATTTGTCCTGTAAAACTTAGACTCGGTAAAAAAGGCCACACCCAAGGACTAGAAGGCTACATGTGGCCTTGAGGCCACAGATTCCCTACCCTTATGTGAATTGTGTTCCTGGAATGAACTTCCTCTTCTCCTAAGAAGCAGTTGGGTAGTAGCTGGGATAGAGCACAAGGCCTGGAGTTCTGTAAACTCAAGCTCAAATCTAGCCTCAAACACTTACTAGCTGAATGATGCTGGACAAGCCACTTAATCTCTGTTTGCTTTAGTTTCCTCAACTGTAAATGGGTATAATGATAGCCCTCCACCAGGGGTAGTTTCATAGTGCCTAGCAAATAGTAAGCACTTGATAAATGTTTATTTCTTCCCTTCTGTAATATCTATGATATCCAGAATCTCTGGCTTTTTCATGGTTTAATTCAAATCTTTTCAAGATCTTACTAATGGTTTAAGCCCTTTTCCTTCTCAAATTATATTGATTATAGGATCTAGTAGAAAAACTGGAAGGACTTATAATGCATCTAGTTCACTTCATGTTTTTGATAAGGGTTAGTTGGGCTGAAGATTCAAAAAAACAAAACAGTTGCTGCCTTCTTAGAGTTCACACTCTTTTTTAAAGGATAGAAGTTGCCCAAAATGAACAAATACAAAATAATTTCGGGAGAGAGAACACTGATAACTGAGGAGATCTAGTAAGACTTCAGGAAGGAATCAATACCTGATCTGAACCCTGAAGCATGAAAATGATTCTCCAAACCAGAGAAAAGAAGAGCACCATAGGCAAGGCATAATGGTCCTACTGGGTGAGGAGAGAGTGCTGTAAAAGCAACTCTGTTCATGGAACATAGAATAACAGAGTGTGGAAGAACTTTTTTTTCAATATGCTCTGAAGATTTTTGTCATGTAAGACTATATCAAGAGGCAGCAAGATCAATGGATAGCTAGAAAGTGGGTCTTGGAGCCAGTGAGATCTGAGTTCAAATTCTAATATTCTTTGGCTACCTGACTTAATCTCTCAGATCTCTAACTTGCAAAGTAGATGCTGTTCTGTATATATAAGGAAATTCCTCATTGGGACCTTCAGACGCCTCTGAAATCACAGGTCCAGGACCAGATCTGAGATAATTTGAGAATCAGTCATCCACATTCAGTCCTATCATAGACTACTTAGAGAAAACATTAAAATTAATGATGAAATAAAGGGGCAAAAAATGAAAATGAGAAGATTCCAAGGGCGTCAGAAGCATAATTTGATATGTATGAGGGGAGTCCATAGTGGGAGGAAAAGAAGTCTTCAAAGGCTTTAGGAAAGGGAACCCTGACTCTAGTTTCCTACTGTCTAAGTTTGGATTGGAACAAGTGATAACAAGTCTCCATTCAGTACATTTTGTTGTTGTGCTGTTGTTGTTGTTGTTTTCTAAACAATGATGATCTACAGCTGGAGAAGGTATGATGAATCTCTGTAGAGGAGCAGTTATTGGAAAAATACTGGATATTCGTGTAAGGAATAAAAGGCATAGAAGGCTTATATGGGAAGAGCAGTTAATTACAGCTGGAGCCTGTGAGTTCTGAACCAAATTTACTTAACCTCAGTTTTTCAAGGACCTGGTCAAGTAAGGCAACCAATAGGACAGTGACATTGAACTCACAGGAGTTAGCCTAAGTAAGGGCTTTTAGGCTAAGGCTAGCCTCACTCTCTGTCCCTACCCTCCAACCCCCAATTCTATTTCCCTTTGTTCCTGAAACCACCAAGGAAGGCAATTAAGTTGTAGCTTCGAATGCAGCTGCTAGTGATAAAGGTGGAGGCCTTATCTGTGAACTTAACACTTCCTAGTTTTAATTAACAACCCAAAGTGAAGGGATAAAGGCTATTCCTAGGCAAGGCTGACTTGGCATTTGCCAGAGGATAACTGTAGTAGAAATGTGCACTCTTAAAGTCAGGATGAGACTCATCTGACTCAGCCTCTTCCTACCCACATTTACAGAACAAACCATGGAAAAAGAATCTCTGCACTCCTGCCTCCCTGTCATTGTAAACTCAATTAAAATGTCCAAAATTCCAGTAATTTAGTATGTTTGTGTTCAAAGCAGGAATATAAAATGAAAAATAAAAGGGTACATTACACTGTGTTTTATTTTGTTTTGTTTTGTTCTTTAAGGAAGTCACATTGCTAGTAGGAAGGAGCTAGAGTCAGACAAGACATGACAATCAGGATGTTGTGGGATGGGGGTGGGGAAGAGTGTTCCACTCCTTATGCAAACTATGATTTAGTGGGGTCAGTAGGCATTTTCCCATTAGCTAACAAATAATCCACTTAGGCTCTCTATGCAGAAGAGTCAAATGGAGTCTTCAGGGGTAAAACTGGGTTGTAGGCCAAGTATATTGATGGAAATTTACTTCCTTGTCTTAGATTCCTGTTAGAAGTAAACCAGCTGAGAATGCCTACATTCTGAACTTATAAATGTTAAGCTAACTCTTTACTTAGACAAAGTCAGATTTAATTGTGGATCAAAGTAGGCGGTCACCCATAGAATAACATAGAATATGGATATTCTAAAGGATATTTTTCATTTCAAAGTATACCTTGCACTGATGATAGTACTTCCCCAAACATATTAATAATAAATATGTAACTGATGAGTTTGCAGCCATGAAAATAGGAAAAGTTATAATCATCATTAAATTAGCAGTTACATATATATTTAAGTGTGATTTGGTTACTATTATAATTGAAATATGTTACTCTTTTAAGGGTATATATCGCATATATACACACATGTATATGTATACACATGCATGCTTAAATGCTGACATACATGTGTGCATTCCCCAGAAGTTCTTTAATGTGTCTGGGTTAAGAAGATAGTAGCCAACAAACAAAATATATAAATCTCCTATTTCAACTCAAAAAGTATTTCTTAATCAAAACTATAGATGGAACCCTGGGATAGGTGCTACAGGTGTTGATGCAAAAGTTTCTCATCTCCAGAAGCCATGTGAAAATTCTAAGTTGCTGAACTTGATCTGTCAGATTGAAAATCTCTGTCCAGGTACTGAAGAGCACAGGTGCTCTGAAGAATTGAATATTCTTTGTAGATATGTAACTAGTCATATGTATATATATATATGTATGCATATAACTAGGCATACTCTTGCATGCTTGGTAAGCCCTATGTATGTAGCCTTATATCATTCATATATATGTATATATGTATATATATGTATGTATATATATGTATATGTATGTATATGTATGTATATGTATGTATGTATGTATATAACTATTCATACTCTTGTATATTTGGTAAGCTCTAAGTACCAGTGAGAAGTATAAGCCTCACTGGTTACTTTGCACTTGGTGTTTTCCTTTGTTTCTGGACAGGGTTTTCAACATGGTGATTCTGATATTGGGAAATTTACACCATGCCCCCACTAATGCTATTTCTGAGGAAGTCTAGCTCTACTTGGTATGGAATAGGACCACTTTTCACACATATATGAGTCTATTTGTTTTTCTCCTCATAAGGTTCGTGCATTTTGTGTGACTTTGGGGAGAATAGGCTTCCTTGTAGATCCATTTATCTGTTTATTATTATGCAAGGCTGAGTGGACCTAGAAGTGATTTCTGAGCAAGTCACTTTATGAGAGGGCAGGATCTATCTCAGTGATGCTGACAGAACTTTCCATGTAAGGCAAACTTCTAGCTTCCACATATAATAAACTGTCAGACAGAGAAGTCTTGATTACAATCCTAGTGGGTCACATTTTCCATTGATTGGAGATCAGTAGAAAGAGTATATTTGGAGTATGGAACAGGGTTCAAATCCCAGCTCTTTGAGTCACTGCTTGTGTGGCTTCAGACTAGTCATATCACCTTCTATTTCTAGATTTTCTCATCTATAAAATAAGAGATCAGTACTAGACAACCTCAAAAGTCCTTTTAGTTTTAAATCTATAGTTTTGTGATTTGACTTCATACTGTCTTTATGGGGGATTGGGGGATTTTAGCAGTCCCTGGAGGCTGACTGGAGTGGTGAAAAAGATAAAATTGGGAAAGAGTTGCTATTGTTTTCTTGTTCATACTTGGGTGGTGGTAGTAAAATATTTAAAATATGATAATCCCACCAAAAATGAGATGTCTACTTGCTTTATTCCCTAGGCAACTCATGAAAAAAGTGTTATTTTAAACACTGAATAAATAAGCAAACACTATTGTGTGCTGAGAATTATACAGAACACTAGACTCAAGTGCAGTGTACTGTCAGTGAGGATGATCTGAGTATTTCTTATTCTTGTCCTCACATTTGTAAAATATAGACAAATTGTCCTCCAAAGGCTTTTTGGGAATTAAAAAGAAAAGTTCAATTAACAACAATAACAAATGAAAGATACCTCACCCCAAGAAATGATTCATATAGGAGTGAAAATGGTTATTAAAAAAAAAGACAAAGTATAAACTGGGAGTTATCACGTTCCATACTTCTATCTCACTGTTATTAAAGGGGAAAAATTTGGAGCTCCAGGAGGAAGGAAAGTAAGATTAAAGGAAAAACTCCTCTTTATTGGAATAGTAATTGTCAATAGTCATGCTTTCTAACTTCCTCAGTAGCTTGATGTTGTTTGGACTAATCAGGTAGGATTTGTAAAATACCTTAAACTCCTCAGAAGATATACTATAAGTACTAGTAAAAGTGGGGGTAGTGAAAATTGCTATAAGTAGAATTGTCTTTTACTGTTTTTATAATCTGAAACTGAAACAAAGAAGAGCGAATTTGTAATTCTTAAGGAATTTTTCCTGTTTAAATTCTAAATCCCTACCTCATACTGATTTATGATTTCTTTTAGTTTTCATCTTCTCCTTTGATGATGTTTGTTCATGAGTTCTATTCAAGAAGAAAAGATGGACTTTTGTAGGATTTGAGGAAAGGAAATCATAAAATGCAAGGCACTTCCTTATATGGCAAACAAGGCCTGAGGAATATTGGATTGTCAAATAAGAGAACTATTAATTGGGTAAATCACACCCCATGTGTAGCTTGGTTCCTGATTGATTTATCTGCCAACTTACTGTAAACGACACTTTCTCCTACTGATTTGAGATTCAGATTTTTTTTTTCAGGAAACTAGTTCATTTAGGACATTTTCTTTCAGTGTACACTTTTATGTTTGCCTTTAAAGCCTTTAAGAATGAAGCTATTACTATTTTTTTTGGGGGGGGGAAAGTCAATTTGATTTTCAATTTGTGCACAAAAGATTTTCTTCCTGTGTCCTTCTAAGTAATTGGATCTAATATGTGGTTATAGACCAGTTGTGTGGCACAGTGGATAGAGTACCTGGCCTAAGTCAGGAAGATGCATCTTTCTGAGTTCACATCTAGATTCAGACAACTGCTAACTACGTGATGCTAGGCAAGTCACTTAACCGTCTTTGCCTAGGTTTGCTCATCTGTAAAGTGATCTGAAGAAGGAAATGGAAAAGCACTCCAGTATCTCTATGAAGAAAACCCCTAATGGGACCATGAAGAGTCAGACACAATTGAAAACAGCTAAACAACAGAATCTGTGGTTATTGTAATTTATTATTCAATATTAACTGGGAAACAAAATTATAAATGACAAAAGTATCCCTGGTCCTAGTTGTTAAGGGCCATTTCCATTCTGAAAGTACTTTATCAGCTTCTCTGTGTATAGCATGTTTCCCTTCTATATCCCACATCCACTAGATTCTAAGTTCCTTGAGGACAGCAAAATTTCTTTTCCTCTCTTTCTCTCTCTCTCTCTCTCTCTCAATCTCTCTCTCTCCCTCGTTTTTCTTCTCTCTCCTTTTTGTTTCTGTCTCTCTCTCCCTCTTAATCTCTCCCTCTCATCTTTAGTTCTTAGTAATTGAAAATAATTCTGTGATGATTGATAAGATTTATTGTTTTTTGTTTCTTTGTTTAATCACTAGAATTTAGCACAGTGCTAGGACATAGCACTTAATCAGTGTTTGTTCATTTGAGTGATCATGGCCCAGGACTTCCCAAAGAGCATTGTACATCAGCACTATTAAACTAATCATGTCATTTGTAGTTTACGATTAAAATCTAGTCTTGTGCCAGTATGTAGCTGAGATTAAAGAATAAATTAGCTCTGTTTTTTAGTAGCTAGAGATTATCCATTAATTAGGCAATCAAAATACTCACATTCTTCTCCCAGCTCTGCCTCTAAGTAGCTACGTACTTTAAGATGTCAGGTAATATCTCTGAGACTCATCTGGAAGAGTCTTAGCAAAAAATCAAGGGTTCTTAGGCATATTTGTGTGTCCCAAACACCTTTGGCAACCTGGCAATGCCTTTGTATCCTTATAAATTGTTACCTATAGTCATGATAATAGAAAATGCTAAATTTAGTTAAAAGCTAATGAAAATAAAGCATCTTTTTTTTTCCATAAAAGTTCTTGGACCACTTGAAATCTAACTACAAACCCCTTTGGGTTCCAAGGACTGCAGGTTAAAAACCCCTGGCGTAGATAATTCCTAAGGTCCCTTTCTGCTTCCAAATTCTGTGGTTCTGAATCCCTACGGTAACAATTAAAAGTGAATTCTGTTCTTCAAAAACTATTTTTTTCAGATGTTCATTAGACATACTATTTTAACTATTTCAGCACTGAAATGCAGAATAATGGTTTAAAACAGACCTCTTTAATATATGTGTGACAGACATTTCCATGTCTATTTTTCAAGAATTCTTTGTATTTGGGGGAGAATTGTTGAAAAACTAAAAGCGGTAGAAGAAACGAAAGCATTTTCAAACAAGTTTAAGTAAAACAACATCCCTAAAAGGATGCTACTCATACATAACCACTTCTTTTCTTTATCTCAGAATAATAGTTATTTCATCACCAAATAGAACAAATCCAATAAGGTTTATCTTAAATTCTCCTCTTTTCCTAGCTGTCACATCATTATCCCATACGATATTACTGTACATTTTGTCAGCAAAGAGTGGGAGAGAAGTGACTATATTTCAGTGAAATGCAAACAACAAAACCTGACCTGACAACTGAAATTTAAAAGGGAAAGTATTTACTGTAGTTGCACATTGGCTACTCCTTTGTATATCTGGCAGCAAGGAAGCTAAGTATGAAAGCTAGTAAGATGCTTAATGCCAGTAAATAAGTCTATGCTCTTTCAGGAAATGCTGGACTTGTCCTGAGTAGTTGAAGTGCCTTCTTTTTCCAACTTACTTTTACCCTATTGAAGTATAATCTTGAAAAGGACAGTTAAGCAAGCAAGCATTTATTCAGTTTGATTTTTAACAATCCTTGTTGTGAACAATCCATGACCCAACAGCTCTCGAAAAAGCCAAGGACAGATTAATCCATGATAAAACAAAAAAGATGAACTACAGCCCCTTACTTCATATAGCTCTGTCCCACTGCACTATAGGTCAAATCACAGTGAAAGTTTCAAAGAAGAGTCCTCAAGTAAGCCTTTTCCAAGATCTGATATCATTTTATTTAAATCATTGATAGTCTGGGCACAGTTCAGGTTACCAAGGGAAGATTCATTCTTTTCTGCAGCATAATTACATTATCAGATATTAAGAAGAGGCCATAAACCACAAAATGGAAATTAGTCTTCCAATGACCATTTTATACTCTGAAGATGATTATATTTTAACATTTTTGTTGTCAACCAGAGCAGTGGCAAGCTAGAATTGTGAATCCCAAATTTCAACATCACTCCAACCTGAATAAAATTTAAATATATGAACGCTAAATTGAATAATCAATAATAGTCTTTTTAGCAAGATAACCATCTCTCTGGCAGTAACCAGCACTTGGGCAAATCCATCTTAGCAAACTCTATCTTCATTAGTGTCACTACATTGCACGATCTTTTTGAAGCAAGAGGAAACTTTGCATGTTTTCCTTGGCTCTATTGTTTTTCGGTCTCCATTAAAAATAGCAGGCTGCAGGACTGCTTTCTCTTCATTGCCCATTCAGATTTGTAAATGGAATTTATTGCATTCAATGTCCTCTTATAGATTAAATTAATGTTATTGTAAAGAGCTTTAATCCTTAGAGATATTTATGAGTCATGCTGAGAAAGAGTCTGTACTTAGTTATAATGATTAATACAATTTCCCCAAGTTCTCACAGATGAAATTGCCACCATGTGCATATTTTGAGCACAAAACAGATAACAATAATTCTTTAAAAAAAAGCTGCAGTGATTGTGTTATTGATGTGCCCATTTGGAATTAGCAAGTTTTTAGTGACCTGGAATATTTTCTGTCTCTTTGTCTCTGTTTCTGTGTGTGTGTGTGTGTGTCTGTCTGTCTGTCTGTCTGTCTGTCTCTATCTCTGTCTCTCTGTCTCTCTTCTCTTGTCTCCCATCTCTCTGTCCTAGGCAGACTCAAACATTTGCATGTTTCTAAAAGCAATGCACTGATGTAATTTTTACAAATGAGAAATGAAAATTGAAAGATAGTACCACAAACATCCAGCTCCAGTTATAATAACAGCTTCCATTTCCATGGTATTTCAGGGTTACAAAATACTTTACATAAGTTATCTCACTGAAGCCTCACAATAATTCAGTAGAACAAGGTAGGGCAGGTATGAGAATCCAAATTTATTTCTGAAATGCTGACTTCTCTGAGGAGGTTAAAAGACATGCCATCCATCAGTAAATGTTTGACTTAGAGTTAAGATTTGGAGACAGATTTTTTTTTACCCTAATTAAAGGCCTATGCTACCTATCTCCTCTCCTTTCAGTAGGAGCATTAATGCATCAAGACTAGGCATAAGGGAAGTGGTATAGTACAGTGGAAAAACAAAATAAAACTTGCTGTGAGGCCAGAAGATCTGGATTCGAATACTGTGTAATGGAAATTAAATTTAAAGATCCTTTTGTATTGGAAAGCTGAGAGGTACTTAGCGCCTTGTTCAAATTAAGCCTCTGTTAAAGAAACAGAAGGTATGTACTCCTGTTGTTGACGTAACAGGAAGGGGCTGAAAAGGTGTTATGGGAATCTGAAGATCTTCCCTGCCCCTAGGCCCTTTGCTAAAGTAGCTACGTGACTCTGAGAACCTTCCCAGATTTGAAAGTATACTCTGTGCCCTAACAGGCTGGTTGTGGTCATGTGGAGCCTGTGGTAGGAGGCTTGTTTTTCAGAAATGCCTGCCGCCTTGTTGCTTTGTGATTGGGCAGTGGGTCAAGAGGGCTACGACCTTCTCCGAGCCAGGAGAAGGCTATATATACGCCCTGATTTGAGGTTTTGGTTTGGGGCTCACTTTGAGAAGAGTTGTGTGATTTGGCCAGACAAGACTCTGAGAAGCCATTGGATGTTGGTGCTTCCCTCTCTGGTAACTGAATAGGTAACTGATGTAATGGTCAGATGGTTTGGAAGCCTGTCTGTTGATCTGTTTCTCTGTTTGCTTGTAACTTGTGCTTATAACTTGTGTTTGTATTCTGTTTGCATTCTCTGAAGTTCAGGGTGCTGACTTTTCCCCCTGAACTAGGAAAATGATATACATTTGATTGCTTAAAGTGAGACTGTTAACCCATTTTGAGTTGCTTTCCTTTAGAAAAGCAGGTCTAAGAACTTGTGTGAGTAGCCACCCTGGATATGCTAGGGTGCTTGCTGATACAAAAGGGAAAAGCAAAACTGTATATAAGGAAAAGCCCCAGAGAGGGAGAGTCAGAACTTCTTGTGATAAGCTTTGTGGAGGCAGAAGCAGCTGCTTCCTGGGAGGCTGAAGAGGAAAGGGCCAGGATGGAGAGAATAATTTTGATTTTGGGAACCTGGGTGAAGTGATTTTGATTCTGGGAATCAGCTGGAGCTTCTGCTGGGGAGCTACCAGCTTCTCCTGGGAGCTGCTGAAGACTTCCAAGGGCCAGCTGGAGCTGCCAAAGACTGAGGAAGCATGACTGTGATGCTGGTACTTTGAATGAACTTGTTTGTGGCTTTGTTAAGCCTTGACTTTCCTGGGAGCAGAGACTATGAAGGATTTAAGGTGGACTGGACACTGTGAGCTTCAGTGTGGAACAGGGACTGCACAGAGAGCTGGACAAGGAGCTGGGAGCTATCTGTCTTTGAACCCAGGAGACAGTTTGGTGAATCCAAGTAGGAGCTGGGACCATAGAAGGTGATCCAGGAAATCTGAGAGTCTGCCTTGGGTCAAGATGAAGATACTCCTTGGATACTGAGTAGTGATTGATTGGAGTTGTAACTTACTTATGACCTTGAAATTGCAACTTATTTGTGACTGAGGGGTGGATGGCCTGTGTATTTTACACTACTCCTTAAGAATGAGCTGAGTAGTGACTGATATTGTAATTTAGTGTGCCCCATGAGTGGAGAACTTTGACTATTGTATTTTATGACCCTTAAGGAGGCAAGGGTGATTGAATGATTGAATTGATTGAATGATTCAATTCCTGCTTCTGCCACTTACTACCTTTGAGACCTTGAACAAGCAATTCAGTCTCCCTATGCCTCATTTTTGTTATTTGTAAAATGAGAAGGTTGGACCAGAGGGATTCCAAGAACCTTTAAAAATCTTATTTTGTGTGTCTATGATAATAATTGGCCACTTACTTACAAGTGAAAATATTAAACATGAGGAAATATAATATCAAACATAGGTAATTTTCTGAAATGCTAGGAAACCTTGATAAATGCAAAATTTGCCAGTTGGAACTCTTGATAATCCAGAATCTTATCTACATTATGCTTTTAAAAGAAAGAATCAAATGACAAAAATATAATATCAGAATTATCTTTCTCAAATCACCCAACTAAATCTTTAGGTTAGTATCTGTACCTAATAACTGTTTATAAGCTAACATAATAATAATAATAACATGCACACGAATATGTGCATATATGCATGCATGTGTGTATATGTGTGTATACACACAATATTTAATTATTAAAAACTGATACTACACCAACATCCTACTCCAAAGCCCCATTATAGCATGATCTATCTGGGTAATGGAAGGCTATACTAGTGGAGAGAGGCAGCTAGGTGGCACAGTAAATAGAGTACCAGGCCTAGAATCAGGAATATGAGTCTTCCTGAGTTCAAATTTGACCTCAGACATTTAGTAACTGTGTGACCCTGGGCAAGAAGCCTAAAAGCTCATCTGTTTCCTCATCTGTAAAATAAACTGCAGAAAGAAATAGAAACAACTTCAGTATCTTTGTCAAGAAAACCCCAAATGGGTTCATAAAGAATCAGACAGGACTCAAAAACTACTGAACTGAATACCAATGGAGGACAGCATACTGGCATGTCCTAGTTAGTATAGGCCCTATGACAGTGTCTATGTCCAGAACCATAAGTAAGTTAGGGCAACTTTGCTTTTTCCCAGGAAGCCAAATTTAGAAGGCCTTAACAACATCTGATATTCTTCAACATAAAATCAAAAGCTTAGCACCAAGTTGGCAAGAATAGTTAGGTAAAACAGGAAGCTACTATATAGTAGTATTTCTTATTCTCTTCTCCCCTTTCCTGCCCCCAATTTACTACATGTGGATTTTATGCTTCTTGCTTTAAGTATAGTTTGCAACACATCTCAATCCCCCAAATTCCTAGTTATAGGCTATCACTTTGTCCATTAATGGTCAGTTTAGCTAAATTAACAGAGGTTCATAACTAGAGATTTGGCCACATGGAGATGAGTTTGGGGACGCAGTAAGTCTTGGAATAGTCTATTAAAGTGCTGAGTGGTTGAAGTCAATATCAATTCAAGGAATATCCATATCAATGAAATCATGATCTTTTGAAGTATAGAGGAAACCCAGAAGTACCACTAAATCCTGAATCACCAAAGATTCAATTTGCTCCATTTATTAAGTTAGAAAAATGAACTGATGCATTTAAAGAGTATGGTTTTATTCAAACTTTATTTCTCAATTAATCAGAATCAAGCAGACTCCATTTCCTATGAATTCTACTTAATCAAAATCATATTTGGTGGAGGACCTAAGTCACTTATACATTGAATATTTTTCAAATGTGTTTTTAAAAACTTATAAAAATATTTGGAATTTATAGTGCTACTTTCTGTCAATGAATTACCTCCATTGGTCTCATTTTCCTCATCTGCAAAATGAGAAGGTGGCACTATATGGACTCTGAGACTATGATCCTATGATGCCACAATGTACTGACTACATTTCCAGCTGCAAAATAACCCTAAGACAAAATTAACTCTACAATACACAAAAGTTACTCTCTTAGGTATGGTGGTTCTTGCCATATAAGCAAGAATAGCTCAGGATCTTCATGCCAAGTTGCATTTTCCTTGTAGGATATGTAAATGCTAAGTTGAATTACAAAGCAATTTCATTTTTTTCTTTTTAAATCAAATGGCCCTTTTGGAAGATTTCATTAAAGAGTGATCTAAGTAGAAATAGCTAGATTCATTTATACCAATTCCTTAAAAAATAATATAATCAAGTGCATTATAATTAAATAGCAAACTCTTTTTCTCCATATTCATAGAGTTACATTGTTTAATCTTGGTTGGTCTTTATGCACAATTAATTCAGATTTCATAGTCTTTTCAGCCTATTCTGTAAATGTGCAAAATTAATAATCTCCCCAGGGATATTGCACTTTTGGTGGGAAAGCACATTCCTTTGTATTATACTAAAGAGAAGCATTCAACAAATGAAATCCAGTGCTACTACAATAATTTTATAACACAGATGCAATTTTTAGAAACCTTGAGAAGTATGCTCTGGTGGAAGAAGCAGTGAAATTAGAGTCAAAATACCTAGATTTAGGTCCTGTCTTTACCATTTACTAGCTATGTGACCATGGCCATGTTACTCCTGATATTCCATTTACTCATCTGCAAAATGGGAATAATATTTAGATCACATATTTAAAGGAGAAGTAAGGAAAGGTTTTATAAATATCAAAATACATTTAAAAGTGAACTATTGTAATTGTAGTTTCTATGATAAAATCAAATACAGAGTACATTCTCTTCCTTGTGAGACTTTTTGAAAAATCTGTTATGCCATCAGTTTTCTAGTTTGGTTGTATCAGGATTTAAGCTCAGCATATTACTATATTTTATTATGACATTTTGGATCTTGTTTTTGTCAGGACAGTCAACTAATGTCATACATGAAATCCAAATTTCTTTTTCAAATTCAACTGAATATGAAAATTGTTACTAAACCATTTCCTTGATAATAAAGTTTGGTTCAGTTTGTATTTTCTTCTTCATCATATAATTTGATAGCACAGGACATCTTATTTATTTTGTGTGTCCTAGACCCCATTGGTAGTCTGATGAAGTCTGTGGACCTTTTCCAGAATAATGTTCTCAAATAAATGAAGGAAATACTAAATTTCAGTTAGAGATTGAGGAAAAGAAAAATGTTATTTTTTCCCATTCAAGTTCAGAGATCCTTTAAAATGTATCCACAGACAATCCTGGTACCTCAGGTTAAAACCCATGAAGTAAAATGTCATGTAGCTGAAGAGTCAAACCAAGAGTGAAGACAAAGTATTGATCGGTTGTTTCCTAAAAGAATGTCTTCACTCTTCAATACACAATTTTCTCTTTTACTTAAAAAACAAAAAAGAAAAATATTGGGCATCAATTACTTGAAATTGAACTTAATAGAATTCATGGGTTTAATTCTGAGGTGAAGTTGGAAGAAAAAGGGTTTTTGTTTGTCTGTTTTCCCCCAGTAATTGTTGAATGAGAAGAGGGCAGAACCTGGTATCAGAGCAGTCCCAGACTCACAGTTCCTCCATAATTGTGTTCACCTGGTCAATTCACTTAAATCCCCAGAGCCCCACGTTCAACTTATAACCTACTTCAAACAGTTTTTCTGACAAAAATACTTTCTAAATTTAAAAACTGAGTATAACTGTAAACAATTTTTCTTATTACTGAAGAATGACTGAGCTATCAAATTTAGCTCAGTCAGAGATTTTATAAAGCTGTTTTGGCTCACTAATGACTAGAAGATTTGTCCATCTACACGAATTGCTGAGTTCCCTTAGAACATTTTCCAAATTCTATGTAATGAAATTCCCCTTTAATTTTTTTCTAGTTTTCCATAACACATATTTTTCATAAAACAATTAAGTTGATTTCCTTTATTATAGTCAAATAAAATTAAGAATTTATTAAAATGTTAGTACTAATAGTAAAAGTGGTCAGTTAGATGATACAGTGAACAGATTACACAGTCTGGATTTAGGAAGACCTGAATTCAAGTCTGGCCTTAGACACTTCCTAGCTGTGTAACTGTGGGTAAGTCACTTAATCCTTTTTAACTCACTTTCCTCATCTGTAAAATGAACTGGACAAGGAAATGACAGTATCTTTGCCGAGAAAATCCCAAATGGGGTCATGAAGAATTGGACACAAATGACTAAACAAAAAGTCTTGAAAGTAAAAAAAAAATATATGCAAGTACACACGCCTATGTTTTTATTGATGAGGTCCTTTATAGTGTGTAGATTTATGACTTAAAATAATAGCAGGAAGGCAGAGTGGATAGAGTTATTCCTAGCATCAGAATGACATGGACATCTAACATATGTTGGCTGGTGACCTCTGAGCCAATCACTTAACCTCTTAATACCAAGGCAATTATCTAAACTTATACATTGCACAGCAGTTGTCCATCTGAACTGGCAGTCAGAGTTTCCTAACCAGGGAACTCTTTATATTGAAAAAATCCCCAATTTAAGAAAAATATAGTAACCATTATGATAATGTGATAAATGGCCTAATTTTGTGGCATAAAGTTTCTCAACTTTGTGTCATTGATGATAGTACTACTCATAATTCTTTTTAGACCAGTAATCAGTGATATTTTGACTTTATAACAGCAATACAGAAGACAGTTTCAAAGAAATGTTATATCACTTTACATGATAGAGATTTCTCATTTACCCATTACCAAAATATACTTGGATTTTTCATGTTTAAACACTAATTTTAAAGTATCAAAAGGTAAATCTATTAACCATACTCAATCTGATCAAATATACTATATTTATTCATGACAAAAAGGTGTTTCTGTAAATTTTTTAAAAAAATATCATGGTCTCTAAAATGAAACAGGAATTGCTCTTGTATACAGTTTCAT
>CM053582.1:260679148-260711013 GCA_028627135.1 Pseudochirops cupreus
TCTAAAGTTGGATTGCTGAGCTTTCTTTGCTTCCTTTGCCTGCTCATGTTGCCAGTTAGTTGCTTGACTTTTGGGCTCAGTAGAACTCTGCTTTTAGTGAGGAGAGCTCTGTCCCAAATAGCTGTGGTTTTTCAGCTGCAGGAGCTATTAGGAGGCTGCAGTCTCTGCAGCCCCCACCAGCTTTGGCTCACTGAAACCGCACCTCAGACCACCACCCAAGACCACAATCCTGATCCAGGCAGTTCAAGGCAAGAGCACGTAGCCTCTAAATTATCGCTTGGCCCCTATGCAGTCTGCAGGCCAGGAGCTCTGAAGCAGCCATATGGAGGTGGCTGCTGCTTCAGACTGCTTCTAGCTCTGGAGGCAGTTTGGCTGGATCCTCTCTCTGAAATTTAGCCAAGTTCTACTGACCTTTTCCCTTTGTCCTTGACTCTTATTGGTTGGTAATTCTGGAAAACACCAGAGCTGCTGGTGATCTGCTCTCCTGAAAGCTCCAGCCTGAGCTTCTCCTGTAGGGCCTGGGGCTAAAACTGCATGGGGCTCTGCTCCCAGTGTGCTGTGATGAGCCCTTTCCGCCTGTCTGCCAGGCTGCCTTTAGCGAGAGCCTTGTTTCTCTGTCATTTTATGAGTTCTGGAACTCTAAAATTTGTTTTGAGTCATATTTTATAGGTATTTGAGGTAGTTATGGTGGGAGCCACAGAGTTGTCCTGCTTCTATGCCACCATCTGGACTCCACCCCCCTGAATATTTTTAATATGGCTCTTCACATATATTTCTCAATACAGTGATTAATTATGAAATATTCAATGCATTATTTGCTTGAATTAACTGTGATGTATTAAAAAGCCATATAATATTCATTTGTCATAGATGTATTTATTAATATTTATTTATTTGTGAATTAGTCAATTCAATTCAGGGCAGCTAGATGGCACAGTGGATAGAATGCTGGCCCTAGAGACAATAAGACATTAGTTCAAATGTGGCCTCAGGTACTTATTAGCAGTGTGAACCTGGATAAGTCACTTAACAATTTATCCTCAGTTTCCTCATCTGCAATATGAGCTGGAGAAGGAAATGGTAAACCACTCCAGTGTCTTTGCTGAGAAAAACCCAAACGGGGTCATGAAGTCCAACATGACTGAAACAACTGAACAACAAAAACTCAACATGTGCAAAACACAAAAGGAGTTGTAATTTAAACTAGTACTTGCAAACCTAAATTTCATCCTGATGTTAATCAGGCTCTTTCAGAGCATTATCTAATACTATTCACCAACATATCATTTTCATTTTATAAAAATGTGTTAATTATATTGAAAACATGACTTGATGTGGTGTTGATATCAATAGGTCTTCAAAGTAACATTTTCCTTAATAGTGGTTTCAGCATCATATTGCTCACATGTAATCAAATTAAGGAGTATAAGGTTTGTTCAGGGAAGACCAGTACCTCCAGTGTGAGGACCACTCAACCCTTTTCAGAGTTGCTTTGCACTTTTGGTCTGCACCTGATCCACTCAATTCTCACATGTGGCTCCCTCAAGTTGTAGTACATGCAGTGACCAAACTCTGGCAAACTGTTTCCACAGAATAGCTAAACCAGTTTGAGGGTAAGTGAGGGGTCTCAAACGTGTCAGAGACTTAGGGTGTTGTCTAAGCCAGGTCTGTTAAGATTTCCTCTGGCATAAGGCGTGGTTGAGAATGATTTGTTCCACTGACCAAGGTGGTGGCTGAAGCAGGCACTGTGTCTTAGAGTTTGTTTAGATATCAAAGATGAAAAGGTCATCTACTGCATCCCAAACCATCACCAGTCATCTTTGTCTTGTCATTGGGCTTTGATGACTCTGGAAGAGAGGAAGAATTCAATGACTTTGTACAACTCTGTCTACTTAAGTCCAATTTATGTCTGAAACAAAAGATATCACCCATACCATTTTTACCATTTTTGCTTATCTCAAAGTTCTATTGTAAAAAACAAGTGATGAAGCAGCAGGTGTGAGATACAATGGGAGCTGTAGTCACAACCCTGCACACAGGTAGCAAAGGCCATAGGATTGTCTTCTCACTGGAAACAGTAGTAAAATTCAGAGTATCTGAGCAGCCTTTTAAGGACTTCACTTCTCACCTTCTGAGGTGAGGGAGGGGCTAGAAAACATGCCTTAAAACTGTTTTCTTTATCCAGCCCTGGCCTGCTTACCCCTGCAGGTGTGAATTCCACCCTATGATTGAAATATAAAAAAAGTACAAAAACATCTGCAAAAATTATTCCATTCACCATTTGTATAAGGAAAGTGCACACACTTTGGACAACATGAAATCCTGTAGACCTAAAAGATGAAAAGCTCTTGTTGCAAGAGAACTTGTCAGGTATTACTTCCAAACAGCAGATGTGAGTGAAACAAGGTTGGCAAATGAAGGCCAGCTTACCAAAGTTAGAGCTGGGTACACATTTTTCTAGAGTGACCACAGTGAATGAGAGTGCTGTGAAGCTGGCATAGGTTTTATAATCAAAACTAATCAATAAAGCTTGTATGCCTACCAAAAAGAGTGAATGAGAGGCTCATGAAAATGTGATTACTACTTCCAGGAAAGGGTCACAGCATCATCAGTGTGTATGCTCCCATCATGACAAACCCTGATGAAGTCAAAGAAAAATTTAATGAAAACCTGGAGACTCTCATCATCAATGTGTCAAAAGAGGACAAGTTTATAATTCTGGGTGACTTTAATGGTAGGGAGTCCTTGGGAGGCATGGAGCTGGAAACAGCAACAGTGATGATACTTACCACTGAAGAGTTGTGCATCTCATAACCTTCTCATCAGCAGCACTGTATTCTATTTACTAAACACAACACTTCATGAAGAACCCTGGCAGAAAACATTGGCATTTAATGGACTATAAAATTATAAGGAGAAAAGACAAGATGTGAGATTGACAAAGGTGATGTGAAGCACAGAGTGCTACTGAAGTGGAGGGAAGGTTGCTGCATGATTTTTCTTTGTTCACAGATGGTTGTTCTCTAAGTGCAGCCTCTAAAGCTGAGATGCACCAGAGTATAAATCAATTCTCTGCTGCTAATTGTGGCCTAAAAATTAACACCAAGAAAACAGGTTCTCCAACAGCCAGCACCATACCATCCAAATGTAGAGTCATCAGTTATAGCAAATGAAGAAATTTCGAATACTGTGGGTAGGTTCACTTACCTTTGCAGTATACTTTCCAGGACTTAACACATGGAGGATGAGGTTGACACATGCATGGTCAGACCTAGCTCAGTATTTGGAAACAGAATCATTTCCATTTGAATTGTCTTAGGAAGATTTTGAAGATCACAAAGCAGGACAAGATATTAGACACTGAGGTCCTTTCTCAAGCGATATTGCCAAACATTTACATTCTACTGCAAAGAGTGCAACTCTGATGGACTGGCCAATTGTTGGAATGCCAAGTGATTAAAAGATTATTTTACAGATAACATATGCAATATATTTTACAGATAACATATGCAAGCAAGGCACTCACATGGTGGTCAGAAGACACTTGCAAGGATATTCTCAAGTTCTTTTTTAAGAATTTTGAAATTAATTGCATGATATGGGAGAAACTGGTAAAGGACCTCCCACCATGGAGTGCCCACATCAAAGAAGATACAGTGCTCTATGAGCAAAGCAGAAATACAGTAGCTCAAAAGTAATGTGAGATGTGCAAAATTAGAGACATCTTCACTCTAGATGTTCATATGGACTATTTGTGTCCAACCTATGGCAGAGTTCTGACCCCATATTGGTCAATCAGTCACAGTTGGACACATGGTACCTGCTTCATCCATTTGCAAAGATCACAAAGATCTTCCACCATATGGACAATTATCCTTTCCACTATGTTAATATCTTTAGAGGAACCAAGTAAAGTCTTTTGCATATAATTTATCAAAAGTCACAAACTATAACAAAAATTGAAAGTAAAATAATTTGTCATATTGACAGAGCTATTTTATAAATATATAAGAAATTTTGTAAGCAATTTTATGCAAGCCATTCATTTGATGTCAGACAAGGTTTATTTTTAAAATTTTTGTTTACTAAAACCATTTAATTTTTTTTCCTAGGGAAAAAAAAACCTACCTTTTCTTTCTAACACTCTCTCAATGTACACTTTCAACATGTTGTTTCAGTTTATTAACTTTCATCAAGCATTTGTACAAAGTAAAAACAGTATTTTTTTTCTTGTCATCAAGAACAGTACTTGTGAATCCCAATGATAAATACAATGTATTATAATTTCGGTATCTGGGCCTTTACTATGTGTTTCTGTTGTTCTGCTACTTAAACTGTCTCTGTTATACTTGCTTGCCTACTGGTTTCAGTTGCTTCATTGGATTTTCTTATCACATTAATTATTTGTACAAAAACTAGAGAATAAAAATGTAAGACAATTAAATTTAAATTTTCAATGATTATCTACAACCCTTCTCTGTATTGGACTTATCAAAGTGAATGTCATTGCAAAACAAAACATATGATATTTTTTAACTTTCACATAAAAAAAAATGTTTAGTCTCAAATTTATGTTCAAAAGAAGTAAGCAGCATGAGGATCCAACTCTTCTGTATCTTAAGCCAAGAGCAGTTTCCTTTTAATGATTATAGACTACACATGCATATAGATTAGATTAGTGCTCCTAATTATCTCATTGAAGCAAAACAGAAAAGTCTTAAAAAGTCTGCTTGGCAGCCTTTCAAATCATTGAAGGCAGCTGTGATACCTGCCTAATTATCCTGCTGCCCCACCCCTACAAATGTCTCATGACCTGGATCCACTAATGCCACTAACAATTGGGAACAAATTATGTTACCTCTCTGGGTCTTCACTCTCTTTATTTGTAACCTGACCTACTTGTCTCACAGGGTCAACGGAGGATCAAATGAACTTTATCTGTCTGAGAGACTGGTGTCTATTAGTAACAAGCCAACTTGGCCATTGAAATGAGGAGGAGAGCAAGCTTCTCCATGAACTATTATTGCAATAATTGAAGCAATCATGGGACCTGAGATGTAGAGGGAGATGCTGACAGCTGGTACAAGCTATTTGTAAAAGAAACATTGCAAGAACAATGGAAACTGGAAGAGCAGAGCTATGAAAGGCAATATGGTATCATGGATTTAGTGCTAGATCTGCATCAGCAAGACCTCAGTTCAGATCCTACTTCTAGTATTTATTAGCTATATGATCACAGGTAAGTTATTTTAGTAACTCTCAGGGTCTCAATTTCCTCATCAGTAAAGTAAGAATTAAAAATAACATCTATCTCACTGTTTTTCTATGGAGATCTGATGAGACTATGCAAGAAAACCTGTTTGCAAACCTTAAAGCATAATTATAAATGTCAGCTCTCATGACTGTGTTCTCAATCTTTTCATTGAGCTGCAAATGGAAACTGACAAATAGAGAAGAGGAAAAAGATGAATAATTTCAGTAAGCTGGAAGAAAAATAAATCAGAATGAGGAAGAGATGGGGGGGACAATTAGTGTCGGTTTATCTGTTCTCTTTCATGACGAATTTCATGAGGAGGTGAAGACAGAAGGTAGAGAGAAGAAAATTCAACAGATTCTGTGAAAGGGGAGATGGTGGGCTTATCCTTAAAGTGAAAATTTCCTATAAGAATCTACATTCAGAAGGGAGAAGAGCAGCTGCCCAGCAAGACGTTACATGATTGCTAATTCCTTTGAGATGAACCCCAGGGGATGATTTATAGCCCAGGAAAGAGTTCAAAGGGAATTTCAGATCAACAAAATTGCATTTGGAAGAATTCACTAGGAGAACAAGAGTAAGGACTACTAGAAGCATTTTGTGTGTATTTCACTTTCATAGGCCATGGGTAAAGATCCTTTATTTCCTTCAGGAATAAAACAGGGAGCATAGGAGTCACTGTGATTTGGCTAAAGGGTTGACATGCTATGTTAACAATTTCATTTGGTGGAGTTATGAATTGGTGCAGGCAAACTGGAAAGCAATTTAGAACTGTAGCCAATAAAAATGACTAAATAATGCAGAGCTTTTGACCCACTGATACCATTCCTGGTCACTTTTTCAAAAGAGATCAAAACCAAAAGGCAAGAACCCATGTGTGCCAAAATATTTATAGTGGCACTTTTTATTGAGGCAAAGATCTGGAGAAAAAGAGTAAATGTCCATCAATTGGGGAAAGTTTGAATATGTTATGGAATATGCACTGTAGGAAATGACAAGAAGGGCAGATTCAGAGAAAAATGGGAGGACCTGTATTAACTGATAAAGGAAATGAACAGTTAGGTGAGGAGAACAACTTACTGTGACAAAAACACTGTAGTGAAAAACAAAATGGAAACAATGAAAACAATATCTGTGATTCTAATCCTGGCAGTGATTAGACAGAAAGACAGAAGTCTGACGGCAAAGCATGATTTCCACCTCTCAGAGGAGAGTTGGTAGACCATATTTTCAGAATAAAATATACATTTTGATATATTTCCGATGTGTAAAATTGGTGTGCTTAACTGGTTCTTAAAAAGAGAAACATCTATTTGGGGAGTGGATGGAGTTGCGGGAGGGCAATTCTTGTGGAGTATTGATTCCAGTGTAAAGCCAAACTGAAGGAAATGTCAATAAAACATTTAATGATGCCCAGAGAACAGAATAAAATGCAGAAGGGTACACAGATAAGGAGGGTAATGTCGGCAGTACCATGTTAAATTAAATATATTCTTTTTATTAAATATAACATATTAATTATATTAATAATTATATTAATATATAAATCCATTCTTTTTCAACTTGATTGTAATGTTCATCCAGTTGATAATTTATTCAGTTGAGATTTTTTTCAAAAATCATCTAAAGTTGCTGACAGTTTCAAAGTTTAGACTTATGAATGTATGTGTAATACAGAACTATGGCAAGGAAAGGATTAGATAATCAAGCACTTGACAATCAGGTGTTGAGTGCTTATGTTTCAGACTCTATGCTAGGTCTTGAGTTTGAGAAACAAAAAGTTAAACAATCCCTACTCTTAAGAAATGTAGATGTTTGAGGACAATATAAACATTTTATAGGCATGTAGAAAAGAAATAAAAGTTGATGGGCAGAGTTATGTAGTAAATAGTACTTGATCTTCTCTGGACCTCAGTTTCCTCATCTGTTAAATGAGTGGATTGGACTTGATGACTTCTAATTACTCTTCCAGCCTGAACTATGTGATCTGGAGTAACATATAGTCAGAAACAGAAAGTATTTTACGAACAAAGAGAAGGAACATAATTTAATCTGTTAAAAAATTTAAACAGAGAAGGGGTAGGTTAACACACATGTGTATATGTAATTTCTTTGACAAAAAAGAAGGGGGCATGAGAATATTTAAGAGAAACTGAGACTCCATCAAGAAAGAAATGCAGAAGAAGATGGCTCTACCTTTAGGATCCAGAATGGAAAGGTACTTCAATAACTGAGCTGTTAAGAAATCCCTAGTTAAATTCAAGGAAGCTATTGTGACCCTTAATAAGAGAGGGAGTGATTCAAGAAGTCCTTGATGAAAATATAAAAGAAAATTGATGTGCAGTAGTAGTCAGGGGTAATGATGAAGGGAAGCATATCTTTAAAAGGTATGAAAGAATGAAAAGTTCAACAAGAAAAGAGTAGGGAGGCTATAATCTTATGAAGGAAAAGAAATGAGGAATGCTTGCTTCCCAATGGATGAATTATATCTGTAGCTAACTGCATGGCAGAAGATAAGTGGTTAACAACTTGAAGACAAGGCAGAGAGTGAGGCTTTTAGGAATCTCTGCGAGAATCTGGTTTGGGCAGAAGGTGTCAGCCAGAAACATCAACTCCAATGGAGCAGGCAGAATGAGAAACCAAGCACCATCTGAGGGAAAGAAAAGGGGGGAGCAGAGAAGAGGGGGAGTAAAGCAAGCCAGAAATGACACAAGAATGGGAAAAAGCCAGAACTGAGAGGCAAGGGTCAAGAACACAGCGAGCCAGACAAAACTGTAGGAAGCTAGGTCACTGTGGAGACAAGCTCTCAAGTGCTCAGGAGTGCTAGTCTAAGGCTGTCTGGGTTGGTTATTTGTTGTTGTTTTTTTTCAGAACATAGGGATGTGACTGACAGCCAAACCTAATCCATTATCTAAAAAGAATCTAGAATCCCTGGCTGCCTAGAGGGCTCTAAGGTCATGTAGTTTAACTTAAACCTGAGCAGTAATCTCTTCTTTGACATTCTTAGTAAGTGATCCTCCAGCTCCCACATAAAAAGTTCATTGGATGTATAAACTCACTAACTCATTAGAGAAATAGTATGTTGGAGTAAGAAAGCATGCTGGATTTGGAGTCAGAAGCCCTGCATTCAGATTCCCTTCAAACACTTATTAATTTGGTAACCTTGGGCAAATCCCTTAACCTTTCTGCCTCTCAGTTTCCTCATTGGTAAAATAGATGGTTTGTACTCAGTGGTCTTTAAAACCCATTTCAGTTCTAAATTGTTAATCTTATGGTAGCCCATTCTAGATTAGGACAATAATTATCCGGAAAAAATCAAAGATGAGGTAGTAAAAAAAATAGGACAGCTCTACTTTAGCTAGAACCATTGTCCTCAACATATTAACAAAGAAATACAGTAGGAGAGAAATAACAGTGGTGATGTTCAAATTTATTGTACCGTATCTGTCAGTCAAGAAAACCTATGAGGAAAGAATATATTTAGCAAAAAGTAAATAAAGTTCTAAGTGTAGGGCTAAAGTTATGGTGTCCATGAAAATGCAATATATGAAAAGGGCCGGCCATTATAATACATAGTCTAGGATACAGAGAGTATTGGAACTTGCCTAACATATAGGAATGACGAGCTCTTGGCTAGGGAAAGTGTATAATTAACAATGGCTAGTAAAAAAGTTATAAACAAACTGAAAAAGACAGGGAAGGGAGAAAATTGTCTATGTATAGCCACCAGACTAGATATTGTACTGAGTATGCTGTGAAGAAAGAAGAGTATTATCAAAGATACCTCAGATTTTGCAGACCAAAAAAAAAAGTATTAGAAAAGAGCCAGCAATAGAATTTATGACCCAAATGACTATACATACATGTATGCATTGTGGTTAACAAAAAAAATGAACTAGAAATCCTTAACCAAGGGGGCAAATTTGACCTGAGAAGGTCACTTACATTTGGAGTGAAACTGAAAACCAGAAAATGGCTCTGGAAGAATATGTGCCCCTATTAAAAAAAATTAGTATAGGTTAGGGTGAACTGATAATTAAATTATGGAAGTAGAAAATTATGAAATGGGAGCAAAAATGCTTAATTCTTTGAGTACTTGCTGGGAAGGATCCTCAATGGCAGTGGGAATGAGGCTACAATAACACTTTAAGAAGCCAAAGAGAGTGTCAAAGCAAACAGGAAGGGCAGAGACAAGTGGAAAAGGGGATACAGAGGCAGATGGTGTGAGGACAGCAAGTGGGGATGTAAAGGAAAGCAGGCAGCATGGATCTGAAGCAGATGGAAGAGTTATTGAGGGGAAGGAGCTTGAGGTCTCATTTTAGTAGGGATTTGGGGGAGAACAGAAGCATTTAGATGAATGCCTTAAGAGAAGCAGAAACCAAAGCTCTTTCACTTTAACCCTCAAAATATTTTCATCTTCTGAGGCTAGTATAAAACATTTAATGCTTATGTATAATCTACATTTAAGGGATTGGGCATGTCTGCAGGAGAGAGAGGTTCCACTACAGTTTGGGAACATTGTGTTGGCAGTCCCAAACTCAGAAACTATCTAGGATGATTTATTTGAGGTATGTATGTGTGTATGCACCTTTTTTTAAGTTAAATTTTATTTTTTCATATATAAATTTATCTTCTCTCCCCCACCACTCAGAATGAGAAAGCAAGAAAAAAAGCCATGTTACAAATATGTATGATCATTCTAAAAATCCCACATTAGCTATGGTAAAAAAATTCTAAATCTACTGTCACTAACCTCTTTTTTTCAGAAGGTGGTTAGTAGGTTTCATAATAATTCCTCAGGGACCATAGCTGGTCATTGTGCTGATCTTAGTACCTATATCCTTCAGATTTGTTATTAAAATACTGTTATTACATAAATTGTTTTTTTTTTCTGGTTCTGCTCCCTGAATTCTGTATCAGTTTATTCAAATCTTTTCAACTCTTTTTGAAACCATTCCCTTAATTTCTTACTGTTTAATAGAATTCCATCATATTCATATAATATAGTTTGTTGTGCAATTCCCCCATCTGAGGAGGAATTCTAATTCTTTGCCATTGCAAAAAGAGCTACTATAATCACTTTTGCAAATGTGGATCCTTTACTTATTTTAAATATATATGTATATGTGTGTGCTTTTGTATATATATATATATATATATGCATATGTGTGCATATTATTATCAATAGAGCTAATTATACTTATAGTTTTTCTCATATCACTATAATCTCCTAGCCACTATTGTATTTATTTTTTTGCCTCAAAACTTATTAGGGAAATCAATCTACAGTTTTTGTTTTATGTTGTTCTTCTCTGTGTTTTAGGTTTCAAAACCATATTTGTGTAATAGAAGAAATTTGGTCAGACTCCTCTATCTTGAAATGAATGAAAAACCATAGACAAAGTTTCTGACTAATTAATAATCAATTTATATTTATCTATCTACCCTCACACCCACACACAAGCATTTGGGGTATAGACCTAGAAGTGGCATTGCTGGTTCAAGGGATATGCACCGCTTATTAACTTTTTGGCATGGTTTTAAATTGTGTTTCAGAACAATTCATAGTTCCACACTGCATTAATTTAAATGTTTTTCGATAGCCTCTCTAATATTTACCGTTTTTCTTTTTTGTCAGTTTATGTAGTCTGATGAGTATTAGGTAGAACCTTCAAGTGGTCTTAAATTGCATCTTTGTAATTATTAATGAAATCAGAACATTTTCTGTGACTATTGATAGCTTGGATTTCTTCCCCAGAAACATATCTGTTCATATTATTTGACTATTAATCAATTGGAGAATAACTGGTATTTTTACATATTTAATTGGTTTCACATATATTTTAGACATAAGACATTTATCAGACAAATGCTGCAAAGTTTTTTTTTTCCTCAGTTTTACCTAATTTGGGATGGAATGAGATAATATCTGAAAAGTGTTTAGTACAGTGGATGTCACATAGTAGGGGCTTTATAAATAGTTCCTTTTACTTATCTTCTAATTGTAGCTAAATTGGTTTTGTTTCTGCAAAAAAGTTTATTTTATGTAATCAAAATTGTCTATTTTACCTCCTGTGATCCTTTGTAACTTGTTTGGTCATGAACTCTTCCTTTAACCAGACATGGGTAACTTTTTTTCCCATTCTCTAGCAATTTGCATTTGAAGTGATCCTTTATGACCATATCATGTACTCATTTTGAGCTTATCTTGATACAGAGTGTGAGATGTTGGTCTATCCCTAATTTCCGTAAGACTACTTTCTAGTTTCCTCAGAAGTTTTTGTCAGATAGTGAGTTCTTGCCCCAATATCTGAGAGATTTGAATTTATCAAAAAGCAGGTTTACTTTGCTATATTGTGTACCTACTCTATTCAATTAGCCATCTACTCTATTTCTTCTCCATTACCAGATTGTTTTGATGATTACCGCTTTAAAGTATGGTTTCTTATTTCCTTCCATTTTATTTTCTGTAGGGCAAGATAAATTTCTATATCCCATTGCCTGTATATCTTATTTCCCAGTTTCATGTAAAAACAATTTTTAGCATTCATTTTTAAAACTTTAAGTTCCGCATTCTCTCTCTTCCTTCCTTCCCACACACCCTCATTGAGAAGGCAAACAATCTGATGTAGGTTATACATGTGTAGTCATGCAAAACACTTGCATGATATTCATGCTATAGAAGACTGACTATATTTCTGCCCATCCTATCCTGCCCCCCATTTATTCTATTCTCTCCTTTGACTCTGTCCCACCTCAAAAGTGTTTGCTTCTGATTACCCCTCCCCCATTTGCCCTCTTTTCTATCATCCCACCTCTCTTATCCTTTTCCCCCTACTTTCCTGTAAAGTAAGATAGATTTCCATACCCAATTGAGTGTGGTTATTTCCTTCTTCAGCCACATCTAATGGGAGTAAAGTTTACTCGCTACCCCTCACCTTCCCCCTCTTCCCCTCACCATAAAAGCTTTTTATTATCTCTTTTATGTGAGATAATTTACTGCATTCTACCTCTCCCTTTCTCCTTCTCCTAGTATATTCCTCTCTCAACCCTTAATTTTCGTTTTTTAGTATCATCCCTTCATATTTAACTCACCCTGTGCCCTCTGTCTATATATGTATATATGTGATTTATACCCATGTATGTGTATAATTGTATGTATATGTGTACACACATGCACAAATGCATCTATATACATACATACATATGCATGTGTGGATGTGTGTTCCCTCCAACTACCCTAATACTGAAAAAGGTCTCATCAATTTCAAATATCATCTTTCCATGTAGGAATGTAAATAGTCCAACTTTAATAAGTCCCTTATGATTTATCTTTCCTGTTTACCTTTTTATGCTTCTCTTAAATCTTATATTTGAAAGTCAGATTTTCTTTTCAGCATTGCTCTTTTCATCAAGAATGTTTGAAAGTCCTCTATTTCATTGAATGTTAATTTTTTCTCTTGATGTAATATACGCAGTTTTGCTGGGTAGGTGATTCTTGTTGTAATCCTAGCTCCTTTGGAGATATGATATTCCTCCACAATATCATATTCCAGGACCTCTGATCCTTTAACGTAGAAGCTGCTAAATCTTGAGTTATCTCAATTGCGTTTCCACAATTCTTGAATTATTTTTTTTCTGACTTCTTGCTATATTTTCTCCTTGATATGGGGACTCTGGAATTTTGCTACAGTGTTCCTGGGGGTTTTCCTTTTGGGACCTGTTTCAGGAGGTGTTTGGTGGATTCTTTCAATTTCTATTTTCCACTAGTTCTAGATTATCTGGGCAATTTTCCTTGATAATTTCTTGAAAGAGGATGTCCAGGCTCTTTTTTTTTTTTTATCATGGCCTTCAGGTAGTCCAATAATTTTTAAATTCTCTTTCCTGGATCTATTTTCCAGGTCAGTTGTTTTTTCCAATGAGATATTTCACACTGTCTTCTTTTTTTCATTCTTTTGGTTTTGTTTTATAATTTCTTCATTTCTGATAAAGTCATTAGCTTCCATTTGCTTTATTCTAATTTTTAAGAAATTATTTTCTTCAGGGAGCTTTTGGACCTCTTTTTCCATCTGACCAATTCTGCTTTTTAAGGCATGCTTCTCCTTTTTGGCTTTTTGGAACTCTTTTGCCATTTGGGTTAGTCTATTTTTTAAGGTAATGTTTTCTTCAGCATTTTTAGCAAGCTGTTGACTTGTTTTTCATTATTTTCGTACTTCACTCTCGTTTCTCTATCTGCTTTTTCCTCTATTTCTCTTACTTGATTTTCAAAATCCTTTTTGAGCTCTTCCATGACCTGAGACTGATTTATATTTTTCTTGGAGGCTTTTGATGTAGGAGCTTTGATTTTGTTTTTTTCTTCTGAGTGTATGCTTTGATCTTCCTTGTCACCAAAGTTGTTAATGTTGTTTTCAAGTGAAACTGGGGAGAGCTCAGGCAACTTCCTGACTTTTCTCCACCACTGTGGCTCTGCCTCCCTCAACTGTAATTTTTATTGTATTTGCTCAGCCTGCCCACAAGAAATTAGTATTTTCCAAAATCTTTAGAATTGTCTTTATTGCTGTGAAAAGTAATTTTTAATGTGTGTGTCTTGGCAGGTTGACTCCCAAATATTTTATTTTTTCTGCCAAGATTTTAAATGGAGTTTATTTACCTATCTCTTCCTGCTGGATATTATCGGTAATTTTTAAAAACATCAGTGATTTATGTGAGTTAATTTTTATTTTTGCTTTTTTGAAGGGGGGAAGGCTAAGCAATTGGGGTTAAGTGACTTGCTCAAGGTCACACAACTATTAAGTGTTAAGTGTCTGAGACTAGATTTGAACTCAGGTCCTCCTGACTCCAGGATTGGTGTTCTATTCACTGTGCCACCTAGCTGCCCCATGGGTTTATTTTATGTCCTACAACTTGACTAAATTTTAAAATTATTTTGACTAATTTTTTTAGTTGACTCTCTTCTCATCATCATGTGCAAAAAAACAGTGGTAGTTTTAATTCCTTGCTTATTCCCTTAATTTCATTTTCTTGTAGTATTGATATAGTTAGCATTTTTAGTCAAAAAAATTGAATTGCACTAGTGATGATGGACATCCTTGCTTTATCCTTCATTTTATTCGGAAGGATTCTACTTTATCCCTACTACAGATTTTTTATTTTAAGGAAATCATTTTATCATTTTAAGGAAAGCTCCAGTCATTCCTATGCTTTCTAATGTTTTCAATAGGAAAGAGTGTTGTCTTTTGCCAAAAATCTTTGCATATCTGCTAAGATAATTATATGATTTTTGTTATTTTCTTATCAATATGGCCAAGTATTCTTATCATTTTTCTCCTATTGACCCAGCCCTGCATTCCTGGTATAAATCTCACATGGTTGCAGTTTATGATTTTTGTAATATATTCCTGTCATCTCCTTGCCAATATTTTATTTAAATGTTTTTATTAATATTTATAAGGGAAATTTGTGTAGGATTTTCTTCTTTCTGTTTCTGCTCTCTTTGTTTTAGTATTCAAAACCATATTTGTATCATAGAATAAATTTGGTCAGACTCCTTCTCTACTTTGAAATGGGTGAAAAATCCCCAAGAGCTAGAGCTTCTGCATAATTAATAATCAATTCATTAATTAAGCCAGCCAGCAATTAATAAATTAATGGTCATAAGTTTTGCTTGGTCAATCAGACACCCCCAAAGAAAACCCTAAAAGCCTTAAATATCCATTCTAAAAGGGAATTGCTTTGATAGGTGAAAATCAACCATAATTGGTAGACATTTAATGAGGAAGTGGGCTAAAAGTCTTTAGCTCCTCCTTCTGAGAATGTGACTTGATCATGAGACTCAACATCTTCCAGCAATGTGGACAGGGGAATCTACCTCCATCTGGACCTCTCCCGCTTGTTTTCTCTTTCATTAACTAGGTCCTCCTAAACACAAATAGAGGGGAACAAGGACAGGGGTTCCCTTCCCCAGGATAAGGACTCTCCCAGACTGGATTCTGTTTATATGCTAAACAGAAGTTAGGCCTCTTAGTTGGGTGAGGTCCCATCTAAGATTGACAAGCAAGTTGCTTGAGGGCTAGAGTAATTTCATCAATCAGTCACATCCTGCAGAGATGGACTAACCTTAACAAGACCTGGGGCTCTAAACAGAAATCATGAGAAAAGCCTGGATCATAAATTAATAATTGTTTATTGACATAATGCTATAATAATAATTAGCTCAACTTATTTTTCCAAACTGTTAATATAGCATTGAAATGAGTTATTCTTTAAGTATACTTGGTAGAAGTCACTTGTAAATTTATCTTGGCTTAGGTTTCTTTTCTTAGTAACCTCATTTATGGCTTATTCAATTTCTTTTTCTAAGATATTTCTTCTCATTAATCTGGACAATGTATACTTTTCCAAATATTTATCCATTTCATTTAACTGGTCAGTTTGATTGCCATATACTTGTGTAAAATGGCTCCTAATAACTACATCAATTTCATTTTTTATTGATTGTGCACTAATCCTTTTAATTTTCCAAGTAGTAATGTAGTTTTTCTTCTTTCTTTTAAAAACTAAGTTAGCCAATAATTTATCTACCTTATTTTCTTTAAAAAAAAACAAGCTCCTAATTTTGCTTGTTATTTTAATTTTTTACTTTCAATTTTATTAAAGTTTCCTTTGATTTTCAGGATTTTCATTTTGGTGTATGTTCAATATTATTTAATTTGTTCTTTTTAAGAGCATTTTTTTTAAGTTGCATAACCAATTTATTGATCTGTTCTTTTTTTTAAGCTTTTAGAGATACATAATTTTCCCTTACTAATGCTTTGGCTGAATCTCACAAATTTTTGTATTTTGTCTCATTGTTGTCATTATCTTTAATGAAATTATTGTTTGCTTCTATGATTTGTCCTTTGATGTGCTTGTTCTTCCATATCAGATATTTTTAGTTTTTAAATAGTTTTTAATCTGTACTTTAAAGGTATTTGTTTTATTGAATACAATTTTATTGCTTCGTGATCTGAAAATAGTATACTTATTATCTTTACTTTTCTGCATTTGTTCCTGATTTTTTTATGCTCTGATCTATGATCATTTTTCCTATGTTAGTGTCATTACAAACTGAGAAAATATATACACTAATTTCAGTTTCCATTCAATATTCTGTGAAGATATATCATAATTTTTCTAAAATTCTATTCATCTTATTAAATTTTTCTTGTTTATTTTATATTATAATTTTTTTTTTCACTCTGAGAGGGGCAAATGGAGGTTCCCTCACTAGGATAGCTTTATTGTTTATTTCCTTTTGTAACTCATATGACTTCTCCTTTAAAGAATTTAAACACTATTACATTTGGTCCATATATTTAGTTTTGCTATTGCTTCACTTTCTATGGTACCTTTTAGTAAAATGTACTTTCACAAATATCTCTTTGAATTAGGCATTTTAATTCTTTTTTTTAATGCTTTTTAATGCTTTTTCTTAGATCATGATTGCTACCCCATCTGTTTTTTTTTCCTTCGGCTGATTCATAATAGATCCTGTTCTAGCTCTTTATTTTTATTCTGTGTGTCTTTCTGTTTCAAGTGTATCCCTTATGAAAAAAATGAATGAATATATATATATATATACATATATATATATAGAATGTGTGTACATGTATACACATGTGTGTGCATGTCAATAAATTCTGCTTTCTAATCTATTTTCTGTTTCTGTTTTTTTGAATCAGTTCATCCTATTTGCATTTGTGGTTATGATTTTTAACTTCATATTTCCCTCCATCCTTTTTTCTCCTATTTATTCTTCTCTTTTTCTTTTGCCCTGTCCTCTTCTCAAAAATCTGTTTAACCTTTGATTCTCTTATCATTCCTTTCTCTTTTTCTTAGCCATTTTCCTTCCTTCTTCCCTGTTGGACAAGAAGAATTTCTGTACCCAGCTGTGTGTGTATATTTGTTTTTCCCTCTTTAATCCAGTTTAGATCATTGTGAGGTTTCGAGCATTGCCCCATATCTGTGCTCCCCCATTTTCTCCTTCATTGTAAAAACTTTCCCTTACATGCCTCTATTATGTGAGATATTTTTTTTTTCTGATTCTTCCTTACCCTTCCCTGTTCTCCCAGTATATCCTTCTTTCCCACTCTTCCTTTTTTTCTGGAACATTCCCACAGAAGGGGAGCTTATGTCCCCCCTCTAAAGAGACTCCTTCTAACTGTCCTAATAAAGTATAAAGTTTTTAGGATTTACATGTATCATCTTCTCATATAGGAATATAAGCCATTTTGTATTACTAAATACCTTGTGATTTCTCTTTCATGCTCACCTTTTTATGCTTCTCTTGACACTTGTGTTTGAACGTCACTTTTTAATCAGCTCTGACTTTTGAAATTCAGTAGCTATGTCATTAAAAACCAATTCCCCTTTCCTCCTCACCCCCCATAGAATGGGTAGATTATTTTTGGTTGGAATCCAATTCCTTTACCTTCTGGAATATCATATTTGAGGGTATCCACTTCTTTATCACAGGAGCTTCTAAATTTTGTGTGATCCTGACTGTGGTGCCACGGCATTTGAATTATTTCATTCTGGCTATTTCCAATATTTTCTCCTTGACCTGTGAACTCTAGAATTCGGTTATAACATTTTTTATGAGTTTTCATTTTTGGATTTTTTTTAGGGGATGATAAGTGGATTCTTTTAAATTTTTTTTTTGTCTCCAGTTCTATGATGTCTAGGTCAATAAAACTTAGAATCTAAATGAAACAAAAATATTTTAAATGATATAAAATTCTCAGATTAACAGAACAAGAAATAGAAGACCTAACTTACCCAATCACAGAAAATGAAATTGGACAAGCCACAAATGACCTCTTCAATGGGAAAAAAAGAACCAGGTGGATTAACAAGTGAATTCTATCAAACCCCAGAAGAGCAATTAATATTACACAACATCTTTGGGGGAAAGTGGAAAAAAGAATTATTCTCACAAAATTTCTTCTATGACATAAATATGGTCTTAATAACTAAACCAGGGAGGGTCCAAACAGGGAAAGTAAATTATGGACAAATATGCCTACTGAATATTGATGACAAAATTTTAAATAAAATATTAGTGAATATTCTACAGAAATATATCACAAAGATGTCCATTATCAACATTACTATTCAATACAGTGCTAAAAATGCTAGTTATAGGAGAGAGGCAAGAAAAAAGAAATTAAAATTTACTAGTTTCTCTGATAAAAGCCTGATTTCTTAAATATATAGGGAACTGCCAAGTTTAGAATAAATAGAACCATTCCCCAATTCATAGTCAAAGGATATGAATAGATAGTTTTGAGAAGAAATTAAAGCTATAAAATCATAGGAGACATGCTCAAACTCACTAGTAATCAAAAAACAAATCAAAATAACTCTGAGATACCACCTCATACCTATCATTTTGTCTAACACAAAAAAGGAAAATAATAAGTGCTGGAAGGGGTGTATAAAAAAGATACAATGACGCATTGTTTGTGGAGCTGTGAACTGATCCAACCATTCTGGAGAACAATTTAAAACTATGCCTGGGAAATCAAACTGTGCATATACTTTGATCCAAGAATACCACTACTTGAGAAAAAATGAAAAGAATCTATGTGTCCAAAAATATTTACAGCAGTTCTTTTTGTGGTGGCAAAAAAAAAATTGAAATTGAGGGTATGTCCATTAGTTGGGGAAGGACTATGGTATATGATTGTGATTCACTGTAATTGTGCTATAAAAATGATGAGGGGAATGGTTTCAGCAAAAACCTGGGAAGACTTACATGAACTGATGCAAAGTGAAGTAAACAGAAGTAGGAGAAATTTGTACACAGTAATAATGATTTGTAATGAAAATCAACAGCAAAAGACTGAGCTAGGCTGATTGATGCAATGATCCATGACAATTCCGAAGGATTCATGAGGGAAAATGTTATCCATCTCCACAGAGAGAATTGCTAAACTCTGAGTACCAATTGAAGCATATTTTTCTTTCACTTTATTTTTCTTGCTTCCCCTGCCCCCCACATGGCTAATGTGAATGTGTTTTATATTACTTCATAGATATAATGGGCTTCATATTTCTTGCATTTTCCGTGGGTAGGTGAAGGGTAGAAGGGAGGAAGAGAACTTGCACTCATATATTTAAAAAAAAATAAAATGTGAAACAAAGGAAATGCATTAATAAAAGGAAGAAGATCCAGAGATAAAACACTCCAGTTGGTGAGGTACCACCTCACACCCATCATATTAGCTAACGAGACAGAAAAGATGATACCATATGGTGATTTATTCAGAACATTTGGATTTTTAACCTGAATAAAAGAAGTAATAAGTACATAATATCTGTCTGAATATTTTAAAAGATTTTTAATGCAGAAAGAAGAGTTAGATTAACTCTTCTCGGCCCTAATGGGTAGAACCAGAAGCATGGATGGAAGTCACAAATAGACAAACACAGGGTCAATGTGAAGGAATAGTAAAAAAAAGAGATACTAAAAGTAAAATGGGCTACTTTTCATTGAAAGACTTTAGGTGAGGGTAGTCAGTAAATTTGTTGTAGAAGAAATTCTTGTTCAGGTATGTGTTAGAGAAGAGTATGTCTATGACTCCTTCCAAATCTGATATTTTGAAATTCTTCTATACTTGTCAAGGGTGAGTGGTAATTGGGGGCCAATTGAAACAGTGCGCATATTTTTCTGTCATGTTAGCCAATATGCTAGATATGGGGTGATATCTCTGTTTTTTTATTTGCATTTTTCTAATCAAAGTGATTTAGAACATCTTTTTTTTCATATGCCTATTAATAGCCTTGATTTTTTTCTTATGAGAACTACTCAGTGAACATATATGAAATGGTGAATGGCTCTTTTTTAAAAAATAAATTTGACTCAGTTCTATAATAAGTACATATTTGAGAAATGAAGCCTTTTATCAGAGAAATTTGTTCCACTTCTTTATAATGGTAGCTGCTAAATTTTGTGTGATCCTGATTGTGGCTCCATTGTATTTGAATTATTTCTTTCTGACTATTCTCAGTATTTTCTCCTTGATCTAGGAGTTCTGGAATTTGGTTATAATATTCCTAAGAGTTTTAATTTTTGAATTTCTTTCAGGAAGTGATCAGTGAGTCAATAAAACATGCAATCTAAATGAAATGGTAGAATATTTAAAATAATATAAAATACTCAGATTAACAAAACAATAAATAGAGCACCTAACTCAGTCTTAGAAATGTCATCTAAGGTTCTTTCTGCTTTCTGACAGTGAAAAAGAATCATATAAGAATGGGATTATGTTTAATATACCAGATGGATGTTTGAAATTTATCTATATTGAATATACTACAAAATTTGGAGTACAAATTGTTCATTTATTTTCTTTAAAAATATTTTCTAGATATATTTTATTTTGACATTATCTATATTCCCTAAATACACTTCCCTCACTCTTAGGAAGCCATCTTGTAACAAGGTATAACAAAGCTAGAAAAAGGTGAGGAGAGGTGGGTAAGAGAGAGAGGAGGGTGGAAATGCAGCAAAACCAATTAACACCTTGAAAATGTCTGACATCTTAAACAATATTCCATACCCACACATTTCCATCTTCTATAAAGTAGTAGGGGAAGATGTATATACATAAATCACCTTTCAAACCTAGTTTGTTTACCATAGGCTTGGCATCAATTTATACAAGGTTTTCCAAGGTTCTCTGTATTCATCATCTTTGTCACTTCTTATCGCATAGCATTATAATACTGCATTACTTCACTTACCACAGTCTGGTTAATCAGAGACAAATTTATAGGTATTAACTTTATTTCTAGTGGGCTTTTTTTTGTTTATTTTTTATTTTTTAGCTTCAGAAAAAAGTACTGCTAAAGTTTGTGTGTCATTGATTTTGGTAAAGTATTTGCCTAGCAACTGAACCTCTAGGTCAAAGTATATTGACTTTTTACTCATTCTATTTGCATTACCCCAAATTTCTTTCCAGAATAGCTATACCCATTCATGTATCTAGAAACCACACATTCATGTGCCTGTCTTTCACAACTTCTTTGCTATTGATTATTTCCATCTTTCGTCACTTTTTCAAATTTGGTGTGTGTGAAGTGAAACTCACAGGTCTTTTGTAAATTTATATTTCTTTTATTATTTATGATTTGGAAGGTGGGGTTTTTTTTGGTCTTTTTTTTGGGAGGGGTGAGGGCAGGGCAATTAGGGTTTAAGTGACTTGCCCAAGATCACACAGCTAGTAAGTATTAAGTGTCTGAATCCAGATTTGAACTCAGGTCCTCCTAACTCCAGAGCCAGTGCTCTATTGACAGCACCACCCAGGTGTCCCTGATTTGGACATTTTTAATAAGACTGCTATTAACTTAGGATTCTTCCTTTTGCAATTAATTATATCCTTTGACCATTTATTTATCGAGGAATGGCTTTTAGTCTTATGAATTTCTAATATTTTCCTTGTATTGTGGGCATGATTTTCTTATATCATGGATATCAAACCTTCATCAGAGACATGTGCTATGAAGTTCCTTCTCTCCTTCCCTCCAAATGACTGCTCCCCTTCTTATTTTAGACACATTAATCTTGTTCATTCAAAAAAATTTTTCCATTTCATGTAATGAAAATTATCTATGTTATCTTTTGTAATTGCTTCCATCTCTTGTTTCGTTAAGAATTTACCCTTTTGTATAATTGTGAAAGAAAGGTATGTGATCTCTATAATGTGGATGTAGTGCAAAATTTTGGTCTGAACACAATTTCCAAATCCTCATTTTTGGTTAACAAGCAGTAAAATACATAAATGAAAAGTCAGTTACAACCAACATATGTGGCAAAATTGTTTAATGAATTTTGAGAATATATTTTGAGGGCATGTTTTTAGGTGTCTTTGAAGAAGTGTCTTATAAATCAAAATTTGTGATTAAAAACCCATGAAATAAATTGTTATGGATAGATTTTAAGGAGGAAAAAAAATCAGATTTTCTAGCTGGAAAGACTTACATGAACTGATGCTGAGGGAGGGGAGCAGAACCAGGAGAACATTGTACACAGTTACAGCCACATTGCATGATGACTAACTTTGATAGCCTTGGCTCTTCTCAGCAATGCAAGGTTCTAAGACAATTCCAAAAGGCTCATGATGGAAAATGTTATTCACATCAAGAAAAAGAATTATGTAGTCTGAATGAGAAAGAAAAAACAAAACAAGACAAAAAAAGAGAGAGTCAACAGTATGCCTTGATCTCTTCTTTTATCCTTTCCTTCCTCAACAGGGTTTTGTTTCTGTCTACCACCTTCCCTGGTCTGCCCTCTCTTCTGTCAGTTCCCCTTATCCCTGCCTTTACTTAATCTCCCTCCCTTCTATTTTCCTGTCAGGTAAGATAGATTTCTATACTCAATTGATTGTGTATATCATTCTCTCTTTGAGTCAATACTGATGTGAGAAAGGTTCAAGTGATGCCTTCCACCCACCCTCCCATCTTAACCTCCATTGTCATAGATTTTTTTCATACCTCTTCATGTGAAATAATGTACCCCCATTCTACCTCTTCCTTCTGTATCCTTAAAGATTTTTATGTCATTCCCTCAAATTCACCTTGTACCCACGCCCTCTTTCTATGTATATTCCTTCTACATTTTTTGAGAATTACAAGATTCATCTTCCCATGTAGGGATATAAGCAGTTCAGCTCCATTGAATCCCTTGTTTTCTTTTCCTTTTTCCCCTTTTTTAGGCTTCCCTTCCATTTCAATAGTGGAGACCATTTTTGTTGTTTTTATTGCTGTTGTTCAATTCAATTCTGGTCTTCTCATTATGATAGCTTGAAATCCGTCTCTCTCATTAAGTGACTATTCCACCCCTCCCCCCATGGAGTATTGTGCTTAATTTCACTGAGTAGGTGATTCTTGGTCGTAGTCCTAGTTCTTTTGTGTTCCAGAGTATCATGGTCCATGACCTCTCATCCTTTAATGGTGTAACTGCTAAATCCTATGCAATCCTGATTGTGGCTACCTGAAATTTGAATTGTTTCTTTCTGGCACCCTCAGAGAAACAGAGTACAAACAAGTATAGTGTAGTCTTATATAGATGCATACACATTTATATGTCTATATAAGAGTATGATTATACATATCTAAACATATGTAAGTATATATATGTAGGTGTGTATATGTGTACATACATACATATATACATACTCATATACATGCATGTGTGTGTGTGTGTGTCTCTGTTTAAAGTCTTTTTTAAGTTCTATGAAATCTTTTTTTGGGCAGGTGACCATTTGATGTTACTCTTTGGGGTAGGAGAGGTTTTTTTTGTTTGTTTGTTTGTTTTTTTGTTTTGTTTTTTTTTACTTCAGTATCCTGTTCAGAAGATAAACCCCAGTCTTCTTTATTCCTATAATAACTTTCTGTAGTTGGACTTTTTTTTTCCCTGACTACTCTTTTTTTTTTTTGGTAGTAGCTTATGCTTTTAATCACTTCTAGTCCTGGAGTATGGGGGATGCCTCTGGCCTCAAATTCTTCTTCAGTTCTCCCCTCTGGCCTAGAACTGAAACCAAGAACTCTGCCCTCTTCTAAGTGCCCAAAGCCAGCAGCGTCCCTACCCCACTGCTTCTGTACTCATTAGGCATGTGATAGTTCCTTCTTTCTCAGGACTACATCTCAGCAACACACCTGGGTCTGGTGTCCCTTATCAGCAAAGGTTCCCTCAATCTTCCCCTGCTCAGAAGCCCATCTCCTCACCAGGGGGTGAAAATTCCTGTCACTGGGGCTGAGGCTACCTCAGAGCTTGCTGTTTGCTATTTCAACATAACTAACCTAGAGGTGTTTACACTTCACAGGGAGGAAACTTCAGTCCTGGAATTTTTCATTGGATCACTTTCCAGTTATCCCAACTGTTCTGCCCCAACTCTTGTTTATTTTTTCCTGCTCTCTGTTCACCCTGAAATGCTAATTTTTCTCATTTTTGGGGGGCAATCTGGAGAGCCTAGAATTTTCTGCCCTACTCCACCATCTTCTCAGAATCCTCTCTGACAATTTCTTAAAAGATGCTGTCCAGGTCCTCCTTTTGATAGTGACTTTCAGGTCCTCCAATGATTCTGACATTGTCTCCTCTGTCTCTGTTTTTCAGGTCAATTGTTTTTCCAGTAAGATATTTTATAATTTCTTCTATTTTTTCATTCTTTTGAATTTCTTTGCATATAGTCATTGGCCTAGAATTGCCCAGTTCTGACTTTTAAGGAGTTATTTTACCCAGTTAGCTTTTGTACTTCCTTTTCCATTTGGCCAATTGCACTTTTTAGCAGTTGTTTTCTTTTTCCAAGTTGTTGATTCTCTCCCTCACCCCCCATAATTCTCTTGCATCACTCTCATTTATTTTCCTATTTTTTTCTTCTACCTCTCTTATATGATTTTTAACCTCCTTTTTTTCAATCCTTCCATGAGTTCTTTTTGGGCTTGAGAGCTTTTTTGTTTTTCTTTGGGATTCTGTGCATCGATATTTTGACATTTTTCTCCTCTTTTGAGTTTGTGTCTTGGTCTTCCCTGTCACCATAATAACTTTCTATGATCAGATTCTTTTTGTCATTGTTGTCATTGTATTTTGCTCAAATTTTTTGACCTTTTCCCTTTCTTTTAAATTTGATCTCTGCTCCCAGTGTTGGAGAGGCACCCTCTCAGGCTCCCTGTGCACTGAAGCACTGGTTGTTTAGCTTGTGCTGCACTGATATTGTTCTGAGATCCATGGGGGACCCTTGTATCTGGTGCTGTGCTGAGGGGGTTAGGTGGGGGGTTGTTGGTGTTTTGGAGGCTATAGAGGTCTGCAGCTTACCTGATGCTGAGCTGGGTCCTAGTGCTAGTGTTTGGCATGGGCTGAGGTTAATGGGGCATTTTTGCATTTCCTGGGGCTAAACTGAAGCACATTGAAGTCTAGACCCCAAACGATGCTTATTTGCTTGGGGTTTTACTGGAGAACATGGTGGTTCTCAGACCTGGAGTCTGCTGGTTCCCCTGGCTATGCTGAGGCAGACAGAGTGTTCTGGTATTGGTATTTGCCTGAATCACCACACTGGGGCTCAGGATCTCTCCCTGGGTTTTCTGAGGTGGGGCTTGCTGCTGGCTTGCTGGAAGGCTTCCTGGCCTAGACCATGCTCCTCTCTTACCTGAGACAGATTTTTTTCATTTTTTTTTTTTGCCAATATTCCAAATTTCTTGGGCTCAAAGTTTGTTTCACCCTGTCTTTTTGCTGCTTCTCCTTATCCAAGATTCATTTTGGAGCAATATTTGATGGTTGTTTGGAGGTGACTGTCAGAAAATAACAGCAATTTACCATTTACTCTGACATCTTGGCTCCCAAAAGTCTAATAAACATTTACTTAATAACATTTTTTCTTTCTTTCCCATTTACCTTTTTATGTTTCTCTTGATCCTTTTATTTGAAAATTAGATTTTCCTTTTAGCCCTGGTCTTTTCATCAGGAATATTTGAAATTTCTCTATTGCATTGAATATCCATCTTTTCCCCTGAACAATTATGCTCAATGTTGAGGGTAGTTGATTCCTGGTTGTGAATCTTTGCACATTATTTTTGCCTTGAAAATAGTTCTGCTGTGACCTCTAGCTCTTAGTAATCTTTAGTATCCTTCAAAACTCAGTTCAGAATTTGCATCTTGCCTGAGGCTTTTTCTTACTACTCTACGTATTAGCAATTCCTGAAAATGAATCCAATTTCTTAGTATTTCTTTTATATGTAAATATTTGTATACTTGTTGTGTCTTCTATATCCTCAAGGATAGACTGTTTTCCTTTTGTTTTTGCCTCTCTAGAGTCTAGCACAGTGCTTGGCACATAGTAGGTGCTTAATAAATATTTGTTGAATTGATGGGTTGATGGAATGAATTCTGATAATATTAATTTACCAAACTTTGGGAACTTTTGGAACAAGTAGATGGCATCTGAGCAAATGTCAACTGGAACAGGACTAAATAAAACATATTATAAGGAATGATCAAGGGAATGAAAGCCAAACTTCCACTGTACAATGTCAACTCTTATTAGGGGATACATTAAACACTTCTCCTTTTTGAAGAACACTTTCAGAAAAGTGTATAGGCAAAAGTCTTAAGAAAAAACATTGTCTCATAATTTATGTAAAATGTTTTACAAACTTTTAATACTACATAATTGTTTAAAGCCAATCATGAGCAGCTCTCCTGAGGACTGCTGTTGTGAATAACTTTAATGATCTAATTGCATAGTATAATGAGCTCTCTATTTATTCAGCAATAAACTAAAGAAAAACATTCATAACAACTGATTACTAAGGTGACCACATAAATGTTTTGTTTTTTTTTTTTTTGCGAGGGAAGGTAGGGCAATTGGGGTTAAGTTACTTGCCCCAAGTCACATGGCTAGTTTTTTGTGTTAAGTGTCTGAGGCCAGATTTGAACTCAGGTCCTCCTGACTCCAGGGCCCATGCTCTATTCACTGCACCACCTAGCAACTCATGACCACATAATCTTAAACAAAACATATCATTCAGTAAGTCAATCAATATAAAGTGCCCATCTAAAGTCTTCTTTCACCTTGACTTGAGGCTAGCTTCCAATCATCCTTAAGCCAATCATTCTTAAGGGGTAATCATGCTTATACCAATCATACTTAAGAGGTAGTGGAAAATAAAAAGACCATCCACCTCCCAGGTCATAGTAAGTTATAATATCATCAGTCACTATTGAGTACCTAAGTTCTCTTTCATCTTGACTCAAGGCTGACTTCCAAACTCCATGGTTCCTCTTCCATGCTCCCAGCTCTTGCCTGGGTTCACCTGAATGTTGCCTGGATTGACAGGTAGGCAGTTTTCTGCTCCTGTTCCATATCTCATCTCACAGGGACTATTCCAACCCAAGCTCTTCACAGTTTCTAGGAAAACAAAGCTCAACAGAACTGTAATAATATTTATACACATTGCTGGCACTCTCATCTCAGTTCACTTTCCATTTGAGAAATCAGCACAAATTAACAGACAGAGGACTTCTGTCTGACAAATCAACAGACATAATGTTTCTGTCTGATAAAGTAACACTAACATAGAACAACAGACAGAACAATAAACAGAGTGAGAACATTACAAACATTTTCTCTTTTATCTCTGCATAGTCCTAGCACATGCTTGAGCTTTTATCTTCTCCATTCCTTTCTGCTCCACCCTTCCTTTTCTGTCCTTCCTGTTCTCCATTTTTTGCAGGCTTCTCCTATTGTAGACTCCATGTGATGACCTTAGGCCTATTAATGGCAGGGAAGCTCTCCAAATTCCCTTATACCTATTAAGGATAACACAATATATATTGTTTCCAACAAAGACTTGACACAATCAAAGGTGAGGTTCAAAAGTACTGGATTAGTTGAAAAAAGGAGCAAAGTACTACTTTGCCTGCCATTACAAAATGTTATCAATTTTCTTTTTATTCCTATGTACAAAAGTGAATAATAACCTGTCATCATAGAAAGTGGAATTATTTTGAAGTTAGAGGACCTGGATTTAAATCTACACTCTACTATGTAATACAAATGTTTGAATCCTACTTCAGAAACTAATTAAATGTATTATCTTGAGAAAGTGATTTAACCCTTCTTCTTTCCAAAATGTTGGTCCAGACTAGGAGACTAAGTTGTCTAAATTCCCTCTCAACTCTAGAGCTATCTCCCATTGACTTTATAATTAATAAAGTACACAGAAGAAAAAAAAATTAAGAAACTGGGATAGAAATAAGGAAATAAGGAAAAAATAAGAAAATAAGGCAATCAAAGACAAACTGGGAAATATTTATTTTGTTGTATCATACAAATGTTAAAGTTGCCTGAATTTATATATAAAACATTTAAAATTGTGAAGGCTATTGAGTTCAGATGAGAGTATAACCAACCTTCAGCTAATAGGTAAATCCTAAAGCTTGGCCTGAGGAATATTGGAATTAGGTGAATCAGATAGGGTAGTGTGGCTAATAAACATCAGAAGCAGAATTTGAACCTAGGATTTCATGACTCTAACAGTCTCTTCCCACCCCCAACGCCCCCATTGCATTCACCAACCCCTCATACAGTAGGTAAATGTTGGTTATTATTATTCGTCTCAATAATGGAGTCTAACCTAATGGCTGAACCTTTATTCTTGCTATTCTTCTCAGAATTGCTTCTCAGTGCTATTTTTCTTAAATAATGCTTGTTTCCCCTGGCTAGTTCCTCTATTTTGAGACTTGTAAAAACAAAAGCACAAGAAGCAGCAAAATGGGCACAAGCATGATCCTTTGCCTTCTGTGCCCGTGCGATGGCTGACTGTCCTAGGCAAGGAGAATCCAAATGCCCAGCAATCACAAAGGACACAAAATAGTTGATTTTCATTCTTGCAGAAAAGTGGTTAATAAATGCATTTGAGAATGGTCTCTTTCTCATGTCTTTTTGAAAATAATACCAGGACCAAGAACTCAGACGACTTTCAAATATGACACGGCTGTTACTCTGACCTGTAGAGCATCTCAGTGTCACGTGGGAGTTTTCTCTGTAACACTTCCCCATTACCGCAGGGATAACCATGAGAGGGTAGGACAACAGAAATCATTTTAACAATCCCCAGCCACTTAAAAAGCCCTCAAATCCAGACTTTTCATCCTTTTTTACTCTTCACAAGAGTTCTTGTCAACTTGCATTAGATGTGAATAACACAAAGACTTAAAGACATACCCTCTGGTTAAATAAGAAAACCTAACAGTTTTCTGGAGCAGGCAGGATTAATCACACATAATAATTATACAAAGTGATAACACACTTATAATGAGAGCACATAAACACCATTAAACAAACAGTGGCAGCAACCTCTAGGAAAGAGGAAAATAAACATTAATTGTTGGTAGCTAGGGGAGGGAATGGTACCCAAAAGTGCAAATCCAAATTCCCACTGACTAAACATTCTGCATTACAATGTTCCTGTAGCTTCTGGTACTTCTGGCCCCTAAACCAGCCCTTCCTTCTTGTCCTTGAAGTAAGTATAGGAGAAAGACTGAAAGAAAGAAAGATATTTGTCCCCTACCTTGAAACTGGTGGAATAAAGCAGGGGAGAACGTCCAAGCCCCATGTTTCCATTTTCATTTCTCCAGTTTCAAATGTCTTCTGATGTAAAAAGAAAGTAAGACTGTGACTGAGAGAAGGAATTGTAACACCACAAAGTAGATTCAGATGTATATGCCAATTTTAATATTATTCTTCTTGATCCAAGAGCTAAATCTACTGAACCATAAAGTTCACTTGATGAGGCTGTCAGATTGACCTTCTCACAGCTGTGTATTATGGGGAAAGTGGTCTTCCTGTGTAACTTAGTCCTGGGGATGATGGAGTGCTCAGAAAGCAACTGGAGATGTATAGAAGTGGGAAATAGAGAAAATGCTTACTTTATTTTTTTTAACCTACAGTAATAATTACAACAATCATTTTAAATGCTTTTATTCTATGACATTCATTTTCTAATACTTTATTCCTTCAAGTCATGGCATAACTTCTGCAATTACCCTTCTGTATGGTCAGATTTCTTTTGAGTTATGTCCCCTCATGTGAGTTATGTCCAACCAATCATAACTTGTGGGCATTTCCATGTAAGGAGAGGTATATGGCTAAAAACTCACAGGTAACCACAGACTGGCCTCACTCCAATGATCACTAAAGGATTCACTCCCTTCTCAGTCAAGGATTTCATCATTAGCACTCCTATATTTCCTTGCTCCCTGACACAAGGATCTCGAGGACTTAGTGAAATAACTAAGAAGTAGCACCTCTCATGACAGAGCACTTTACAGTTTACAAAGCACCTCCTTCCCAGGGACAAAAATAAAAGGTCAGGGACAACTATTCTTATTGCACATGATGTTTTCTTTATCCTAACTGCTCTTTGACTAACTGCTTCTGTGTTGTAGCAACCAGACAGGGCTAGCAATAGAACAATTTGAAACATTAGTAAGAATACTTGAAGTGCTTTCAGTATGATAATGATGTATTTCTAATCCCTCTAATAATTATTTTTTTGGAACAGCCACCATAGGAATGTGACTGTGACATTCTCAGCATGAGCAGTTGCACATTAAAAGCTGTCCTCCATCTTCATATGCTGATGCCATTTCCCATCTCCCTTCCCTGGCATTGACATTTTTACCATTTGCCTATTGTTGAACTATAGAGTCTGGGATCATTAAATACAGAAGAGGCTCAGAGATCTATATTTTACCTTTATGTCAAATATTTACATGTCATGTGTAGAACCTCACAAAGGAGTTGTTGTGACTAGTTGCCAAGAAATATCAAGAATCAAACGCAATTGTTAGTGTTTAAAGGTTTTCCTGTTTATTTCTGCAAATGCAGAGGATAAACACTGTCAGTTCAAAGTAAACTCTACAGTATATATTACTTTCAAAGATGATAGTCCCTTAAAGCTCTTGTATTGTTGAAAACACATGCCACACTGCTACATTTTTCAGCCAACCCTCTGTGGTTAATGGTGCCATGTGTGAAGAATCAAGCAACTGCCTTGCCCTCCGGCCACTTACCAACTAATTAGAAACTTACATTAAGGAGGCAAACCTTATGGAGACTTATAAGTAAGGAGGATAAAGCTAACAGGCAAACAAACCTGGTTGACATCTTGGAAAGGAGCAAATTCTGAGTTTCATATTTGGGATAAACAGGAAAACAACACCACAATTACCAGAGTTTGGAGGAGGGAGAGAGAAAATCATGCAACAATTCAGTTACTGTAAGCTACTGTTTTAAAGGTCTTGATTCTGAGTGCTATTTAGGAGATTTTGATTTAAAGCAGCCATTTGTTTCATTCTCTTGAGGACTACTTGCTAGCAGTATCCTCCTTGTCAAATAATTTTTTTCTCTGATTCCCACTGATACGATTAAGAAGTTAATTTCATTTAATGATGAATCCCAGTTGCATGGGAATCACTATCTACTATGTAGTATCATTATTTTTGTTCTTTTAAAAATATACATAAAATGAAATAGTTGGGCTAAGGAACTTTTGCTAATTCATGATATGTGTTTTCTTCATGTGAGAATCACTAGAAAAAAATGAATAAACCTGTCTTTAGTAAAGTTTATGCCATTTCATCTTTTTCACAATCACTTCTAAAATAATCTGTCTGCATTAGTCATTGTGCTAGATATGCTGGGTAGTAAATAGGCATATAATCATAGTTATCCTCTAGATCAGTGGTTCTCAACCTTCCTAATGCTGTGACCCTTTAATACTCATATGTGGGTATATCTGCATGTGGGTGGACTCACCTGGAGACTGGTAGAGGTGTGGTGTCTCACTTCCTAAGACCATTGGAAATATGTATTTTCCAATGATCTTAGGTGACCCTGTGAAAGGGTCGTTCAACCCCCAAAGGAGTCACCACCCACAGGTTGAGCACTGCTGCTCTAGATGAAGAAATTGAGAGCTTAAGCGACTTGGCCCTACCTTTACTTTTCTACATGTGGACCCTGCATCCCATCACCTTCTTTCTCCTTCGGGCACTAGCCTTTTATATTATATC
>CM053582.1:260711113-260725551 GCA_028627135.1 Pseudochirops cupreus
GGGCACTAGCCTTTTATATTATATCTTTCTTTCCCTAATTTTTAAAATCCATCTATCTACAGACTCCAATGCTGCCTACAAACTTTCCCAGTATTATGGGAATCTGAAGATCTTCCCTGCCCCCAGGCCTTTTGATAGGCTTAAGTGGCTCTGAGAACCTTCCCTGATTTGAAAGTATACTCTGCCCCCTAATAGGCTGAATGTGGTCACATAGAGCCTGTGGCAGGAAGTGTGTTCTTCAGGAATGCCCATGCGTTATTACTTTGTGATTGGGCAGTGGGTCAAGAGGATTGTGGAATTCTCTGATCCAGGAGAAGGCTATATGTACCCCGATGTGAGGTTTGTGCTTTGGGGCTCACTTTGAGAAGAGTTGTGTGATTTGGCCAGACGAGACTTTGGGAAGCCGTTGAGCCCCCTGGCTTTGAACAACCCAGATGTTGGTGCTTCCCTCTCTGGTAACTGACTCGGTATGGATGTAATGATCAGATGGCTGGAAGCACGTCTGCTGATTTGTTTCTTTGTCTGCTTATAACTTCTGCTTGTAACTTCTGTTTGTATTCTGTTTGCATTTTCTGAAGTTCAGGGTACAGACTTTTTTCCCTGAACTAGGTAAATGATATACATTTGATTGATTAAAGTAAGATTATTAACCCTTTTTGAATTGCTTTCCTTTAGAAAAGCAGATCTAAGAACCTGTGCTAGCAGCCGCCCTGGGTATGCTAGGGTGCTTGCTGATACACCCAGTTCTCTTCTATTCTTAAAAAAAAGCCTTTCACTTGACCCTATCATTTCAAGCTATTTTTCTATATTTCTCCTCTCTCTCACAGCCACACTTTTTGAAAAAGTAATCAATACTCAGGTCTCTACTTTCCCAACTCCCATTCATTTCTCAATCACTTACAATGGGGTACCCATCCTTTTGACTTCACTGAAGCTACTCTTTCTAATACCAATTCAGAAATCAGAAGCAAAGCCCAGAGAGGAGTCTAGGAGTGGCCACTAATGACCTCTGTCTCTATGACTAAATCTAATGATCTTTTCTTAGTCCTCATCTTTCATGACTTATCTACAGTGTTTAAGAACATTGACCATCTCTTCTTTCTGCCTCTCTCCTTACTGGACTTTCATGACACTAGACTGTCACTGATCTCTTCCTAGCTGTATGTTCAATTTTCATCTTCTATTTACCATGACTGCACAGACTGTCCCACATGACTGGAATTCTCTCTCTTTATACCTCTGCCTCTTAGAAGTCTTATCTCCCTTCAAGGGTAAGCTTGAGTGATTTCTTCTTCAAAAGACCTTCCCTGGTTTCTTGTATTTGATAATGCCACCATTTATTCACTGTGTCTTTATTTTACAAATATTCTCTATATATTTATGTGCGAACCTGTCCTATACATCTCAGAAATTAAGCTGCTTAAGGCCAGCTTCTTTTGTATTTGTTTCTTTAGTTCCTAACACAATGTCTGTCATATAACAATTATTTAATTATTGTTGGTTGTTTGCTGTCCTTCATTCTTGAAAAGGACCAAAGTGACATCACTATGCTAAGGTCGTCACAGTGTGTCCAACTGTGGCTGATTAGACCAATGTGAGCTCAAAATGTTCTACCACAGGTTGGGCACAAATACTTCATGGGAACATTTGGTTTGGATTCTCTAAATTTGTGCATCTTGTGTTTCTTTTGAGATACTTCAATTCTACTTTGTTCATAGAACACAGTGACTTCTCTGATATGGCATGCCATGCTGGGTGGTTCTGCGTCAGTGTCTCCCATGTCACACAATCAGTTCCATAGTTCTTAAGAGAGACCCTGAGAGTGTCCTTGTATTGCTTCTTCTGTGAACCCTTGACCTGTGTGAGTTCTCCATAAAATAGTCTGTTAGACAAGCGTACATTTTGCATTCAAACAATGTGGCCAGCCCATCACAGTTGTGGTTGCTGACGTAGAGTTTCAATGCTTCGCAGTTTAGTTCAAGAAGGGACCTCAGTGTCTAGTATCTTAGGTGATCTTCAGGTGATCTTCAGAATCTTCCTGAGATGATTCAAATGGAAGCAATTCAGTTTCCTGGCATGGCACTAGTATACTCAATAGGTTTAACAGGCATACAGCAATGAGGACAGCACAACAGCTCTGTGGACTTTCACTTTAGTAGTCAATCTAATACCTCTTCTCTCTTACACTTTCCTTTGGAGAATTCCAAACATTTAACTAACTCTAGCAATGTATATGTCAACCTCATTGTCAATGTGCACTACCAAGGTGAGTGAACTTATCCACAGTATTCAAACGTCTCCATTTGCTGTAACTGATGACTGTACATATGGATGGTGTGATACTAGCTGATGGAACACCTATGTTTTCTTGGTGTTAATTTTTAGGCCAAAATTAGCTCTACCAGCAGAGAACTGATCCATACTTTGTTGCATCTCAGCTTCAGAGTCTTCTCTGAGTGCACAATCATCTGAAAACAGAAAATCATGCCCCAACACTCCCTCCACTTTGGTCTTGGCATGTAACCTTTTCAAGTTGAAGAATTTGCCATCAGTGTGCTAGATGATCATGATGCCAAGTTCATCTTCATTCAAGGCACTTGAAACATGGCTCAAAACAACACTTGTTTTTAATACACACTTGTTGATTGGTTAACTGATTATCCCAATAAATACAATAGTAGGTAGCAGACAAAACTGGATTTTGAATACAGATTTTATGACTACTAATCCATTAGTTTTTCCATTTTAACAAATTAGCTACCTTGTCACTAAATAAGTATCATTATATTAGAAACAGAATAATTCATTTCCATGTTTTCCATCAATAGTTATTAATAATAATCATCTCTTATTGTATGTACAAAAACAATTATCACAGGTATGACTTAACTTTCAAATATGACGTGGTGTTGACGCTTGTTTCCAGAATGCTTCATTGTCCCCTTGACCTCTTTAACTCTTCACAATCATTTCAGGGACAATTATAATAGGTAAGTCAACAGTGATTATTTTCCCAATTTCCAAACATTTAAGCAGTTCTTATTTTCAGACTTGATCTTAAATTTAGACTTTTCATATTCTTTCCTCTTCAAAAGAGGTTTTGCCAATGTCCTTTCTAAATGAATAGCACAAAAGCTTACAAAGAATATTGTCTTCAGAGGACCCTTGTCAAAAACCCAATGATCCCTGAGAAAGCACACATTCCCTCTAGCCCACATCTATAAGATTATTGGTTGCTACCTTAGAAGGAAGATACATACACACCAACTCTAAGAGGAGGAAATGCCAAATAGGTAAACATTGTGGTAGATATGAGAAAAGCTCAATAATTCAACAATATCTATTAAGTAGCTTTTATATTCAAGGTATCTGAAATGGAACAGAATGGATTAAAGAACATGGTAAAGGGAGAGGAAGAAGCATACAACTCATTAATGCAGGGATAAGATTTCTGAGGCAACTACGTAGAGCAATAGAATGCTAGGTCTGGGATCAGGAAGAAATGAGTTCAAATATGGCTTCAAGACACTATCTATGTGACCCAGGAACAAATTATTTAATTTCTTTCCTTCCTTCTTTCTTTCTTTCCTTCCTTCCTTCCTTCCCTCCTTCCTTCTTTACTTCTTTCCTTCTTTCCTTCCTTCTTTCCTTCCTTCCTTCCTTTCTTTCTCCTTCCCACCCTTCCTTAATTCCTTCCTTCCAGACTCCTTCCCCCTTTCCCTTCTTTCCTCCTCCCTTTCTTTCCTATAAATCCCAACCTCCTCCCTTCCTCCTACTCTCTTTCCCTTCCTTCTTCCCTCTTTTCTCTCCTGTAAAACCCAATGTCATGCTACAGTGGAAAGTTTCCTGATTTGCAAAATGGAATTGAACTAAATAATGCCTAAGATTTCTCCAAATGCTAGCATTCCTATTATAATCCCAGCCTACAAAACTTCCAAACCTCGTTAAAAACTCTAAAACTATGCATAAAGATCTCTGACCTGCTCTCTATGCAACACATCAAGCCATTATCAATCATATCCACCCATGAGTCCTGCTGGTACCCAAAATTCCAATTATCCTTGTTGTCAGAGCAAATTCCCAAGTCCTACTTAAGCATTGATTTTATAACTTTGCCTCTTAAGTCAGCTCAAGTCATCTCTGTCATTTTCCATTTACCATTTAAAGTTCTACCATAAATGCAGGTTCCTATAAAATTCATACACAAGAGGGGAGGTAGAGAATGTTGAATCTACCTAAGGTTCCTTCTTGGTTTCTTCTATACTCCATGTGATACATGTACAATAAATCAACATTTTACTGGAACATTTCTAGCATAGCAACCAGAAGACAGAAAAATTGATCCATTCTGATGTGCTAATGAAAATGGGATACATTGGATCCTTTCCCCCCAGGTACCTTTTATTGTAAAAATGTCATGGGCACAACAATTCATATGTGTGAGAGAAATGTGAGAGATGTGAGGCCATAAATAGTGAAAGCAGACCCAAAGAGGACACCATGATGGGATGTAACAATAAGCAGATAGAAACAATCATGGGGGTCTTGATGTTGGAACTATTTTTTTTTTGCATTTATTCAATTTTTAATTTATGGAATAAAACAAGCATTTCCATAACATAGTATATAAAAAAAAGATGTTTGCATATGAAACTGCAAATCTATTGTGTACAACTTGCTATTCCTTTTAAATACTTAATAAAGTTTTCTTGTAATTTTTTTTCCTTTTTCTTCTTTAAATTACTAGACCATTTGTCAGAAGAAAATTTGGCCTATGAAAAATCAAAATAGGCAACTGTCCTCATTGTGTAATTCGACAGGCTAGTTAAATATTCCTTATTTTCTTTCATAGTGGTATTCTGCCTACTTACCACATCAATCATTTGCTCTTCCCATTGAATTCATTTCCTCTGGTTCAATTTAGTATGTAGTCCTTTTTAATAATTTTCTGTGATCACTGACGGATGGTACAACACAGCTTTTCTGGTTATTGGGTTTGATCCTGCTGGAAATGTGGTTGTGGAGCTTATAGCTTCTGACTTTAAACAAAGCCCTTATTGGAGGTGCTAACCTTTCCTTATAAGAGAAAGAGGGAGTTCTGCCATTTCTTGTTTAGTTTTGAGTCAAACTTAAGCAGTAACAGCCCTCTCACATACCAAGTGTCAAACTAGGAAAACCCTTAGCTATTTTTCTCCCTTTCCTCTGTCTATCCACAGATCCTTGGTTGAGGTAGACTTTCCTTCTCTAGAAGAAGAATCCTTATTTCCAAGGATCAACCTTTTTGGGACATAGAATAGCCAGTAAATTAAGCAACATTCACAGGTAGTAAGTATCTGCCTTTGTTATCTTTTTGTCCAACTCAGTGGAACAAGGCTTCTTCCCTAAGAATCTGTTTAATTTAGTGTTAGAAATGTCTTGTAACTCCTATTTAATTGTGATTGTCAAGCTGCACTGTTACATAATTTCTTATTTTTTCCCCACAATGCAATCTCTATACCTCCTGCTTAGCAAGATGTCTTTAGCTTCTATCAGATGAAGAAAATGTAAGTTGTCTATGGTGAGGTCCCTCTTCCCCTCTTAAGATGTTTCAGCATTTCTGCATTTTATAACATATTCTCTTAGTTGTGCAAGTTTCTAAAGAGATAGTAGCTTTTCTCCTGAAAAAGACATTGTCCCTCCATTTACCATCCTGATTTTGCTACTTTTGTTTATTCTGAAGGTCTGAACCTTTCCTTCTCCCTTATATTTTCAGTATCTCTTTATAATCTGGTTTCTTCTGTTATGAATACAAACACACATATCTTCCCATCCTAAAAACAAAACACAACAACCACAAAAAACTTTTGATTTGATGGTGATATCATTTCAATGTTTCAGTGTATTCTAATATGCCTCTTGTCCATTTTAAAACACTCTTTGAAAAAAAAAGTTGTTTTTTTTTCTTGACCAATTATTTCTATTTACTTCAATTTACTCAGGGCTTACCCTCACTCAATCTTTTATAATCTGGCTTTTGGTCCCATCAAAGGACTTAAACTTCTCTAAGCTTATCAACTAGTTTATAAATTTTAAACCCAATGTCTTCTTCACAATTCTCATCACAATTATCATTCCTGAGTTGTTAGTGTTCTTTCCCACCTCACATTACTTAGTATTTATTTGTTTGTATATATAACATACATTCTTTATCTTCCTTCCCCTCCCCTCTAGTACAATACAATCTACTTAAAGATTTTTCTTTCCGTTTTTTACTAAAGAGATTTTTATTTTTTTTAATAGTGTGTAATGGTAATGTAATCTGATCCCTTTGTATTGGCAAAGGTAACATGTGCTTAGCACTTAGTAATTAGTCAGGCCTCTGATAAAGAAACAGAAGGTATGAATCCCTGTTGCTGATGTATCAGGAAGGGGTTGGCTGAAACAGGAAGCTAATGCTGTGTATACATAAGGAAAGACCCTGGTTAGGAAAGACAAATCATTTTGAGAGCCAGTATCTGAGGCCCTGGCTGGAGAGAATGATTTCGATTTGGAGAACCTGGAAGAAGTGATTTTGATTCTGGGAACCAGTTGAAACTTCTGCTGAGTCTGAGAGCCAGCCAGAGTTGCTGAGGCTTTCCAAGAACCAGTTAGAGCTGAGGGCCAGCCAGAGTTGCTGAGTCTGCTGAGGATTTCTGAGGGCCATCTGGAGCTGCCAAAGACTGAGGAAACATGACTCTGATGCTGGAACTTTGTATGAACCTGTTGGTGGCTTTGTTAAGCCTTGATTTCCCAGGAACAGAGACTGTGAGGGATTTGGAATGGACTGGATGCAGTGATTTTCAGTATGGATGAGAAAGTGCTCGGGGAGCTGGACAGGGACCTGGGAGCTGTCTGCCTTTGAACCCAGGTGACAGTTTGGGGAATCCAGGTAGGATGTGGAACCATGGAAGTGGATCCAGGGAATCTGAGAGTCCACCCCAAATCAAACTGAAAGAAGACTTCACTTGGATAATGTGTACTGACTGAGAAATTGTAATTTACTAGTGACCTAGGGTTGGAGGGTCTGTGTATTTTCTGATGATTGTATAGTGAATGATGAATGATGATTGAATGATTGAGTTGATTGAGTGATTAAATAACTAAATGGTTGTACTTAGTGACTGATGACTGAATAAGTAACTGATTAGTACCTTAATTTGCCCCATGAGTGGAGAACTTTGACTATTGTACTTTGTGTCCCTTGAGGAGGAAATCCTCCTTAAGGATGACTGAATTATTAAGATGATTGAATGCTTGAGTTACTAAATGATTGTTCTTTGTTGAAAACTTTGTGACCACTGTGGTGAAAACTATGTGGCCATCTTAGTGGTAAGTTGTTTGAATGTTGTATTTTGACTTTCCGGGATAAGTTGTAACATTGTGTATGCTGTACTTTGATTTCTGTGAATGTTTTGCGCTGATTTATTATTGAATAAATAGAGTGTTTGCTATATTGTGAAATCTGACCTTTAAAAGCCGTACACAGCAGCCATCCTCTTGAAAGCTGCTTGTGCTTGGCTTTACATAGTGTCATAAACACATATATATGTGTGTGAATATATGTATGTATATGAAGAAAACCTAGGTTGTCTATGGTGAGTTCCCCTGTATAGACACACACACACACACACACACACACACACACACACACACGTATACATATATATTAAGTGGAAAACAAACTCCCAGAAGGTAACTGTTAAAAATGCTCATTAATGTGATATATTAGGGGGAGAGGGAGAGAAAAAGAGAGAGAAATGGAGCAGTAGAATGGAGGACAGCCTCAACTTTTAGGTGAAAAAGTAGTGGTAGAAAGAAGCAGAAAAATAGAAAAGGAGACAACAATGGAAAAAAGAAGAAAGGGTGGCAGAGAACTGTATAAAAATCAAGGAACAAACTCTGGAAAAATCAGATTCCAACTATCAGACAAGGAAAGGAAACAGGCACTCTATGTCTACCACATTACCAATTACACAGTACCAAAAGCAGCTATCCATATTCTGTAGTTCCTTATCAATAATCAATGTAGAGCTTTCTTCAGAAACCTAAACACATATTTACTTCCTCAAAGACAGCAATTTAAGGGTTTCCTTTCATTTATTTTTATACAAAATGAACAATTCTGCTTCACGGGAAAAAAATCTTCAACTCAAATCTATTGAATTGCTTAACTTTTTCCCACTGAGTTTCACAGAAAAAGAAACTATCTTTTTCTCAAAAAGGAATTTCCATGAAAATGAAAACATATGAATGAATCATTACGATATAGTAGCTATACCTATAGTAAGAGTTAAGAATGAAATATATTGAAAAGTTATCCTTTCCATTAAATAAAAATGTTCTATGAATTTGTAAAAGGGAGGAAATAGCATTTTTTATGTTAAGTGAATTAAAATGAGAATGTATGCTATCAGAAACAGGTATTATATGTATCTATTGCTAGGCCACTGCAACTTGATGATAGTAAAAGTAATTAATTTCACTGATAATGTGTTAATATAGAGTATCTATTCAATTCAATCCATTAAACATTTTTTTAAAAGGAAATACCTACTATGTACAAATACCATGCAATGTCCTGGAGAGAAAAATAAACAACAACAACAAAAACAAAACTGCTTCTGATTTTCAGGAACTCACATTCTATTAAGAATAATATGTATGCAAACCAAAGCATATGTGGATAAATGTAAAACACATGTGAAGTTATAAAATGAAATTTCTAGTATGAATTGACACTATTATCTGGGGAGATTATTAATGACCGCATGTCAGAGTGGTGGTACCTTAACTAAGATCTGAGGGAAGCTGGGCATTCTGGAACGTAAGTAAGGAAGAAGAACATTCTAGACTTGGATAATCCACATTTTGCTGCTGAAATAGCAATTATTTTATCTGCAATGTACGTATGTGTGTTGCATATAAATTTATAAAGTATATACCTGTATATAAATGCATGTGTATATGTATATTATTATATTTTATATAACACGTCATATACACACAAATTAGATATACACACATATAAAGTTTTGGCAATAAAACATGCACATTCTCCAAGTCTGGAATGTTCTCCCTTCTTACTCATCTTCCAGAATCCCTAGCTTTCTTCAAATCATAAAAATATAGCTAAGGTGCTGCCTCCTACATGAGGCTACTCATAATCTCCCCCATTGGCAACACACATGCACACATATACATACATAAATATTGACATATATCTATGTGTTTTAATATATAAATATATTTATATACATGCATGTTTATTCATATATTATTTATTAAACATGGACCCCAAAAAACTTTTAATAGATAAAAAAGATTTTCTTATTGGGTAGGCTTTTCTGATAATAATTAACCTGTAATCTACTGCATTTGTATACAGAGGCCTTAGATTCAAGTCCTGTCTTTGCCACTGAATATCTCTGTGACCTCAAACAAAACACTTTTCCCTCTCTGAACCTCATTTTGCTCATCTTTAAATTTAGGTACAGAAGTGAACAATTAGAACTAAAGTCCTTTCCAACTTGATAGCTGAGATCCTATGTTATTTCCTTCTGTCATGAGTAACTTTACCCAGTTTTATCCTTAATTAGGACAAAACATAGAAAATAGAGAAAGAGGGGGGTCACTTATTCTTATTCCTTATCAGTTTCCTTTAGTTCTAGGCACTCTAAAACTCACGTTGACAACTCAACCTTGAACTGTGAATTAAGAGAGAGCTCCCTGCAATGCTGAAAAATTAACTCAAATTCCAATATCAACCCCAGGAGCATAATTGCATCAAAGAGGAGGAACCTTGTCAAATACAGTCCCAAGCAAGATAATCAGTGGTTTTCAAAGAGGGTTTGACATTGAGGAGGCCTGAAAAACAACATAGAAGCCAAAGAAACACACATCGATGGTCTGTCAAAATTTTTTGTTAGACATGATGCTATTATCAAGGCACATCAGGATGAAATAAAATGACCTGGCTGACCACAGGCTTACAAATGTCTTGGGAAGGAAGGAAAAACGGTGAATCAAAAGGTAGCTTTGTTGCATGTCCCCTCAGGCCTTTTTATTGACAGGAATGACAATGGTCCCAAGATGCACCATTATCTATGACCAGCAAGCAGACATCAAATGCTCCTGAGCTGTCTCTGTCAGAATAGAAAATGCTGCTCAAAACATACAGGGCTTGTTACATTTTGTTCAGCTAAGGTTTGTCAAAAGCCGGGGTCACTGTATGTGCCCTGCCCTGCAGGGGAATTTTAAAGAGAGAGAGAGAGAGAGAGAGAGAGGCACTCAATCCTTCAGTGCTTCTTCAGCAGAGAGACTTGGAGTCAGTAGATGACCAAAATGTTTTGAAAGTCAAATAATGACTCAGAAAAGACAGAAAACAAAGTTAGTTGGAATCCACTGGACTGTCTCCTTAGGATGTGAGCTTCATTCCTAAGAAAGGTTTAGGAGCATTCCCACATTTAGAAGGCTTTTTGATGAGTTTAGTCAGTAGGTCAGATGCCCAAAGGTAAAAGCTACAGTTCAGAAAAATGTCCTAAAGAAATTAAAGAATGTTTCATTCAAATGTCCAGGCCATGACATTTAGCAGCTTTTATACTGAAATATTTGCAATTGTAGGAAATATCTCTAATTTGCTTATATTTGAAAAGTGTAAGTGATTTTGGATACAAAATCCAGTCTCTGAAACATAAGCAGACTCATTGACTCAGGGAAATGTCTATTAAACACTTACTAGGAATGAAATTTTAAAAAAATTCCCTAAATTGAAGCTTAAATATTTCTTAATATAGAATTTTACAGAAATCTAAAGACTGAAAAAAGTGCTTCCATCCAGTGAATTCCTCAACTTACGTTTGCACTCAAAGTTTGGGTCCACCAGAAGCTGGATGCTACCTCAGGTTCTAGTGGTAGCCCTATGGGTGTGTTCTTCTACACTGTTGTTCACTAGTGCCAACCAGGACCTTACCATTAATCAGTAGATACAATTGACTCTCAGTCATCCCTTTCTCTCCCACAAATCTAGGGCATATTCTCGCACAAATACTCACAGCCTTTATGAAAAAGAGTTGACTCAGATTTAGAGTATAATGATAATAAGGCTCATGTTTGGATGCATTTGTGGAAAGGAAAACTTACAACTGGTCCACCAGGGCCTCAAACTCCTTTCTTCATAGAGTTCTGATAGTTGGTTTGCAGGCAGGATCTCTGCTAAGTTGAAGCCCCAGTCTGTGAACCCTCTACAGTGGCTCACGTGTTTTGATGGGGGCCTGTCCTTTGTAGCTGCCTGTTCACTCAAAAGATTGATTTTATATTTTGATGTCTGTCTAGAATGTATGCCTCTGCTTCCTCAACTCTCAAAACTGATTAATTTTCAAACTGGATGGATATCTTCCACTCTCTGATTGGATGCCATGTCTCATAGGGCAAAGGAGAGGGAAATGCCCTCCTTTGCTAGCCCCATAAAGAGATTTCCTACAGAAAGTATTCTTTACCTGTATTTCTTTGGTATTGAACTACTCCACTAGGACTCATCTACTTAAAGCTATACAAAGGTATGTCTAATTTTTGTTCATCTAATAAGGTTGCTCCTTATATTTCTGTAAGGGAAACATATTTATAAATCCTAAAGGGAAAGGGTTGCAGATATATCTTTAGACTTAATTTAATACCTTGTGATTGTAGTGGGAGGTTGTTTGAAAATAAACTCCTCTACAAAAAGATCAGATCATTTCCCCCCTCCTCCACCTAATTCTCCCCTGTGGGATTCCAATCCTTCTTGGGCTGCATAATTATTTGAGTGTCTTTGATTAAAGTCCTTAATTCTCTTTGCCTCAGTTTCCTTCTCTTTAAAAGGAGAGAGTTGTACTCCATAACATTTTGGAATCCATCCAGCATTAAATCTATTATCCCCTTTCTTCACCATCTCTTACCTTCTTTTCTTACCTTCCCCATCTATTTTTGTCTTTTTCCTTTTCATTACTTCTCTTTTTTCTGCTTTTCTACCTCTTTTTTTCTCTCCCTACATATATGCATGCCATTTCCTCCTTTATTATCTTCCCAGGTACAATATGCAGACAGATTGGTGAATTGCTTTAGGAAGTGTTGTGCCTCTCAGACTTAGTGGTAGTTGTTGAGCATTCTCGATAAGCTTACCTGGTAACATTAGTACTTCTTTAAGAAAAAAAAAAACTCTAAGTGAACCCGTCAGATATTTCTCATATTCAGTTGGGCTATAATTGTATTATTCTCTAGTTATCGCACGCATATTTGTGTTGACTCTGTTTTGGATTATTGGGTTGTTTAGACAGGATCTTTTTTTTTTTTCACTTAACAAGCATTTGCTTTAATTTCCAAGCATTGCAAAAAAAAATGAACTTTTAAAATAAGTGGTGATACAACATCAAGGAAAGCAAAATCCCACATTGGCCATGTCCAAAAATGTATGTTGCATTTTTCATCTTGAGGTTATCACTTCTCTTTCAGGTGGTAGATATGGAAGGAGGAAGTAAAACAAAACATTTATATAGCACTTTACTATGTGCCAGGCACTGTGCTAAGCACTTTATAAATATCATTTCATTTAATTCTCACACCAACTCTGGGAGGTAGGTGCAATTATTATCCCTATTTAAAAGATGAGGAAACTGAAGCTGACTTAGGTTACATGACTTGTTCAAGGTTCCTAAGCTAAACTAGTAAAAGTCTGAAGCTGATAGGAAGTCAGGTCTTCCTGACAGCAGGCTAGCATTTTTCATCATCAATCCTCTGGAATCATGGGTGATCTTTAAATCAGAATTATTAAGTCTTTCAAAGTTGCTTTGATTCACAGTGTTGTTATTATATAAATTCTTCTTCTGATAGAGATATGATCTCTTATGCTTCTTTTATACCCTTCTAGCATTTAGCATGTAACTGACACTCAGTATAATATTTGCTGATCGATGGATTGAATTCATTAAGGCAAACAGAAAAAAAAATCTAAGATTTGTGTTCTTCTGAGACCTTCCTCTTTTCTTATTATTGGTTCACAAATGATCTTTCTACCATTTTTTTGTTTTCTGGCTGAACTCCTACAAAACCCTCATAAGTAACAGAAAATTGGAGTTGTAATAAAATGCATTTTTGATAGAAATTTTTACCTAAACAATAATAAACCACATTATTATTTTTCTCAATCAGTATTTGGTGTTGTTGTAAAAGTCATTGAACATGGTATTTAATATTTTTAGGAGCTAGGATATAACCTTCAATGGTTGCTCAAAGGGGCTAAACTTGAGGTGTCTTTATCCTTCTAATTAAAATTGAGTCAGGGGCCGCTAGGTGGCACAGTGTACAGAGCACCAGCCCTGGAGTCAGGAGGACCTGAGTTCAAATCCGGCCTCAGACACTTAACACAAAAACTAGCCATGTGACCTTGGGCAAGTCACTTAGCCACAATTGCCCTCCAAAAAGCAAAAAAAAAAAAAAAATTAAATTTAAAAAAACTTTAAAATGAGTCAATTCTATTCCTTCCTGAACCATCCTCCAAGAACTTGCTTAAAACACAAAGCAGTCTTCATCAAGTATCCAGATTTGCTCTGATTCAAAGAAGGTATAGTTTAAGGTAAAATAAGCATATCTAATCAATTGTGAAATGGAACTGTTAATTCAGCTAAGCCAGCTGACTTCTTTAAGACCCCAAATGAGATAACTAGATAACTACCCCACCCAACGTATTAGATTTTGGATGAAAAAACAAAACAAACAAAAATACTTGATGATATTACTTTGGATATTAAAAGAAAGACTCTATGCCCAAAGGGCTATAGATAATTGCATACCCTTTGACCCAGCAATACCACCATTGGGGTTGTATCCCAGAGAGATCACAGAGGTGGGAAGGGGACCCATATGTACAAAAATATTTATTGCAGCTCTCTTTGTAGTTGCAAAAAACTGGAAATATAGGGGAAGCCCATCAATTGGGGAATGGCTGAACAAGTTGTGGTATATGAATGTAATGGAATACTATTGTGCTATAAAAAATGGGAAGGAGATGGACTTCATGGTTACCTGGAGAGGATTGTACAGATTGATGCTGAGTGAGAGGAGCAGAGCCAGGAGGAATTTGTATACAATCAAAGACACATCATATGTGTGATGACCAACCTTGATAAACTGGACTCTTCTCAGCAACTCACAGCTAAAAGACAACTCTACAAATCTCAGGATGGAGGGAGATATCTACATTCAGAGAAAGATCTAGAAAGACCAGAGTTTAAATGGAGACTGAAGCAATACATGCTATCATTCTTTTTCATGTTTGGTTTTGTTTCTTTTTTTCCCAGTGTTCACTCATAGGTTACAACCCTTCTATACAACCAGACTATTGTACAATGTGAAGGTATTTGCGGATCCTATACATGATTGCATGCCAC
>CM053582.1:260726051-260755219 GCA_028627135.1 Pseudochirops cupreus
GACCCCTATGGGGGTGGAATAAGCCTTTCACAGGGGTCACCTAAGACCATCAGAAAACACATATTTCCAATGGTCTTAGGAACCTAGACATTGCTCCTCTATCTGTCTCCAGGCGGGTCCACCCACATGCAGATACACCCATATATGAATATCAAAGGGTGGTTGCATTAGGTAGGTTGAGAACCACTGTCTTAGAAGATCACTTCAGGCCTGGAATTCACACCTCTTTGGTACCTTCTGCCACTGAGGTCCCTTTACCATCTGATTGGAGGATAGAGAGCTCCTCTGTGTTGTCATCTGTCTTTTCCTTTCCTGTTTGCTACACTCCTTTTGACTTCTCCATCATAACAGGTCCCTCCTCTATCCCCACCACATCGTACTTGCCAACCAGTACCTTCCTTGTCTTCTTGCTTTTTCAGCTTCTTTTTCCTTATATCTTCCCCACCCACTCCCCCATTAGATTGTAAACTCCTTGAGGGCAGGAACTATATTTCCCTTTCTTTGTATCCTCAGTGCTTAGTACAATGCCAGACACATAGTAGGTACTTAATATATGTTTCTTGACTGACACTCTGCACATACAAAATAAAACGTTTTTATTTCTCTATTTGCATGCTTTTGCTTTTGCGTGGGAAGACACTAGCAGTTGAGGCAACAAGAAAGATTTCATGTAGAAGGTGGCAGATGAGTTGAGTTTTAAATACAGGAGGATCATGCATTTTTTTTCCACTTCAGGTTTGTGTGACAACTTGCTATCCAAAATATTTCCAGGTCACTGACATTAAAGCTTTGAGACTATAAAAGTAGACTGTTACCCACCTTATTTCAGTTGCTCCAAAGAAAGGGCATGTCATTCATGTCCATGTTCTAAGGTCTCTCCCCTAATATCTCACTCCCCTACTGGTAAGTAGAGATGAACATAAGAGAAAGAAAAGTCTTCACACTGTGTATCCATGAGTATGTATATGTGTGTATATAATGTAATTTATGTATGTATGTGTGTGTGTGTGTGTGTGTGTGTGTGTGTGTGTGTGTGTGTGTGCATATGGGATTCTCTGGCAAGTAACTTAACCCATTGCTGGCTCTAAATAACCTTCCCAACAACCACCTTGAAATGAAAACATAATTAGTTTATTTCATAACCCCTTAAGTCTTCAAACAAGCTTAAAGTCTTGCTTCTGACATTGACCTCTGATAAAACCAGCTTTTCAAAGTACCATGTCTTTCCCTTTCCCCCTCTGAACTTACTTTTAAAAGTACATCAAAGCAGAATGGTATTTGAAAGGGGAGACATAAAATTATTTTCTCATATGAAGAATTTTGATTGGCATAGAGAAATGAACTGGACATTTTAGGAAGTGAGAGTAAAATGAGAAATGGGAAACAAAAGAGAATGAAGCCAATGTGTGTAGAACTGCTTGGAATGGTTTAACAGGAAAGGATAGAAGCAATTATGTGGGGGAATGATTGGAGATAATATTGATCCAAACTATAGTGTACAATCATTTGGACTTTGTCTAACAGGCAATAGGGAACCATAAGAGGTCCTTGAGCAGGCAGGGACATGATAAAAAAAAAGTCAGAATAAAGCAAAAAACTAACAACAATATTTGAATACAGTTATTCTGGCAGCAATGCACCATTTCAATCTGAGGAGTAATGAGTAGAGTCATGTGGTTTAGCCCATTTAGGCTGTGGTTGTAGTGAACTAGGTGTGAGATGATGAGAGCCTGAACAAAGTGGCAGCAAAAGATACAATGAAGAGTGAGATAAATCTAAGAGATGACATGGAAGAAGTAATAGTCCCATTCAGGGATGATATGACAGGGAAAATGACAAAGAGTCAGAGATAATCAGGAGCCTTAGGCCTGATTTGAATCCTGTATCTGTGAAAAATGGGCAAGAAATTTAATTTCCTTATCTATTAAAAGAGAGATTTAGATTAGATGTCCTAGAAAGTCACTTCTAGTTGTGTGTGTGTGTGTGTGTGTGTATGTATGTGTGTGTGTTAAGTCCTTAGTGGATAGAGTGCCAGGAGTCAGGAAGATTTTTCTTCATGAGTTAAAATCAGGCCTCAGACACTAGCTGTGTGATCCTGGGCAACTCACTTAACCCAGTTTGCCTTAGTTTCCTCATTTGTAAAAAGAGTTAGAGGAGGAAATGACAAACCATTCCAGTATCTTTGTCAAGAAAATTCAAAAGGTGATCATAAAACGTTGCCCATGACAAAAATGACTAAACCCCAACGTTATTCTATGATTCTAGGTTTTTGAGCCTAACATATTTCAAAAATAATCCTGTCATTAAAAATTGGATGTTTCTGGCTTGGTCTGGGTTTGTCTGTGTAATTGGATATCACTCTGAATCAAAAATTTTATATTGTAATGGGGGAAGTGGCTATTGAAAACCCAGTCCTTAAAGGTACAGAGCATTCATCCTGACAAAGTTTCCCCACATGCTCTTCAGGACATATGAAGTTGATCTACAATTGTTTTCAGTTTGTTTCCTACATGCCTTTTTTATTTGCTGCTGAGGGAAAGCTGGCTGTGCATATGAAAAAACACCCATGGGGACAATTCAGTTTCTTTGATCACGGAGGCTGAATTTGAGTGAGTAGACAATAATTTCTATAAGCCTTTGGGTTGTAAGAGTGCCAGTAGCCTACTCTACAGACCCAAGTCGACGATTTTGTTCTTGTTATAAGAGAACTGGAGATAGAACAGACTAGACAACAACCTTCTAAGCTTTGAAAAGTAGAGACAACACGAGAAGACCAACAACTTGAGTCCATGCTGGAGTTTGTGGGTTCACAAGCCTGGTGAAGAGTGAAGCAAAGTATCCTGTTTGATTCAGCTCAGCAGTTTCAGAAGCAAGGGAGAAAGTTTGTACACTGGCTGTCCCAAATTTGAATCTGAACTCATTGAGGATAAGGCTGTGTAGCAAGCACTTTAAGTGTGAGCCCACTCTACCCAGGATCAAGATGGCAGAGGGGAAAGTGAAGATGCATTTATACGTGTTCTTGCTGTAGCTTTTTAGTAAATATCCATGTTGTAAAAGCTAATTGATATTAATTGGTTAAATAAAACTGGAACACCAATCAATGGAATAGATGAAATTTAGTGGCTCTTAACTGCCACTTGGTAATGAAGAGATTATAGGTGACTAATATTTGGGGGAAACATTCAAGAATAGGGGTTTGAGCCAATATTTAAGAAAAAAAAAAAAAGAAAGCACTTGAGAGACTTAAAGGACTGGGAAGATGGAGATACAGTCAGACCTCTAGGTGACCTAAATTGTGAGTGCTTTTATAGAACCTACACAGTTTCAAATATTCACCGTGTCTTCTCCTAGACAATAACAGTGTGGCATCCTGCAGGCTGTCCTAAGACAGAGAAATACTCTTTTCTTTAGAAGAAAGACTGGAGATGATTTTTTCCCCAAGGGTGTTAAATACTACTTGGATTTAATTGAATCTTTCTTCTTGGTGTGCTATCATCATAATTTTAAAAATATTTAAAAATCAAACACATGAAAGAGAAACCAATAGCTATCTGATGTGTTATCTTTGGATCAGCTACATTTTCATATTTTTTCTAGCAAGGAACATCCCCAGAACCTGTCTCTTACATTGGAAGACTTCATTGATTTTAACAAAAAACTTCTCCATGGTTGAACTGCCTCAGTTCTCCACTCCATCCCACCCCCTTCAGTTCAGCCTTTATACCTCTGCCAGATATGTCATCTTCCTGAATAATTCTAGTCATATGACTGACTACCTTGTTCAAAATTCGTTTAATGGCTCTTTGTTTCTTACCAAGAAATAACTGGACTTCTTAACCTAGGATTCCAGACTCTAAGTAATCTGCTGCCACTTTATCTTTCCAGGCTTATGTCATATTCTGTCTGCTTACTTTAAGATATCACCAAGCTGAATTACTCATCATCCTGAAGGCATCACCACCATTTCACCCCACTATCCCGTCATGAGTCCAATCTAAATGCCTCTCTCCAAGTTGGTAATGACTTTTTTGCTTTTTGATTTCACATAGCATTTTGTCTACCCTGCTCTTAGCAAGTATGCATTACATTGGATTATATTTATTTGTGTATATGTTGTATTCTACCACCAGTCTTTGAATTCTATAGCAGAAGCCATATATGAACTAAGCTTTGTACCTCCCCCAGGACCAGGCACAAGGCCCGGAGTCAGGCAGCCAGTAACATTTATCAAGAACCTGCTATGTGTTAGGCATTGTGCAAAATGCTATGGATACAAATATGAAAAAGACAGTGCCTTCCCTCAAGGGGCTTACAATCTAATGGAGAAAAATGATATACAAAAGGAAACTGAAAGAATGAAGGGGGGAAGGTCTTTCTTGTAAATGGGGGGGGCATGGCAGAAAACAGTCCAAAGGAATGCAGCTGGTAGGAAAACAGAGGAGAGGGAGAGAGGGAGGGAGGAGAGACAGACAGACAGACAGATAGAGACAGACAGAGATGGAGAGAGACAGAGAGAGAGACAGATAGACACAATACAGAGCAGGACTGAGAGATGGACACAGACAGAGACAGAGACAAAGAGACAGAGAGACAGAGATGGAAACAAAGGAAGAGACAGAGAGAGAGGAGGGAGATAGAGACAGAGAGAAACAGACTGGGAGAAAAGAGACAGAGATAGATACACAGAGAGACACACAGACAGAGAAAGACAGAGAGAGTTGGATGAGTGGATAGATGGATATAGAGGTAGAGAGATGGATGGATGGATGATGAATGAATGCATGGATGTATAGTCAGACAGACAGGCAATGAGAGAGAGAGAGAGAGAAAGAAAGAGAGAGAGATATGGATGGATTATTTTAGCTATAATTTGAATAAAAATCAACTAAACTTCAAATCTGTGTGCTTCTGAACCAAGAAACAAGTAAAAAAAAAAAAAAGACCTGTGAACAAAGCTTACTGTTTTTGTAAACGTGAAAGTGGAGTAAAATCTACAAGAAAAAAAAATTCAGCAAAGCATTATATGCAAGAATATTATAGGCATGGTATACAGGTAAGAAGAGCATGATAACTGCATTCATTAAAGCTTTTTTTTTTTTTAATCTGGGTGGCCTTTCGTAGTCTTGGCTCTGCAGGAGAAAGCAGTTATGGTTGCAACCATTAAGGGATAGTGGTAGACCAAGAAGTACCTCAAAGGAAAAAAGCACTGATTAACTTGTTGGCCCCTGTCATGTTGACAAATGGTTCATCCCCTGCTTCAACACCTTAGGACAGGAGTGTCTCTCCTATGATGTGGATGCTCATTGAGGATAGGGACTATTTATTGTTTCCGAGTGCATGGTATACAGGAAGTACTTTAAAAATGCTTGTCACCTCTTTGACTGAGGGTGGATAAATAGCCTTAAGGAATTTATTTTTTTAATTTCAGAAAAGATAGAAATAAATGTTACTTTCAAAATCTTATGAACACAAGAAATCATTCTTGTCCTTTGTCTTTCCCCCTGGTTGATGTAATAGTCTGTTCTTACAAATGAAGAATTTCATATGAAGTCCTTGAATTCTCTAAGCATCATCATCTTGTGCCTTGGGTTCTGACTCTCCTGGACCAAAGTAAATTCTACTTGTGGCACAAAGTTATGAAAGAAAAATACGTTTCTGTACATTCCTAACTACAAAAACGTATTTGCCAGACTAATGACTGTTAGCAAGAAATAATGTACCAGACAGAGTAGCAACACAACCAAACTGTTAGAAAATGTGTTTGTATGATCAGAAGGGACATGAGAATAACAACATGACTAGTCTCTGAATTAAAAAGAATGTTGGACTTCAGCAGAATGTTACTAATTTACATTCCTGTCCTCTTCCTACACAGTGAGGAAGATTTGATTTTGGAATGGACTTTAGGGATCATCTAATCCAAGTCTGTTGTTTTACAAATGAGGAAACTGAGGCCCAGAAAGTTTAACGGCTTGGGCAAAATTACAAAGATAGTAAATAGAATAATTGGGCTTTGAACCTAAGTAAGTCAGTCAGACTACTATGCGTTGTGTTGAAGCACTCTGCTAAGCCCTGATGTAACTCTACCTCTGTGGCTCTCTTCTCTACGAATGCAGTCTCCCTATGATGGGAAATCCTGGTCTGTTGTCTCCAAAATTCTATCTTATATTATAATTTCAGAATGAGGGTGGAGTCATTTGTCTTTGCCTCAGGGTTGGAAATTTAGAAGACTTTGGTAGTTTACTCTGCTCCATGTACCCCAGTTAGTAGTGCAAGAAGTCTAATGTTGGAGCATTAATTCTTCCTTGAGTAAGTGGCAGTTTCCCAGCATCCCAAGGTACATTGCCTACCCCACCCACTGCACCCCCAACCTCACCTTCCTTATTTCCTTGCCCCAGGCAGTGGCCAATTCATTAGTAGTAAACCAAGCTTCTAGCTTACTCTATGGGCTTTCTCCCCCCCAACACCATTTACCCACAACCACTCACCCCAGTTGAATTTCTCCCAACTCTCTGCTTATACCAGACATAAAAATTAATAGTTTGACTGCTAGGAAGCACAATGGATAAAGTGTTAGACTTTACGTCAGGAAGGCATGAGACTCATTCCTGCCTCAGACACTTAACTTGTTGTTTTACCCTGGGCAAAACACTTAACCTCAACTTTCCTCAACTGTTAAATGGGTATAATAATCACACCTACATCTCTGGGTTATTGTGAAGATTAAATGAGATAGCACACATAAAGCTCTTTAAAAATTATAAAGTATTATATAAATGTCAGCCATTATATATAATGATAATAAGATATCATTATTATATTTAATAGATATTCATGTTCAATAGTTTTGCTGGTACTACAGAAATATGTGATGTTCTAGAAATATTTTCAAGCTTCTTTGTGAAGCCAATCTAATCCTAAAAGGAGAACATCTATGAGATTAGATTAAAAAGCAAACAAATAAACTTATCTTTATGAGCCCTATTGCAGTGTATTTTTGTGGCATGGAGGTACCTTGGGCTCTATACTAATAGAACAGAAGGACTTATAGACCTTCTTAGGACCAACCTGGTCAAGGATGGAACATTTCAGCAGTGGTGCACTGCTCACTACATGATTGATGCTTTGGACATGGAAATCCTATTAATCCAAAAAAAATACAAAATTACCTTCATGTCTGAGCAGACCCATTTTATTTCTGTAGCACTGATTACAGAGCAGAGGAAAAGGGGCAGAGGGTGCTAAGAATAAGGTGTTTAGGCCACTTCTGAACATTAGTTTAACTACTGGTACCGCACACATGAGATCCTTGTCCAAGGATCTCATGCTATTAGAGGAAATTAGATCTTATGCTATTAGAGGAAATTAACCAAAGAAATGGTGATGTACAAGAATCAAGGAGACATAATGAAGTTGCATCTTAATGGAAAGAAGGTGACAGATTCTTCTTTGAGAGACAAATGAATGAGTTGCTGGGGTCAGCCTGCTAAAACCCAAATAACAAAAACAAAACATAACCCCCCCCCAAAAGCACGTTATTTCACAAGAGATTTGGACACTTTCACTTGGACAACTCCTTATAACCTTAAAGGAAAATACCATTATAAAGAAAATTACAATTGTATAGCTAGCAGTTATAGAGCCCATTAAAACTTACGAAGTGCCTTATTAATGTGATCTCATTTGATCCTCATAACAGCCCTGGAAGGCAGGTGCTATTATTTCCTCCATTTTACATTTGAGGAAACTGAGGTAGAGAGTTGAAGTGACCTTCCCAATGTCACACAGCTGTTAAGTATCTGAGGCTGGATTTGAACCTAGGTCTTCCTGATTCAATCAATCAATAAAAATGTATTAAGTACCTGCTAGGTGACAGGCACTGTGCTAAGCCCTGAGGATACAAAAAAGAGGGGAAAACACATTCCTTTCCTTTAAGGATCTTTGAAAATAATGAGGAAGAAAGCATATACACAAGTAATCGCAAAGCAAGCTACATGCAGTATATGTAGGAAATACGTAACAGAAGGAAGATATTAGTATTAAAGGGAATTGAGAAAGGCTTCCTGTAGAAAATAGACTTTAGTTGGGAAAAGCAAGCCAGGGAAGTCAGTAGCTTTAGTAGAGGAGGGGATGCATTCCAATCATGAGGTACAGCCATAGAAAATGTCTGGAGCTGAGAAATGGAACATCTTGTTTGTGGAAAAGCCAGGAGGTCAGTGTCACTGGATTGAAAATTTTGTGGAAAGGAATAAGCTGCATGAAGACTAGAAACATAGGAAGGGACTAGATTTTGTAGGACTCTGAATGCCAAATAGAGTATTTTATATTTAAAGGTGAAAAGGAACCACTGGAGTTTATTGAGTGGGTGGGAGAGGGTGACATAGTCTGACCTGCACTTTAGGGAAATCACTTTGATGGTTGATTAAAGGGTGGATTGGAGTGGGGAGAAACTTGAGACAAGCAGACTCACCAGCACCTATTGCCATAGTCCAGGTGTGCGGTGATGAGGGCCTGCTCCAGACGGGTTAGTGTCTGAGGACCATACGTCCATTCACCATGCCACTACACCCCAGTGTTTGTTGTTGAGTTTAAATAGATAAAGATATATTATGAAGGATCAGATCCTCCATGCAAGTCAAAACCAAGTTGGTCACAGAGAAAAATTACAAAAAGATTATTGGAATCTTCAAAACTCGACCTCTAGACTTTAAGAATAATCACTAATGGTTCAATGTCCATTTTATAGGAGGTCTCCAGTGGAATGCCTGTGGGATCTGTGCTTAGTCCTAAGCTATTTAACATTTTCAGCAATTACTTCTATAAAAGCATTGACAGAATGCTTTATCAAATTTACAGATGACACAGAGCTGGCAGCAATAGTCACTTTAACTCACTGGCTGATGGAGTGAGGTTCAGAAAGATCTTGACAGTCCAGAATGCTAGAGTGAAGAGAATACAATGAAATATAATAGGGACTGAAAGATAGGGGAGGTTTTGCTGTTTAGCAGTCTGTCTTTTAAAAAAAAATGAGATTTTTGAGAACTAAAAACTCCGTAGGAGTAGCACCAAAAAGGCTAATGTCCTCTTGGGCTGCTTTTAAGAGAGGCATAACTTCTGAGAGTAAGGAGATAACAGCCTAGCTGCATTTAGTCCTGGTCAGACATTATCTGACTCCTGGATTCTGGGCACAATAGTTTACAAGCGCAATTAACAGGCTGGAAATCACCCAGAAGAGGCTAACAAACATTGTGAAGGACCATGAGTGTATTCCATATGAAGTTTGGTTAAAGGAACTGGGGAGGTGGTTAGCCTAGAATAGAGAAAGATTCAAAAGAGGCTATAATGGCCAGGTGGTATAGTAATCTGTCTTCAGACACTAACTAGTTGCGTGACCCTGGGCAAATTAACTTCACACAGAGTCAGGGTGACTACTGGTCAGGTATGTGGTATTGGGAATTTCTTTTTGATTGTAGATTGGACTAGATGACCTCTGAGGTTCTCTCCTACTATAAAATTCTGTGATTTCTCAAGCTATTACAAAGTGGAGAACCATAGTTAGCAAACAAACAAATAAAAGGCAATTCCAGTTTGAGCATACTGTAATATGCAAAATGCTCAACTTTGAAAAGAATTTTTCTGAGTGCCTCATCCCGCCTTCATGCCTGTGAAAAAAATTGTCCTTGTAATATTCTCCCTCTTAACCTTCACCTTTTGGAATCCCAAGCTAGATTCAAAGTTCAATTCAGACATCATTGTCTACAAAGGCTTTTATTGATTCTCTCAATTACTAGAATTTTCCTTTATCTTAAGAAAAAAAAAACACTTTTATTGATGTTGGATATTTATGCAAGTGTATTTATTTATTGTCCAGCTTGTTTATTCTTATAGGCAGCCAGGTGGTGCAATACATAAAACACTGGATCTGGAATCAGGAAGACACAAGTTCAAATCTGACCTTATACACCTACTACATACGTGACTCCAAGTCATTTAACCTCTGCCTCACTATTTTTATCTGTAAAAAGAGGATAATACTAGTACCTATTTCACAGGATGAGGATTAAAATGAGGTAATAGACTTGTAAACAATTTTGCAAACCTTAAAGTATAAAAGCTCATTTGATTTAATGAAAAACGGGATTTAAGTTTAAATTCTCTATGCCAGATTTGATCAATTTTCTTTCACATCCTACCTCACCCAGGAAAAAAAATTCTAAAAAAACAGCCCCATACATACTTTTAAAATATATGTATGTATTTTGCCAAGTGATGAGCCCATTTATTTTCCTAATAGTTTTGGAATAACTTTGGGTTCCATCATTTGAAAATAAATTATCAACTCCCTAATTATTTTAGATGTTGAAAATATGATTGCACTCTATACTAAGTTCTAAGTATCTCTACTGAGAGAATCCTAAGAACCCAAAGGGTTGGAGAGCATGGCCAGAGGTCTCTTCTAGAGAACACAAGAAGCCTGTAGGAAGAACATGTTGAGAGCAGTTTGTATCTTCAGTTGGAACTCTCTTTTCAGCTAGGTATGTTTCCTGATTCTCCTCACTTAGCCTCATTAGCCGAAAAAAAAGTTCAGTAATTCTTTTCCATTCTTTTCAGGCGTCCATCATTTGTCTTCCTGCATTAGGGTGAGATATGGGGCTAATGTACTTTTTCACTGCAATTTGCATGGCATTTAAAACTGGAAATAGCTATAGTGCCAGGTAAATAATGACAGGGAGGCACAGAGGGCAGAAATAGAATCTGTTCTTCTTAGAAAATTCTGAGCTCTTTTATGGAATGGAGATTGCTTTTGTGTAGGGACTTCTAATATAAAAAAGCAGACACAGAAGAGGCAAGGAAGTCCTTAATTAAATGAATTAGAATGGAGATGCCAGAAAGTTCTATTTCTGCCCTGCCATCAAACCATCATAACTCAGAGGACAAGGTTTAACCATTAGCCTGAGGTCTAAATGAATTCTGATTGTAAAGTCTGAATACTAGGGGTAGGGGATGAAGGAAAGGATTCTCAGGAAAGCCTCTGAGATGAGATGGAGTTAGATACTCTGTGTGTGTGTGTGTGTGTGTGTGTGTGTGTGTGTGTGTGTGAGAGAGAGAGAGAGAGAGACAGAGAGACAGAGACAGAGAGAGAGACAGAGAGACACAGAGAGAGAGAGAGACAGAGAGAGAGAGAGAGAAGGGAAAGGAGGGATAGTAGGGTGAAATGGTGTCAGATTGTTTTCAAACCCATGAGATTAATATCCAAAGAGACACAAAAAGGGTTTCTGGCTAATAACAATGCTGGTCAATTTCACTTGGTAAAGTTTGGCAAATGTAGACAAGCTGGTAATCCCATGCAGACTGTTGTATTGTTGAGTTATTTCAGTGATGACCAACTCTCCATGACCCCATTTGAGGTTTTCTTGGCATAGGTACCAGAGTGATTTGTGACTTCTTTCTCCAGTTCATTTTACAGATGAGGAAACTGAGGGAAACAGAGTTAAGTGACTTGTCTAGGGTCACACAGCTAGTAAGTATCTGAGGTTGCATCTTAACTCAGGTCCTCTTTACTCAAGCATTGGCACTCCATCCACTGCACCACCTAGCTGCCCTTTATATAGATAGAAAAATTGACCTGAGTACTATAGTTCTCCTATTCCTCTGGCACAACTTTTAAAAATGAAATTATGGCTAGCATATTCTCATAGCAACAGCATGAAAATAATGATTAAGTTGATTTGTTCTGCATTAAATTTTCATCATGAAGAAATTCTAGGAAAGGAAATATTATAGATATTATATCATCTAAACATCAGATATTCATTCAGTAGATAGATGGAGATATTTAGATACATATGCATATGTATGTGTGTATGTATGTATGCACCTATGTATAGAGAGATTTAGACAGAGATATAATTATTATGTGTGTTGCCTGCTGGCCTTTGTTTTAGAATGACTGCTGTCATGAATTTTCTACCTGTGAAATCAGAAGGAAAAGATCATTAAACATACATTAACTAGACCCAGGTTTTTAAATATTGCAATCAATCAATATTGACTGAATATGATATATTGTCTTCACTAAGGAGAAGGGTCTTGAGACGTAGCAACAGGCAAATGAGGCTAGGAGGAAGGATTGAATGTTCTAGACAAAAATAACTTGAATTCAAACATGATGGTGGGAGGGATGACATTTGTGGAAATTGTCTTTCATTTGAGGAGCATGGTGGGGAAAGTAGATTGAATAGGTACTTTGAGGACAGATATAGGATCTCAAAAAACAAACATCAAAATCTTATTAATGAGTATATATTTATGTAGTCTTTTTAGATTTACAAACTGCTTTTCTTTCATCAAAGTGAGAGGTGCTAAAAAACCATTATGATCTTCATTTAATGAAGGTCAAGAGAAATGAGCGGACTTTTGCTCTTTATGAAATATAAGGGTGGGGATGGGTTGGACCAGATTATCTCTGGTGTGAGTACTATTATATGGACACAAACAATCTCTGAGGCTCCTTTTACCTCTGAATCCCCTGTCCTAAGAGTCTGGTTCAGGATTTGAACCCAATTAGTCAGGATTTCTAACTCCATATCAGACCCTTTAATGAGATTATCCTTCTCACTACCCCATATGACATTTAGCCTGGATGTTAAAGGAAAAAGATTTCTTGCATTTGTGAGCATGGGGAGGGAGGAAAGGGGAAGTAAACTGCACTATCTACTTTCTAAAGAGTTTGATATTTTAAAGATCTGAAAAAATTGCTAGTAACTAGTTCGACAATTTCAGAGCTAGAGCTGAATGAGTTAATAAGTAGCTTCCCCATTGCTGTTTAAAACAAACACAAATGATTACAATCCTAATGTCAAGAGAACTTGTGGAAGGCCTCCAGCATGTTAAGTGGCCTCCCTGTAGAGGATAAAGGAGGATGCCTGGACGAGTCACCATGTGAAGGAGCAGATGGGTTTCAATATGAATCTTTGGTGGGAATATGCAAGTCGATCCTATTGGTGTGTATATTCCTGAGCATCACAGAAAAGAAAGGGAGCAATCAGAAACAGAAATATCAGGAGAACAGAGAACTTTTGTTTCTGGTTCCTCTCTAGGTCTGTCTGATTGTGTATTAAAGAAATGTTCTAAGATAATTAGACTGAGAAAACACCTCATTCCAGCCTCTTAAATTCAATATGGCAGGAATGGCCCATACTGTATCATTTATCAATTGATTTTTTTTTTCGCTAGCTGCACCGTGTTAATAATATGTAGAGACACTGATTAGGAAATGAGAAGTTGAATAGATTCAGTAGCAGCAACTGCATTTCTCTGATATAAAATCCTGCTTAGAAATTAGGCTATGAAGAGTAGTTCATCTTAAAAGCTTACACCTATAAGGCCAGACTTCAAATATGAGGTGCTATACCAATATGCAACAGGAAAAAGAGATTAAAATTCTTTTGAATAGAAGAAATGAGGGAGAAAATCATAGAATTTTGAAGCTGGAAGTGAACTTGGAGGTCATCTTCTCGAAATCCATAATTTTACAAAATAAGGAACTGAGTTCCAGGGAAGGGAAGGGAAGGGACTTTCCCAATGTTACTCATATAATGATAGAGTATCAGGACCAAGACTGTTGCCCAGGCTTCCAAGCCCCAACCTCAGTGTTCTTTCCACTACTTAAATTTGCTACTGAGACATTAACTGAGAGTAAAATCGGGATTTAGTTAGAAAAAATGTTTAGACATCAAAATGTCCCATAATTGGAATTATAGAAAAATGCAGTTTTAGAGCTGGTAGAGTCCTTCCAGTTCATCTAACTTAATCCCTTTATCTTACATATAAAACAATTGAGGTTAAATAATTGTCAAACAAGGTAGTATCAGGGCCAGGGCTAGAACCCAGGGCTAGAACCCAGGGCTAATTTAGCCTAGATACTTAAATGAGATTTCATCCTTATTCTAGAATGATGTTTGAATTTTCTAAGAACTAAATTATTTACTATATAAATTAAATTTTGTTAAAAAGCATTTTCATTTCTTTAAAGAGATTATTTGTAGTTCCTCTTTTTCTGTATCATATCTACCTGAGATAGGAAGACTTTAGGCCTGTTGGATCAAGGAGCACAAATACCATCTATTGACAATGATTTCAAACTAGAAAATACATTGTCTCTGGAGCACATGAATTTTCAACTCTTATCTGGTGCCAGTTACCTGACGTTTATTACCCACTGAGGTTTTTTGAATAGTCAAATGGCAAATAAGAAAAGTGGTATTTGAGAAAGGTTGATATTGGTTGGTGGAGAGAGAAAATAGAGTCATCTAGTGGGCTATCATAAGCGTGAAATGTCATATCATTGGGAGTGGACAGAAAAGCATAAGTAGCAGAGCCACATTGGTACCAGGACTAGACCTGGGATTTCAGTGGTGAAGGGAATTCCTTCTACTACTACATATTAGCACCTTCTCTGCAACTCAGAGTCTTAGAGAGATGACTAAAGCAGTGATAAGTTAAATGTCACAGGTCTGACATGAATCCAGGCCTTCCTGGCTTTGAGGTCAACTTTTTATCTACTGTTAGCAGTCACATGGAAATGTTAATGAGACTTTTGGAAAAAACAAAGGATAGAGATTTTTAGTACTTTACTATCACATACACATATATATAGTCTAAAAAAAATTAATTATTTCTGCATTATATGATATGTAATTTAGCATAAGTAATTTAATTGATTACAATTGCTTTAAAATTGGGCCCTGAATTAGTTGTTTAAGAAACTCAAGGAATGGGGCAATGAGTCTGAACTTTCAGAACAATTGGAGTAAAACATTAAAACATCTAACTTAAAAAAAAACAACAACCCTTTTTTTCTTTTATTTTTTGTTGCTTTTTCCTTCCCTCCTCTCTTCCCCTTTCCTTTCTTTCTCTCCATGTCCTTCCCTCTCTTTCTCTTCTTTTTCCTTTATCTCTCTCTCCCTTTGCTTTTCTTTCTCTCTCCACCTCTCCCTCTTCATCTCCCCCACTCCCCTAGAAAAACCCATTTGAACTACTGATAATAATGGTGTTGTCCTTATAAATTATTTTTTATAAATAGTAGCTTTTATCTTACTATGAAACTTAAGAGCAAATGTGAAGAATAAAGATTCAAATTGGTCACCAGAATTGGGATATATCTCCAGGAAGGTAAGAGCAGCTGGAACATGTACATTACTGATTACTTTTTTTTTAATGTAAGGTGGGTCTTTTTAAGTGCTTTTTTTCTGTATGTGGAAATACCTGACTAATTTGCCTTTAGGTAAAACAGATTTGGAGTTTTATAGTCTAGTTCTATAGTCATTCTGTTCTAAGTGGAAGACAAGCTTCTTGGTGACCAAAAATTTGACTATTATAAACTTAAACTTTTACCTTTTGTACCACCTTCTCAGTTCCCAGGTGAGAAGAAGAGGATTGAGAAAATATGGATAAACTCTGAAATATTAATTTGCAAAGTACTCAACACAGAGGTGAGCAAAAGGGTAGAAAAGTCAGCCGTCACCAGTGAACATACGCTGGATCTAAGTTGGCATTCCTCAAACCTACCTCTGACTACCCTACTCATGCCAACTGGTGTTAACAGTAGTAAGAGTGGTTGTAGGTGAAAGAGTCAGGATGGGGTTCTGCTGACAGTTCCTTCCAGGTGCCTGACAGCAATTAGTCTCTCTCCCAATAGTTGAAAGATATTATTGTGGGAATCCTAAATTCAGGTGTCATTAGAGAACATTTAAGAAGACCTTGCAAAAAGACATTGACAGGGGAATTAATGAACTATGGGAAAAAATTGATTATATTTAATAAAATTAATTTCAAAGGTATCCAAGGGCCCAAGTGTCCTTTGGCTATGGTCAGTCAGTTACTAAACATTCATTAAGTGCTTACTGAGTGCCAGCCCTGTGCGGAAAAAAATAATGCTCATTCTGAAGAGGCTTGCAATCTAACAGAAAGATAAGACAAACAAAAGGGGAGCCACAAAGAGTGGTTTGTGTGGGTAGAGATGGGGAGCCAGGAAAAATGCCTGATATGAGGGCATGATGGAAAAGTTAGAGGAGTCCCAAAATAACACAGCCACATAAGAAATGAGGAGCTCCCACCTTAAGTAGAGGTTGTGGGGTTCATGACTCTACTCCGTAGTCGGAGAAATAGAGAATGGTTATGAGCTGGAACACCAAGGCTGATAACAAGGCTCTGATTCTGTGAACTGAAACTGTCATTTGTTCTCTGCTGTTTCCGGTGTCTATATTTTGTACTTTGTCTATTTGTAAACAAATTAGTGATTATTTTTTTCACACCAAGAAATTTGGTTCACTTTTCTAGTACTATCATATGTTTGAAAAAGCAGAAATTCTAGTTAATTAAAGAACTATTTGCTAATCCTATTAAATGACAGTCCATATGTAATGATCAGAACAATTATTTTGACCAATTTTCTAGTCAGGTGAAATAGGGGAATTTTAATTTAATTTAATTTTTTTGTTTAATTTAGTTTAGTTTTAAAATTATTTGACTGTGTAGTGTTCTCTTAGCTTTTATCTCTTGTGAGGTTGTTTTATTGGAATGACTGAATAGACCAATTGTGAAAATAGGCAGATACAATCTTTCCTCTCACTTAATCTCCTTTATCATAAAAAAAAAATACTGGGGTATAGTATTAACACCAAGAAATCCATTCTAAAGAAGTAGACATTGTTTTCAAAGATCATTTGAAGTTGGATTCCATCATATCTATGAGGCCAGTCCTTCATATATGTGGTGTGTAATCCCTCAGCTACTGTGATAATCCTTAACAATCGACTCACTTTTCCATCTTGAGTCTATGTTAAGATGTCCCCCATAAACTAAGCATCCAAAATATTCCCAACTGAAAAATAAGCTTATTATAAGAACAGAAGGCTTTTTTTCACATATTTTACTAAAAAAGATGTTTTGAAATTTGAGAATTTTTTCCAGTTGCCTACTGCTTCTATTTCATCTGACACATCTGAAACACACTGTTTAGGTAGCAAAACTGTCTAACATTTCCAACAATGCATGATCCTAATAATCATAAAGGCTCACAGATACATACTTTTGACTTAATTTTAGAGTATAATTGCTGTTATTAAAAAAATAAAAACTTAATTTATAATGTTCTACTACATCCCTACTCAGATGAGAAACCAATAATACCACATATTTTTGTAACTGAAAAAAATGAAGAAATCCTCATAATTTTATCACAGGCAAGACATTACTTTCATGTGGCAATGTTGCAAAAACCATTAGGAATCTATAAACTAACAGATGGGGAAAACACCAACCAAGAAGTATGTATGAGAAAACAGTGATTTCATCTATTTTGTTTTAAAAGCAAGGTATACAACTGCAGTTACAATGACCCTTGGTCCACATTTATTTACTCTGTTTGGCAGTAAAAGGGAAAATCCTTATTCCCTAAAGTACTTCTGGCTAGTGGCAGCTGACATCTGGTTCATCGTTCCCTAGTTCCCTTCCGAACAGATCAGGCTAATATCTGTCGTCATAGCGATACAGGCACTGAGACTCAGGACACACATCAGTCAATAAATGACTCCACACACACACACACACACACACACACACACACACACACACACACACACACACACACATCTTTGATCCCTCTACCCTCTCCAGTACTTCTACCAGTCCCTCACTCATATGCTATTATCTATGTCTAACACATCTGTGCATGCAAAGGGTCAAACATTACATAAAATCCTATTTCTAATTTCAAAGAATAATTTTGCAATAATAACTAATGAATCTTTCTGGATCATTCAGAATATTGGGAATGAGGAAAAATGGTCTTATTCTTATCATTTTTATAGAGCCACACTATTCCCAGGCTATAAATCACTTTTACAGCACTTCCCTACACCATAATGGCTAAGGTCAGAGTTTATGCTCCCCTATGTGTAATAATGCTAAAATTCTGCCAAATGCTCCAAATTCCTCTTTTCATGGTTGTCATGTGCTCATCCATTTTCCCATGGACTGTCCTGTAACTGAAGTGTTCTGGTCAGCATGGGATATCCTTCCCAGAGTACCAGTTGCCCCAGTTTCACAAGACAAGTACGGTGACAAGTCAGTGGCAGCTTTACCCCAAGGTAGCCACTAAGTATTCTGTCAGCAGCCAGGAATTTGTATATCTGACAACAAAGACAGTTCCATAGCAGTTATGCCCAGAGCCTCAGGAGCACAGGTGCAGAGTATCAGAGAATGTCATATAATTTGAGAACCTGAAGAAATCTCATAAATTGTCTAGTGCAACTCCTAAATTTAAAAATGAAGAAACTGAGCCACAGAAAAACTAAGAAGCTTGTTCAATGTGCTCTAGTTAGTTATTTTGGACATTGAAAGGATTAAACAAAAAATGGCTTTTGAAACTCAAGGTCTTAAGTAGAAATATCAAAATATGAGCATTTATTGGGATCTACTATGTTCCAGACATTGTGTTGGGTACTGAGGTACAAATAAGAAAATGAAATCATTTGGGCCTTCAAAAACCACAAAAAGTATAATTTGTAATTACTGATTAGATGAAAAGTTCCTAGCTTTCTTCTCTTTCCAACTTCAGTAACATTGCTCTTCTATCTACAATCTATAATACAGCCAAACTGGCATTCTCTCTGGTTTTTATACATTATACATTTCTCATTCCCAAACTTTGCATGCCTACTCTCAGGCCTGGAAAGTATTCTCTACTCACCTCTGCTTAAAGGAATTCCTCAATTCCTTTAAGACAGATCTCAGACCTTCTTTCCAAGAGTCTTCCCTCACCCTCCAATTGCTAACATCATTCTTTTCTAACTTGTCCATCAAGAAGAAGTCATTCCAAACTAATCACATTTCTTTTGCTTATAGGTTTACTGAACTGGTTTACTGGGGGTGTGAGGAGGATGCTACTGACATAGTTGTCTTGCTTTCAGCAAAACACTAATATAAAGTCTTTATTAAGTACTCTGTGTATTTGGCATCATTCAGCAATATATTTCATACCCAGACATAGTATACCTTGATTTCATCAAAACAATTAATTAGGTAAAGTATTTATTATGCATTTACTGTCCATTGTGTGTTTCAGACAATCCATGTGGCCAAGATAGAGAAATGTGGCCTGAGTGATTTGATGAGTAAAATGTCAAAAAGGCCTGATAGAGTATTCTTTATGGGATCACATTTATTTGGCATTTGCCTTTCATGAAATGCCACAGTGTCTATGGCATTATACAGTCTACTATTTCATCAATGCTTAGGATAAAGACATAGATTTCATGCTTATTAAATTTTCAGGTAACGAAATGGCAGTAAATGTAGCTTAAAATGCTACAGTAAGCATTTTTTTGGGGGGGGAAGGTAGGGCAATTGGGGTTAAGTGACTTTCCCAAGGTCGCATAGCTAGTAAGTGTTAAGTGTCTGAGGCCTGATTTGAACTCAGGTCCTCCTGACTCCAGGGCCAGTGCTGTATTCACTGTGCCACCTAGCTGCCCCCCTATAGTAAGCATTTAAAAAATAACAGAATAGGGTGATGGGATGGATTCAAGAAGATGAAATTTATTTGGAATAAATGGAAAATTCTATAAAGCACAAATAAAGAATGGAATAGGTATTGTTATACAGTTGCTCATCTAAAGAATACAGGTCTGAAGACCTTAGTTGACCCATAAGCTTAATGTGTGACATGACAGCCAAAAAAATATTAGGAAATGATAATAGAGGCATTATGTCCTAACAAGGTAAGTTATAGTCCAGCCCTGAAATGATCACATGTGGAATATTGCACTGTAAGTTTTGGGGGCCATATTTAGGTCACTAACAAACTAGGGCAAAGCCAGAACGGAGCAATTAGGATGGTATGAGGACCAGAGACTACTGGAGACTGAAGGTGGAGAGAGAGCTACCATCAACCACTTGAAGATCTATCAGGAGAAAGAAGACTATCTTGGCTCAATGGAGAATAAATTAGGTGTAATTAATGTCACTTATACATAGCTGGACTTTTGAGACATAAAAGGAAAAGTCTACTTAAATGTGTGTGTGTGTGTGTGTGTGTGTGTGTGTGTGTGTGTATACATATCCCTAAGTATGGAATAGGCTGCCTCAGGAAGGCATAGCTTACCTATCACCACTGGAGGTTCTCACTCAGAAGACGAATTGCTACTTGTCAAAGATACTGAAGATTCATATTCAAATACATGATGGATCTCTAAGGACCCATCAAATTCAGAGTTTCTATGATTCTGTTACTTGGAATTATTAAATGAACCCATACTCAAATGGAGCCAAACACAGTAATAAATAAGTACTGCCAGCCTTGACCATTACAGCAAGGTTCTTTTGGGAAGCTTAACTCTAGGAACTCAATGAGCTGGAGACTTTGATGGCCATAGTGCCACTAAACCAAATAGTTTACAACCCCAACTAATTCATAGTATTCGCTAAGCCTCCTTGAACCTAAATCTAGACTAATCAGTGTCATGGAAGTGTCTAATCTTGGTGATCCAGTTACAGAAAGAGAACATGGTATTTGTTCTCATTCAGAATTTTCATGTAAGATCATATGTTCAAAGGTATACTGGAAAAAGAGCCACTTAGCTTCTGGGATTTCTTTTTTGTTCCATTGGTTTTGTGCGTGAGGTTGCTTTTGTTCCTCTGGGTCTGACAAAAGAGACATATGTTTTATCCTGCCATTATTCCTAGGACAATGGGAAAACTTTGGTGGGGGTGTGTGTGATGAGAAGACAAGTCTATATCTCACTATGGATGACAGTGAGCAGCCCAAGGACTTGCTGGTAAGACTGTGAAAGCAATAACTATTGGTCAGAATTTGTCACAGGCTAAACTAATTAGATGCTTATATGAAGATGTAAGCTTGAGATTCCAACATCTCTATTATCAAGGGATATTGCCCAGGGAAAAATATATTATCTTCTTATAGCCTGAAGGGCAATGCTTCCTAGCTGGAGACTTTGCCAACAGTGACTGATTTTCAGGAAGTTGTTTTATCTTTTTTTCAGTCTGAAGTTCTCAATTCCTGTGACTGTAGATAGTAAAATAATGAAACAACATACACATCTAAACAATCAAGACTGGAGTCTCTGCTTCAGATTGATGTCATTCAGAACATGGAATTTGCCTTCTGCAAACTCAAAAAACCCTTAATCTTACCCTATTATCCTAAAAAAAAAATACATAGATAGATAAAGATAGATACATAGATAAACTCATTCATCCCTCTTTGCCTTACAATTCCATATACCTAAATGCTTCTCAAACACCATCTCTAAAGGCTTGAAGTTAACATATAATTCCATACTACTTGTGCTTATATAGCCCTAAAATACAGGTAATAAGTTGTTAGCCTATATATAGTATGGTACATGAACTAGAGCTATGAAAAAGACCTCTATATTTTTGTTTTAAATTTGAGTAAATTTTCTCACGTTAAGAGTTGTGAAAATTCATAACTTTTAATATGTCATTATAATCTTCCTGGTTAAAAATGACTTATGCAGTGAAAATATATTATTAAGTGCATATATGTATATATCTATATCTATATCTATATATCTATATATTTATATCTATATATATATATATATATATAATATGTGTCACTCATTTACATATAGATCACAAGGGAGAAAATGAGTGTTTTCTACCTGTAATTATGTAATAATTCTGAAAGTTATCTTAAGAGAGTTCATGTAGTCTCTGAGATATTAATGGATAATTCCATTCATGGTAAATTTGAATTCACATTTCAAATGCTTCACTTATTTGCTTTCACAATTCACTTGCACTAGTAATATGGAATGATTTTTGTAAAACAAAAAATACACTCAACTACCTTTTATATTTATTTACTAGTTAGGTTTGAAATAACAGTAATTAATTCAATGATAACTCTCATTGAGCCCCCTTATTTAACTAACCAATCTAATTCTCTCCTCTATCTCTGTTTCTAAAATATTACTTAGACCTGAAACTAGACACAACCAAGTCCTTTTCATTCATTTATCTGAAGGCCAAGGGGAGAATTTAAACATTTATTAGATAAAGAATATTTTTTTTAGTATTTATAATTAACTTTTGTTTACTTTTAGTATACATCATTGATTTTCACAAGATTTTGAGATACAAATTTTCTCCCTGTCTTTCCCCTACCCACCCCTCCAAAACAGCAATCCCACTGTATACCCCCTCCCCCAATCTACTCTCTCCTATATCCTTCCCCATCACCACCCTGACTTTCTGGTACAGCAAGATGGATCTCCCTATCCCAGTGTCTGTTGAGTTGGTCTATTTTTTAAGGTGTTATTTTCTTCAGTCAGGTTGTTGACTCTCTTATCATGATTTTCTTGCATCATTCTCATTTCTCTCCCCAGTTTTTCCTCCACTTCTCTTATTTGGTTTTCAAATTCCTTCTTAACCTCCTCTATGGCTTGTAACCAGTCTACATTTTTCTTGGAAGCTTTTGGTGTGTGAGTTTTGACCATTTTGTTTTCTTCCTATTCCATGCTTTGATCCTTTTTGTCCCCCAGAAAGCATCTAAAGTTGGCTTGTTGAGCTTTCTTTGCTTCCTTTGCCTGCTCATGTTGCCAGTCAGTTACTTGACTTTGGGGCTCAATAGAACTCTGCTTTCAGAGGGGAGAGCTCTGTCCCAAATCTCTGGGGTTTCTACAGCTGCCAGAGCTATTAGAAGGCTGCTGGTGTCTCTGCAGCTCCCTCCAGCTTTGGCTCACTGAAAATGCACCTCAGGACCACCACCCAAGACCACAATCCTGATCCAGGCAGCTCAAGGCAAGAGCATTTAGCTTCTGAATGATCTCCTGGCCCCCCTGCAATCTGCAGGCCAGGAGCTTCTGAAGCAGGCATGTGGAGGTGGCTACAGGGCCGCTGCTTCAGACTGCTTCTAGTTCTGGAGACAGTCAGCCAGACCCTCTCTCCGAGATTTAGCTGAGTTCCACTGACCTTTTCCCTTTGTCTATGGCTCTTACAGGTTGGTAATTCTTGAAACCACCACAGCTGCTGGTGATCTGCTCTTCTGAAAGTTCCAGCCAGGGCTTCTCTTCGATGGTCAGGGGCTAAAATGGCATGGGGCTGCGCTTTGCTCCCAGCGCACTGCGATGAGCACTTTCCATCCATCTGCTGGGTTGCCTTCAGCAGGAGACTTGTTTCTCTGTCATTTTATAAGTTCTGGAGCTCTAAAATTTGTTTAGACTCATATTTTATAGGTATTAGAGGTGGTTATAGGGGGAGCAACAGAGTTCTTCTGTTTCTATGTCACCATCCTGACTCCACCCCCGATAAAGAATATTTTCTAATAAATCCTGCTAGTATTTTTTGTAATGCAGAAGTGTTATATTACAGTTGCTAGACGTCTGGGGATATTTTCAGGGGGGGTGGAACAGAGGGAAGGATGAAAGGTAAAGTCACATCTCTATGATGATTATGGAATGACAACTACATCAAATGTCTGATATACTCTGAAGCTGTGTAAAATTAATGTAGCAGATACAATCATATAGCTTCAATAAACTCCATCATTATAAAATGTTTTAAACCGTACATAAAATGTTATGTCACTAAGAATGAAAATGTTAGGCATTTCAATGGAACTAGAGAATTTATTAAAGAAGATTTCATTTGCTGAACTACTTGAAAGAATTGTGAAGACAAAATGAGATACCACATGTGAAAACATTCTGAAAACATGAAAATTTTCAAGAATACTTGATATTGTTATCGTTATTGTCATTACTCTTTACTCAAAAAAGCCCAGAGTTCTCCACAGACTGAAAATGACAAAGATGAACACAAACTATTGATCAATTTTCTTGTAACCCAACTCAATCTAGCTATTTCCTTTCTCCATGATAGGTGATCATACTTTGGTTGAAGGTAAAAAACACACCCAACTTGAGCCAACTTGAGGAATTCTACTCACTAGCTAGGAGAAATAATCAGATGAACCTATCCTTGTCTGATATGGCGACCCTTCAAAAACCAGAAGAAAAATAGCATGTCCCCACCTATGACAATGTATGTAATCCTCTCATCATCCTGCTCACCACGGTATTGTTTCCAACTTGTCAAAGTCATGCTTAAAATGTTCAGTCTTCAGCTAAACAAATACCTCTAGCTACAGTTTAATCAGAGAAACCATTAAGGTTTCTCATTCTGGATACTGCATTTTTATTAATATTGCCTAAGATTTTAATTATTTTGTTTTGGTTCTTGACTGCCATGAGTACTATTGAACTTGAAGTCTATTTAAAATCCTAGGGTTTATCATCATACTAATTAGTGGTTAACAAATGACTAGAGAGCTAGGAGAAGAGACGTACTAGATAAGAAAGCATGTTTTCTGTAATAGATAATGAAAAACTATCATAAGTAAGCAACATTTCAAAGAGCAAAGGCTTCACTACCTGGGAAATAAAAGAGTAGTGATGAAGCCGCAGTGGTATGAACAATGCACAATAAATCACTGCAGTGCTCAGATGGGGGGAGCAGGAGACCATAATGTAATGAGGAATCATGGAACACCCCAGTAAGTCAATCTCTCTAATATGAACTTTGAACAAAACCTTTGTCAAGGCTGTCAAATGACACTGAGGGACAAGGTATACTTTGGCTCCTTGACTCCTCTCAGAAAATTTGGAAACCACTTTGAATGATACCACGTAGTTTATTGTCACCACCTTATCTTGTAAGCATAAGGTTCGTTAAGCTCAAAGAGTAAGTTTATTTAGAGAATAAATAAAGAAAAAAAAAGAGTTCAGCTCTTAGTTGAATTCATGGAATGTATAGACATCGACCAGTTTCCCAGAAAGTTCTTTATACCTCCTCAGCACATGGCATCTACTATTGTTTGCTGAAGGCCCCAACAGGTAATATCCATCATCACTTTAATAAAGTATTCAAGAGATCCCAGCCTATGTAGGATAAGTTATTACTCTTTCTTTTATTACTCTTTCTTTTTACCACTGTGTATATTCCACATCATTCTGCTTGTAGTCCTTCTTAGCTCCCCAAAAATAATGATGCTGGCCTATTTTTATTTTTGTTTTAATTAAAAAGCATCTGTTCTGTTGAAGATTTCTATCAATACCACAGAAGAGTGCTTTTTGGGGGAGGGGGAGAGGTGGGCATTCCAGAATTTCCAAGGAGTTCTGGCATTACAGCTCAAATTCTAGACCAGATAAGTATGCCTTGAGACATAGCTCCCAATGACCTCTGCCCTCATATAAAGTTTGCACAGCAGGTAGGATACCTTTCCCTCCATCTTTAAAAAAAAGGTCTCTGTTTTTGTCACATACTGGGTTAGGATATCTCAGTCTACCATTCTCTTTCTCTCAGTTCCTAGAGACAACCACTTTAGTAATTCACTGATGTCTAGAAATTTGGCAAAAAACAAACAAACAAAAACCTAACTTCTATCCAACCCCTTATTGTGTCCATGGATCCCTTGAATTTAAGTGAGCAAGACTGCTTAAATTACTCAGTACTACAACCTACTTGGGGAAAAAAAGTCCTTTAATGTAATATAATCAACTCGACAGAATTGAAAAACTAATTTATTCCCATGACTGTATGTATGACTGTTTGTATGATTGTTTTTGTTCACTGAACTTGTCAAAAAAAACCCTAAGACTAGTTGCCTTTTAAGACAAAATATACAATTCATCTTTCTGAAAAAAAGTGTGTGCATGTGTGTGTATGTGTGTGTGTGTGCACACATGCAGGTTGTGTGAGTATAACAAACAATAGATAGATACATATACATATACATATATATTTAAGATACACATTGTGTGTGTATGTATATATATATATATATGTATATATATTGCAGCCTAGAATCAACAGCAAGATGAAGCTATGTCAACAAATGATATTATTCAATTTTTCAACAGACAGTTGGTATAAGATCAATGGACTGCTGTAAAAAATTGGATGTTGGTAGGTAGGCAGAAGAATCAGTGAGCAGCACAAAGATGTATAAAAAGAATTCAAAATAGGGATGAGTAGGTTTACACCTAGGCTAGACTAGAGTAAACAGAACAAAGAGTAGACACATGCCTGGAATGACTCAAAGAGTATGGAGATGAGGATTTCGAAGGGAAATTATAAATTCATAATAAGCAAGTGGGTACTGGATGACCAATATTTAACCAATAGCACTTCTTGGTCTAATGATACATTTTGAAAGTCTGTTTGACACAGCTTTGCTTCAGTAACAGCATGAGCATTAATCATTAAAGGGTCTTCTAGGAGTTTGAATTAGGATACTTCTGGTTTAAGATTTTATATAAATAATTTTCTAATAATACCTCAAAATATTAAACAATGAATCCAGTAACCAAAAGATAAATATAACAGCATAACAAAAATAAATTCCCATAATATCCCTCCCCAAAAGATGAAAACATTCACACACTTGACCAGTTGTTTTGTTTTGTTTTTTCCAATTTCATCATCCCTATCCTTCAAGTTATGCTTATTGTGGAAGACCACAACCTGAAAGACAAGGATCCATTTTGACAGTGAGGGAGGGGCTGCTTATTGAAGGCTTAATACTCTGCAATAAAGGCTAGTGACACTGTAGGAAGATAGATGCCCCTTAATACTGGGCATCTATTTGTACCCAGCCAACTGTCTCCAACAAATATATGTACTAGTACTTAGGCATGAAGTTTCAAAATATATCATAGGATCATAGATTGATGCTTTAAGGAACCTAAGAACCATAAAGTCCAATTCCTTTATTTTACAGATGAAGGAAAAAAAGAAGACAAAGATGTATGATTTTTTTTTCTAGTATCACAGAAATCGTGACTGAGGTAAAATTTGAACTCAGGTCTTTCTGATATAAACTAGTGTATCATCTATTATTCTACTATACTTTATCCATTACAGAAATTAAAAGTAAAAAAAAGGTGAAAATTTGAAAATAATAGTAGGTTGATCTTTATAAACCCACTGACAGTGATTCAATCAGAGCCCTCTAACACTCAAAAAGAGTAATTCAGAATGGAATGACAAACATAAAACAAAAAGCTAAGGAAATGAGTAAGTTTAAGAAAACTTCTAAAACAATGAAGAAATACTAATTGGTATAAAAATCCAGAAGAAAAGAATAACCTATAGCACATTATAATTAGACAAGAAATCTGAGATTATTTGGAATGTCTGATAAAAGATGTGAACGAATTCATAAAGAAAGGTATTAGAACTCTTGCTGAGTTAAAAAAAAAACTTAAAAGGATGAAAATAATAAACAAAAATTAGAAAGCCTTTGAAGATCTTGAAAGAACAAAGAGGAAAACAATGAAGAGTCTTTAGGTGTAACAAAGACTATTAGAGCAAAGCTAAAAGATAGAGAAACTGGGGGTAAATCCTATCACTGCTGATTGATCTTGAATCTTGCCTATGAAAAGATCATTTTGGAATTATTACAGTCCCACATAAAATATAATGAAATAAGAAATCTAGATATCATATTTCAAAAAATCATAAACGAAATCTGTATGGAAGCCTTAGAATAAAAAGGCAAAGTGAAAAGAGAGTTTACATTTGTTTAACAAAAAGAAACCCCAAAATTAGCTCACACAGAAAGGGGATTGACAAACTGCTTCCAGGACAAAGGAAAAGAAAAATTATTACAAGAAGCTAAGAAAGCATAGATAACGTATTAGAAGACCCAGTCAGAATCAAACAACACTACATATTTAATATGAGGATGGAGAGGAAAGACTGATATATCTCACATCAAAAAAGGGGGAAGGAGGTAGTCCTTTATGCAATAATAAATTACCCAGCGAAACTGAGCACAATCCTATTTTAAAAGGAATTTTTGATACATTCAGTTATTTATAAGAAATTTTGTTGGAAAAAAATCAGAATCAGATAGAATCTGTCGAAAGCAAATCAACAGAAAAGAAACCTAGAAAGGTAATTGTTTGATTAATTTGAAAAAAGGTAAATGTTGATCAAATGATCAAATCCTGAAAGAAATTAAAAAAAAAATTTCCCTTTGAGTCTCATCATCAATAATGATCATCTTTTGTTTTCATTTCATACCATAGGGGAAAAGTGAAGAGGAAGAAAGCAAGACACATTATCTCTCACAATTGAAATGTCCTAGTACAAACTTATTAAAAAGGAAATTTTCAAGTGTTAAGAATTTGGATTTTATACAGCTTTTTATTATTTGAATCAGACAATGAAATATTGAGAAGGAAAATGGCATGAGATAAAATAAATGAAGGAATAGTTTGGAATTTGGAGAGACAATGAGGCTTAAGAGGAAAGGTTGAGTTGTGGAGAACATATTCACAACAAAACAAAACAGAATTATGGGGGGCTAATTACAAAAGTGGAAATGAGACTGGGACTGGCCTGAGAGAAGAGGAAAGGAGGAGAAATAGTACTGGATTGTCCTAAGTAATACAAATTACTGACAATTTCTGATTTCGTCCCTATTCCTCTCAACTCTATTTAGTTCTAAAGGACAAAGAAAGGAAGTATAACATGATTTGATGGAAAGATAAACATAGTAAAGTAATAACCAGATAAAATAAATTATGTTTAAATGTATCATAGATAATGAAATGTTATCAATATTTAATATGTCTACCAAATGACATAGCATCAAGTATTTAAAGGAAAAGCTAACCAAATAAGAGAAAAATCTAAACCCAGGGTTAGCTTACTGTGATCCATGGACTAAATCCAAACTACCATCTGTTTTTGTATGGTTTGCAAGCTAAAAATGGCTTTTACATTTGTAAATAAAATTTTTATTATATTTTAAAATGTAAGAAAACTTTCTTATTTTGCAGGTCATACAAAAATAAGTAGTGAGCCAGATTTGGCACCAGATTTTCCAATCCCTAACCTACAAAATATAATTTGTCATATAATTCAACATGCTTCTGTAAGACTAACACAAATGTAACATAAAGATAAGGAACAAAGAAGATAATCATTTAAACTTAATAACTGAAAAAAATGAAATTAATAGTAATTTGGGAAATATTAAATGTAAATTATGAGGAGCATGAATATGTAGACATATTTTTCAGCTTTAAAGCATATCTTTAAACACATTGATC
>CM053582.1:260755719-260791930 GCA_028627135.1 Pseudochirops cupreus
CAAAAAGTCAAAAGTTTCCTACCCCTGAATCACAATTGAATTACAATACTACCCATTAATGCCAAGCACTTTTTCAAAAGGGGAAGGAGAGCACAAAAGGCCATCTACCCTTAAGCTACAACAAGGTTAAGATATCATCACAGCATTGAAAACCCTAGGAGAGGTCCTTTCTTCATCTTGACTTGAGGCAAGTTCTCAGCAATCTCTGCTCCTGGGGACGCAAAGCCTAACAAAGCCATAATATACATTGCCAGTGTCTTCATTAATTCACTCTCTGCCTGCAGAACAGTCCCAGAACCCCTGAAAACATCAGCAAGATCCTCTTCCAGGATTTCTGTAAACATATAATGGGGAAATCCTCCTTGAGGGCTTCTGAACAAACAGCAAAGTTTCAGGACCTCTGCAACAGCAGCACTCTCCTTCACCAGCAGTCAAATCTGGCAAAACAGCATCAAAACAGACAGACAAAGTACTGGCATTATAGCCATGCCTCCTCTGTCCTTAGCAGCTCTGGGTGGCAGTTCTCAAAAGTCTTGGGGAGCTCCAACTGGCCCTCAGCAGTCTTTCTCTCAGCAACTCTGGCCCCCAACAATTCTCCTCTCTGCCTCCATGATACTGCTCCCCCAAAAATTCCTTCTGGCCTCCTCTGCTTGGGGCTTCTCTGTGCTTGGGCTTCTCTCTAAATCTACAGCACCAGCTTCTTCCAGTTCAGCCCTCTCTCTTCAAGTCAACAAGTCCATCCCACAAATGGGATTCACAAGCTCTGGGTTTTAACACTCGCCCCAAAAACCAAGCCAATACAGGGGGATCTTTAAATTCCATTACCATTACAGACACTTAACACTTATTAGCTGTGTGACCTTGGGCAACTCACTTAACCCCAACTGTCCTGCCTTTGCCCTCCAAAAAGCAAACAAAACAAAACAAAACAAAACCTATAATATTTACCTCCAAGAACAGTTAATTACCTCCCAGACAGATAATTCATTGCAAACTTTAAAGTACCACAAGCTATCATTCATAAAAGAAGTGCCACAGCACTTCCTGATTTCTGATTCCCTTCCACAGACAAGATGTCCATGAATACTACTTACAGAAGGATTTTCCTAGTCAGAACAAAATTATTTAATCAGTCAAGAAGAGATATGCTAAGCACAGTTCTAGACACTGAGAAGAAAAAAAGAAATAGTATTTGTCTTCAGTGAGCTTATTTACATTCTACTGGAGGAGAAAACACATACATGGTCAAGCATACATACATGTGTGTACATATATGTGTGTATCCAATTGATAAAGGTAGGGATTGCATCTGTGATTTCAATGGTCTAGTCAACCCTTAGATGAAGACACTCATTTTACCAGTGCAGGTCAGCATCTTCTTAACTTAGAGCAATTGGTCTTCAGCTAGATCCACTAATAGGTTAAGTGATTTTACCAGGGTCACATAGCCTTAACAGTATGGCTTTTTGTAAACAGAGCTGAACAATCAATCAGCAAGCTGTGATTTCAAGACCCACCTGTGACACATAGTGATTTTGTGACTCTGAGCAATTGTGTACAAAATTTTAAAAAACCAAACAAACATGAAATCAGGCAGCAGTAAGATGATTCTCCAGGGGAATGAGAAATAAGTCCAGAATTTCCACAATATACTACAGAGGGTCTTCTCCAAACTGTTAATAATCCTCTTCCAAATGTGAATTCTTACAGAAACACCTCCCCCTGCCCTCTTATTTCTGTAATCAGTAGTGTTCATTTTCACTTCTGAGACCAGTACAGTAGAAGAGAGCCTGTTTTAATTGCATATCTTCAGCTCAGCGTACTGGAAGAGATTTATTGCTAGGAAGAGTTGAGTTCTAGGAACACTGAGAGCCAGAGGGCGATACAGATGTGTGCAGAAGTGTTCAGTCACATTTTCAGGTGCCTGCCTTCAACATTCTGTTGATGACTGGGGCATCCCCGTGAAAGCCGTCTGTGCAACATCTTGGGATAACATGTGGCATTCATTGGGATGAGCTTATAGATATGAAATATCATTGAATGGTCCCCTTGCTCCTTACATTTGCTGCTTCTGAGACTTACTTTCTTCAGTAAATCACCTGCCTGAATGCTGATAAAATCCATGGTCCTCTGGATTCCTAATTAACTCGCTTGGCTCTGACTTGGAGTAATCTCATGCAGATTTCTTTAAGTTATCAAAATCAGGTGTTTTATTATACAGGGTTAACAGGTCCATAGCCATTTCAGGTTGAGGCTGTGTCCTGGGCACACAAGAAAAGTATAACATTATTATTCAAGGTAACTCAGCATAGATTTATATACATACATGTTTTAGAACTTGGTGTGAGATTAGCCTATAAGATTGATCCCCATCTAGTTATCTTTTTGCAGAAGAACTATTAGTAATAATTGAAATTTACAAAGTTCCTTAAAAATGAATGAATTGCTTTACATATAGTTTCTCATTTGAGACTCACAATAAAACCTATGATGTAAATTCTGCAACATTCACATTTTACAGATGAGGAAACTGAGACCCAGAGAACTTAACTGATGTCCATAGCTACACAGTTGGTTGATATCAGAGGCAGAATTTGAATTGAGCTCTTACTACATTTCATCAGCACTATGTCCACTATGCCATATTACATCTCTGAATTTCTCTTCACTAGAATCCTGAATCTTATCCCAGTGCAATGATGAATGTGTGACATCTATAACAAAGAACTTTGCTGAGGGGTTGTAGAATACTCAGAACAACTCATCTCCCCTACTGTAGTGGAGTTCCACTCTGTGTCTATGATGTAGAGCTCTAAGTACATTTTATAGGCAAGATGATACTAGAAATCTAAGTTAGCCCCTATTCTATACTTCATGACTTTTTGACCCAACCTTCTGTAAACAAAACATGTTCAGCATCAACTATAAATTGGTTAGATATGTCTCCTTAATTCTTAGGGCCATGGTTATTTTGCAGAAAACTTACCCCTAGTGTTTTTCATTTACATTTAACTCGTCAAAAGACTTGGATACAATTCCCTGAGAAAATAGTAAATACCTTCATATTTTCCTTTCTAAATACCAGAGGTTGTTTCTGCCAGCATAAATCCTTATCCAACATTAACAGAGAACATTGACTTTACAATGTTTCCAGGCATTTTCATTGGATATTGGTCAAAACCAAACCCTTTGAGGTAAGTTTCTATTATTATACATACAGAAAAAAAATTTATCACAACATAGTACTTTTAGTTTACCATTTGTTTGTCCTCAGTTGATAGTCTTTTACTTATACAGGGGTATACAGGGAAATGTTTAACAACCTATTTCCCAGGGGGAAATATGTCATGTGACAAATCTTTAAGTTTATTTTTATTAAAATTTTCCCCATCACTTTCTTAAAAGTCTAGACAATCAACGAAACCAGAACTCAAGCCCTGATGTATAGCATTTGTGATTTCTGAGGATAAAACACTCGTATTGAACAATTAAAATTCTTTTCTTGTAAAATTGTACATGTTGCCTCCAGAAGACCATTTCCCCTATCAGTCTGACATATCTCGTAAAGAAAGACCAGGTGATAAGGTGTTTGTAAGTGCCATATGGTAATTAGTTTAATGAATTGAAAACGAAGTCCTAGAGAAGAGAAAACTTGGGGCAGAGGTGGTATTGGCAGAGAGAGGAGATGACCACTGCCTGTAAATAATCATGGCTGATTGTAGAGAAAATGCATTAAGCTTATTTTAAGTAACTTTAGAGAGTGATCTAGTGTCTGAGACCATGGCAGTATTCATACAACAATAAGGGGGTATTCCTAATACGCTCACTATAAAATATGAAGGGTAAGTATAATATGAAGGGGAAATATGAAATATGAAGGGGACAAAGCAACAGTTCCAATACATCTCCTTCCTAGTGTATCTTCTCTGTCTTCTCCAGCCTCAGAGTACCTTTCTACCCTGTCTTGTTGAGTCATTTTTTGGTCTTGCCTGACTCTTCATGACCCCCTTTGTTTTTTTTCTTGATAAAGATACTGAAGTGGTTTTGCCAGTTCCTTCTCCAGCTCATTTTACACCTTATTTAGTCCTTGGATTTTGGTAATTTCTTATTTGATTCAGCACAACTGAGTTCTTTTTTATTTATTTGTTTATTAATTCATTAATTTATTTACCAAGTCATAGAGAGTATACTTTTTTTTTCCTTTTTAACAAGGTTTTTTCTCTTGAGCACTGAATTGACTTATAATTATTCAAAAAGTCAGGATTTGATGACTATTTGTGTAGTATTGGTATGAGGCTTGGACAGGTCCTTTTGATTCTGAGACTCTTTGATTCTATGATAGAGCCAATCATTAAGTCATAGTGGACCAAAAGTATAATATTTTGATATTTCAAATATGGGTCAGTTTTTCTTCTAGTAAAAAAAGCCATGAAACTTGCATCCACATAGACACAGAATTAGTTATCTAGATTATAATCTAAATTGATCCAGGTAAGCAGATGACTCCAAATCTATATTTTACAATAGAAGAAAATTCAGGCATACCACATAGCATGACTTACTCACTATAACTATGCATTAATTTCAAATAGAACTAAGATTAGAATTATCACCCCAGATCCCTCATCTCAAAACTCATTACTAGTAGGCTAGACCCCATTGCTACCTTTTGGTCAATAAAGTTGAATTCTCTGTTGCTTAGATGTCCAAAAAAGAAAACCATCCTAGTCCCACTGGGTTCCTGACAGGATGAATGCTGCTTTGTACCTGACCTCATGGGTAAACTACTGTTTTCAAAGGCCTTCTAACAGTTTTCAGTTCTTGTTTCTATCACCATTCTGTTTCACCAAAGTAGAAAGCCCTTCCTCCTGCCATGAGTAAACCATTCTTTATCTGCCACTGGGCTGTTTCCTCTATTATATGCTTTTCTATACCTTTTTCTAAATGCATCCAAGCATCCACTCTGCCTTTTGCAACTGTGCTGTGCATTGGGCCAAATCTTCATTGAACCAGCTAGGATAGCAGTGAATTTCTTGTGCCCCTCAGAGGATCCTCAAGTTCACAGCCTCTTGGTATATATGGGAAGTTTAAATTATTTTTCTCAATATTCCTTCCCGTACATTTATCCAAATTGAATTTCATCTGCCACTGTGCTGCCCAATCCTCCAGTATGATTAGAGCCATCTGGAGCTTCTCCCAATCCTCATTAGTTTTTAACTAACCAAAATAGTTTTGTGTTGTCGGAAAATTTCACCACCTCGCTGTTTGTGTTCTCCTCCAGATCATTAGCAAATACACTGAAAAACAGAGGTCCCAATACTAGACCCAAGAGTGCCCCCTTTCAACTTCATCCAGCTCTGAGGAATATACATTTATTATCATTCATTGTTTCCTATCATTTAACCACTTTCTTTCCATCTATGACTCCATTCATCCAAGCATTCTGATTCATTGCCATGGAGGCCATCAGAATATTGCAGACATTGGATTATATCATTGGAGGATGTATCATATTGCAAATAAGCAGGCTTTCATTTCCTACTAATTCTTTGGTAATTAGTAATTCATGAGATGGAACACTGGATGAAAAACAAGATGAAAATTTGGCAAAATTCACTGGACATTTTCTTGTAGATACTACCTCCCATAAAAGGTTGTTGTTCAGTCATTTTCAATTGTGTCCAATTCTCCATTACCCCATTTGAGGTTTTCATGGCAAAGATGCTGGAGTGGTTAGCCATTTCCTTATCCACCTCGTTTTACAGATGAGGAAACTGAAACAAAATGGGTTAAGTGACTTACCCAGGATCACATAGCTAGTAAGTGACTGAGGCCAGATTTGAAGTCAGGAAGATTAGTCTCCTGACTCCAGGCCAGGCCCTCTATCCACTGTTCCACTTAGACTTTATTTTTTTTTTCTTCAGAGATTTTTGACATTATTACAAAATATAATAAGTAATAAGAAGGAATTTGAACTTTGATTTGACTTTCCCCTTAATCTGAGGCCTAGAGTAAGTGATTTAATCCTTCAATGCCTGACTTCTGGTCAGTAGTATTGGGAGCAGTAATATCAATCAGGAGTACCGTACAGATTAGCTGTTTAATTATTATGAACCATTCTGGAAACATGCTGTGGGGTGGCAATTAATAATAAAGTATGTTCATTATTAAGGTGAATTATTGAATTCCTTGGACTTGAGCGCACTTTTTCTATAATTGTAAGTGTATTATTAACAAAATAATTGAAGGAGCCAGTCTGTACATTAAAAGTACCGTATAGTTTCTTTGAGCTTAGTTTTAAAAATTTTTGTTATGTTTTTGGTAAACTTCCAGATTTACATGAATATTTCTGGGCTCTTCATTTTCTACATTGCTTTCTTTTGTATTCAAATGATTTTTGTTTTGTTTTGTTCTGTTTCGTTTTCCCCTCCTTTGTCATCTTTTTTATTTATTCTGGGCCTTACAAAGTTCTTTACTGCTATTTTTAAAAGTTTTCTAATGAATTATTTCTGTGTATTTCTTATGGGGAGTTCTTTTGCTTGACTAATAGCAGAGAAAGAACTATAATGATACAGTTCTTACATTAACATAAACAGGGGCGGCTAGGTGGCACGATAAATAGAGCACTGGCTCTGGAGTCAGGAGGGCCTGAGTTCAAATCTGGCTTCTGACACTTAATAGCCGTGTGACCATGGGCAAGTCACTTAACCCCAATTGCCCTGCCTTCCTCCCTTCAAAAAAGAGAAAAACACCACATAAATATAAGAGGCAGTGTGGGATAATGGGAAGTGCTCCAACTTTGGAGTCAGATGACTTGGATTCAAATTCCAACCTATAGCACTTACTTCCTGGTTCACCTTGGGCAAGTCCCTTCACCTCCCTGGGTTTCAGTTTCCCCATCTGTAAAAGGAGTCAATGCTCTCTAAGATTTCTTCCAGCTCCAAACCTACGGTCTTTGGGAGAGAGATGGTGAGTACACTTGGGATTTCAATAGTATAGGAAACTTCTTAATGAAGAAACTCTTTACTGAAGCAGATCAGCATCTTTTGATAGTATTAGAGACTTGCCTAGAAAGCCGAGAAGCCGTTTACTCCTTCAGAGTCTCTCAGACGCTAATCCTCAGGGTTAGGATCTGAACCCATGTCTACTGACCTTTGAGGCTGCCTCTCTACCACGACATGCTGCCTCTGTGGTGCAAGGAGAGATAAAGTCTTTAAATGATATCCCTCATAGTCCCTTCCTGTCTTCACCATATACTTCTACATAATGAGACTCAAGATAAAGCCAAATAATACCACACTGTCTTTGTTCTGCCTTCTGTGTACGTGTGTATATCACAAATATACATATATATATGTGTGTGTGTGTTGTGTGCCTGTGTGTGTGTGTGTGTGTGTGTGTAGATGTGGATGTGGATGGATGGATGTATGCTGCTTTTGCTCCGTTTTGGGGTAGGTTTAAAAGCAAACCAAGGCACTTCAAGTAGACAAAGACCCAGCTTAAAATGTCAAGCTAACAAAGCAAGCCCTTTGATCATGATAATTTTGCATTATCCTCCACAAGATTTGAATAGACATTTTCATCCAGTGCCATCTACAAACTTTACATACAATATGTAGGCTGTCCATGAACTCAAACATAAATGTGACCTACACAGGGGCAAATATTTTTAAAATATCTAGTATGAAGGGAACTAAAATGCTATTTCTAGAACCCCTGAAGGAGGGCTCCATGTTTAGAAGATTAAATATAGTGTATCTGTTTTTAAAAAAAAGAAGAGCTCCACAAAGTGCTAATATCATGCCACTTATTGGCATGCACAGTTTGGTCGGATTTTTCTATTTTCATATGCATTCTGATTGCCAGCACATCCCATATGCACTGTTAACCTGTTGTCTTTACCTCCTTAATTATCAATCTTTGTAATTAAAAATAATCAACCTTTACAATAATTAATTTAAATTAATGCTTCTGACAGGCAACATTTCAAACTCCTGAAGCAATTTTGAGGAAGATTTTTAGTGGTAGGTCCTTGTAATGATGAGTACCCACAAATTCCATTATCCCCATTTTAAATTTCTCCAGTGACAGAATGCTTTATAGCTTCTTGCACTTGCCCTTCCTACTGTGAATCTGTCAAGATAATCTCTTTTGATTAGGTGGTATTATCTCAACCACTTGGATGAGGAGTTTTTCCTACTTGTTCTAGTGAGATCTGTACTTCTGTGCCCTCAGATGGTTAATGTGGTAATTGCAATCAACCAATCAATCAGCAGCATTTATTAATTACTTCCTGTGTGTCAGGCAACACTAGGGATAGAAAGACAAAAGATGAAACAGCCTCTCTCTTCAAGGAGTTTCTATTGCATGGGGGTACTCAACATGAACAGATATATTATCTGAAATACATATACACACACACACACACACATATATATATATATGCATACAGACATACATACACATATGTACACATGTGTGTATAAATATGTGTTATTATATAATATATAAAGATAAAGATAATAGGTTAATTTCAGGGATGGGGCAATCTAACAGCCAGGGGCATGGGAGGGATAAGGAGAGGGAGAGATAAGGAAAGACCTCATGTAGGAGGTAGCACCTGAGCAGAACTTTGAAGGAAAGAAGGGTTTTTAAGGCAAAAGTAAGAAGGGATGACATTCCAGACATGAGGTGCAGTCTGTGCAAAGAGTGAAGAAGAGAGATGGAATGCTTTGTGTGCGGGACATCAGGAAAACTAGTTCAGCTGAACTATGACTGTGAAGGTAGACACATATAATTAGGCGAGAAAGATAGGCTGGAGCCAGGTTTTAAAGGGCTGTAAATACTTAATAGTTTGTGTTTAATCCTTGAGGTAATGAGGTACCATTGGATTTTACTGAGTAGGAAAGTACTTCCATAATATCACTTTGCTGTTATCTCTCCCCATAAATGGATAAGTATGCTTAACTGCATAGAGACAAATCTTTCATTATTAGCATAAAATTGATAAAGCAAGTACATGATAATTATAAACAATAAGATGTTACATTATAAAAATCTACAAAATGACTGCATTTTCATGACTTTCTTATAACCTTCTTAAAAACTCAAGAGTTCCAGTGGATACACAGCTTATTCTTTCCCCCATCTATGGATAGAAGACTAGAGAAAATAAAATATAGTTCTAAATTCTTATTCATGTCATGAATTCAGCAGGGCTGATTATCAGGTGAAGACTCAATTCTACTGGAAATCCAAACCTACAGCCTCCTAGCTTCTCTTCCTATAGGGAAACAGGAATTTGGCATGAAGGCATGTGGATGAATATGGAACCTTCAATGGCCAGTGATTGGTCTTGCTTGTTTGGTCATTAGCAGGTGTCTACTATATCATTTTGTCCGGTTAGTTTATTGCTCCTAGACAAGAGTGAAGGTACATGTGAAAAAATTTGCGTGGTTGTCTTCAAAAGGTAGTATATTTGGTTTCTGTACAATGGTCACTTTACTGCTGTGTGGACGTAATATGGACACTTTTGCTTCATAGCCACTGAGTTGATAAATGATAGTAACTATATGCAAGGTATACTGGAGAGGAGGGTAGTTACAATGTCAGGAAAACCTAGGTTTCAGTCCTGTCTCTGACACATACTAGCTGTATGACCATGAGTATGTCACTTAACCAGTCAGTGTCCTGGGCATTTATCTAAGACTATAAGTTACAAAGTTGTGCATTTTCCAGTGTTTAGCATAGAGCCTGGTGTGGAGTAGGAGTTTAATAAATGCTTGTAGATTAACTGACTACATCAGTGAAAATCATCCACACTGGGAAGCCTTCATACTGTTAAAACTACAGGACAGAGCCAAAACCAAATGCAAACAAGCAAAAACAAATTCAAAATATTTTTGATGTAAATTAGGTACAATGATAGAATGGGAAAGTGACCAATGTTGGAGAGGATGTGGAAAAAAACAGGACACTGTTGATGAAGTTGTGAATTAATCCAATTATTTTGGAGAGCAATCTGGAATTACAAATAACAATGAGTTATTAAACTACATATACCTTTTAACCCAGCAATACTACTACTTGGTATATTCTCAAAGACAATTAGGAAAATGGAAAAGTAACCTATATATTCTAAAATGGTTATACCAGCTTTCTTTGTGGTGTTGAAATAGTAGAGATGCCCATCAATTGGAGAATGGCTACAGAAATTGTGGTTTGTGATTGTGATGGAATACTACAGTGCTATAAGAAATGATGAGCACAATGGTTTTAGAAAAACTTAGAAAGACTTGTATGAAATAACAAAGAACAAAATGAGCAGAACCAAGAGAACATCACATATAGAAACAGCAATACTGTTTTAAGAATGACAATGAACACAGAAGTTGTTTGGACTATTATAAATACCTAAATTAACTATGATTAACTATAAAGGGCATACAAAAAAGATGATATCCCCATCCAGAGAAAAAAACTGACATATAGAAGTATGTATTGAATAATGTGTGGGTACAAAGAAGACTTTAAAAAAAATCTCAATAAACAAATAATATAGTATTACGTTTGCTAATGCATAAAATAAAGCTGGGAAGCAGAAGACCAGAGACTTTGGAATCAGAAATCTTGGGTTCTGGGGTGGCTAGGTGGTGCAGTGAACAGAGCATGGGCCCTGGAGTCAGGAGGACCTGAGTTAAATCCAGCCTCAGACACTTAACACAAAACTAGCCATGTGACCTTGGGCAAGTCATTTAACCCCAATTACCCTGCCTTCCCTCCTCCAAAAAGCAAAAAACAAAACAAAAACAAAAACAGAAATTTTGGGTTCAAATTCCACCTCTGAGACTTCCCGCTTCTAGGGCTTTGGCAAGCCATTTAAAATCCTTGGGATGCTTTTTTACTTATGGCTAAAAAATGAGAGGATTGGACTAGATGCTTCTGAGGTGCCTTCCATTTCTACATATTTTGATCCTAGCATATTTAAAATCTAATTTTGGTTTATACCTCGGTTAACCATGGAACTCAGTTAACTGCTAACGACTTGCTATTTTAAATTATATGACACTTTGTGTGAGTTTAGAAGTACTATTGAAGAATATCCTCAATCATCCCAGTTTTATGAAATGAAAGCAAACAACCAGATTCCCTCTAACTTGAATGTTTACATAGTTCTTTAAGCATACACATGCACACTCCTCGCCCCCCCCCACGCACACAAGGTGAGGGGAAGAGATCTTAAAGACCCAGCATTTGGTTTCTAATTCTAATTTTTAGTCAATCCTATATTATGACTTATCTCTGTTAATAAGAGGTACAGGTCATCATACTCACTGGACATCACATTAACAATTAGCCTTTTAAAAATTTCCATGTTAGTATAATGGAAGGGATGGTGTGATGCTTAGTAATCGAATGAAATCTTCTTATCAGACATTTAAAGCAGCAAAATCAGGTCCAAAGATGTCAGTTTTTTTTATGCTCTGTCATGACTACCAAATTGCTGCCCATGAAATGTTCTTGAAGTAGAGTTCAACCTACTATGTACAGAACAAGTACAAATAAGATCGTTCAGAGCCACGTCCTTCTGAGGCTCAAGGATACGTATTGACAAGGACATGATGCAGGAAAACGTACTGCATTTTTTATATAATTCTACTAAATGGTTGTTTCTGTCATTTGGGTTGCATGATTTATTTGCTAACAACTGGTGTAATTTATGTTATTAGAGAAACACTATTAAACTATAAATATAAAATAACCAGGAAATGCTCCATCCCTTCCTCAAAGATCTTGAATGTCTTAGCAAGTATGGGATATTGGTGGATATGGTGCAGTAGGGTGAACACGCTGAACCTATTCTCAGAGTAATATTTTAAAGGAAGAAAAGAAAATTCATAAGATTTTAAAAAGAAGTTAATTATATTGAAATATAGTTATGAGAATATTTATAAAAATCAGTTCATTAACCTTATATTCATAACTCTGATCTAGAGGACAACAGAAATCTCTAGAACATAGTTGATCTTTAACAACACAATTTTTTTTTATTCATTTTACCTTCTAGAATAGCTCTTGTATATTTAACAAACTATTCATCACCCTGTATCACTTTATTTCATAGTCGTTGCATCTTTGCATACATACACAAAGTTGACTTTCTCCAGAATAAACTGAATCCTCAGTAAATCTTTCCAGAGGAGCGAGTTCCTTCTTTTTTCCTTCAATATTTGGCCAGGAAAATAAATCAGCCTACTACATGGTTCCCACTGCCATTTTAAGAACAAACCTTTGCTGCCATCATTTTGAATTCTCCCATTATTAAATCTTCATATAAGCAGAGAGATTTAAGCAAACACATGCTTAAATCCAGTTCAGATATGGTATTATTGACATGACATACCAGACTCCAGGATCACTCTGCCTATTTTCCCTAGGAATATAGTAGCTGTATCATAGGGACATCTCCATCCCTTCTATACCCTCAAAATCGCTGACTCTCTCTCTCTCTCTCTATGAACCTCTGTTTCCCTGTCTCTCTATGTCTATTTTCTGTTTCTCCAGAAAATTGTATCATTGTATCTTTCTGTCTTCTAGCTGTGTCTGCCTGTCTGTCTCTCTGTCTCTCTCTCTTTCTCTTTCCTTCTCTTGCTCCCTCTCTTCATTTCTACTGTAAGAATGACTGAAGATTTTTTCAGATTATAATGCCTAACAGCAAATAAATGTGCCAAATGGGAAGGGGATGAAGAAAAGTAGTCTATAAACTTTGGTAAAAAACAGATATTGTTTCAAACAATCCCAACAAGGGGTATTCATAGCCATGGAATACACAATTGTATGGAAAATAAAGTGCCGTCATGAATGTTCTAGAAACATGCATACAGCCTCTCTTTTGACTTTGTATACCTTGAAATCATCTATTTTTATCCACAAATTAAAAGAAAAAAACACCAGAAAAAAACCCTCCTTTTCCCAGGCTGTCTCCATAGTTTGGCAACTTTAGACGCAGAAGGATTTTTTTTTCATGGCTGAGAAAGAGTATATAACCCCATGAAAACTGGGGTTTATGATGGCCCTTAGCAACAGCACTGTGCATGGCGCCTCTATAATTTTATTTGATCCAGAAAAACCAGCTCAAGTTATAGAAAAGACCTTCACTTCAAATTTCCTTTCTTTGCAGTCTCACACATGTATTGTTTTATATATGCCAGTGTTAGCCTTTGTGATAAAATGCTGCCAAAAGTACTCTTTGATGAATGGTAATAAATTCAAATGCCTTACATTACCCTGTAGTTTTTGGAGGTGGGGGCAGTGGAACGGCGGGGGGTCGTGCAGAGAACAAAAGAAAATTCTTAATAAATTACAGCATACATTTGACATTGAAGATTGGGCCAAACACTCGTGGCATCAAAAGATGGAACCTATCCAGTCAGACGACCCTTTCCTCCTGCTGCCTCTACTAATCAGTGGGACCGTTCTTATAAAGTCCTTTATTGTGCATACCAGCAAATGTAGACTCACATGTTAAAACACAATGATCTCTAGTGGATGGATGTGGAGGTCCTAGTGAAATTCCGTTTCCTATTGGAATGTGTGTTATGGCTGCGTTTCTTGCAAATGAATGTTGCAATGCATGAAACTGGCATTCTGAAATATTCATCTGTTCAGTAGCAGATCTCTGGCAAGACTTTGGATTTGATATGGTGGCTCCATTCCCTCCTTAATTGCCATTAACTAATTAACAATTAGAAAACATTTTGCAAGGGCAAAAGGTTTATACTGTGCATACAGTAAAATGTGGTTATCTTCAATTGTGAATGCCTCTAGTGCCCTTTAGTTCAAAATTCTAGGTATATTAGTTATTGTATTCATTTTCCATATTGTTTAGTATTTTGGGAAGGAGGTATTCCTTATGTCCTTAATTCAGTCTCCATGATCTATGTATTTCTGTCCTATTAATCAGCAAGCTTGGGGAAGACTTTGAGTGGGTAATTTAGAACAGGATCTCTTAAACATTTCTGTTTACAAAGTTTACATTCCTCCTACGTGAATTATCCTTCTCCACCCTCCCCATCTCTTTGAGTCCTAACCGTTCCTTATGGTTCACACAAGCATCTAGGTGACACAGTGGGTAGTGCTGGGCCTGGAGATAGAAAGGCCTGAGTTCAAATCTGACCTCAGATACTTACTAGTTGCGTAATCCTGGGAAGTTCACTCAACCCTGCTTGCCTCAGTTTCTTCATCTGTAAAGTGATCTGGAGAAGGAAATAACAACCCACTCCAGTATTTTCGCCAAGAAAAAGTTGGACGTGACTGACCAACAACAACAAACCATTTCCTGAGTTTCATTGCTTTTCTTGACCCCTGCTATGATCTCTCCATGTTCTGTCTCCCATATTGTCCATAAGCCTTCATGTGAGTTATACATAGTAGTTATACATACATATCATTATTTATATTTTGTTGATTTTGCTTTGTGTGTATCTCTCTTCTGCAAAGGAATTGTTATTGAATGTAGTCTCATATTTTCTTCCTATATCTCATACTGGCTAGCAGCACCTTGCCCTTAGGTATGTATTAGCATGGCTAATTAAGAGCCAAAAGGCAATTGTTAGGCTCTGAGGTATGCCATGTTTGAATAGTCCATCTGTTGTACCAGTGAGTCCCAGTATTTAGTAAAACATCTTTGGATTTCCTAAAGATAATCACACGTATAAACACTCCACCCAAACCTGCAGGTTAAGTAAGTTTTTTCTGTTCAATGAAACCCCAAAGGCAAAATTCCCACTTGGGGATTTTTTTTCCCATCCATGGTAAACACACACATGCACACACATAATAGTACACATACACACACAAACACACATGATAGTACCCACATATATGAATATATACACGTAATAGATGCTCATCTATTCTGACACTTGTGTACATACTCAATATCTATGTTCCATCATTTCAGCCTTGTCCGATTCTTTCTGATCCCTTTGGGGATTATCTTGGCAAAGATATTGGAATGGTTTATCATTTCCTTCTCCTGCTCACTTTACCAATGAGGAAGCTAAAATGAACAGGGTTAAGTGACTTGGCCAAATCACACAGCTAGTATGTGTCTGAGGACATATTTGAACTCAGGGAGAAAAGGTTTCCTGACTCCAGACCCAGCACTCTCTCCATGTACCATCTAGTATATAGAGCTCTATGTGCAAATATGCATATACATGTGTAAATCTATATATACAAATATATGTGAAAGTGTTAATATATACATGATGGCATGTTCATATTCATGTGTATTATTAGATAAATGCATATACAATACCCTTTTATTTTGCTTAGAAATAGTCCTGAAAGGGCCTCATCTTTTATAAGACTTGTTTTGCCAAGATCCTGTGGGATTAGACTATGTGCCAAGGCATTATCTGTTGAGTAGAAGTCCATAACTAATTGTATCGGCAAGCACCCCAGCACCCCCAGAGTGGCTGCTAGCACAGGCTCCCAGATCCTCTTTTCTAAAGGAAAGCAACTCAAAATGGGTCAACAATCCCACTTCAATCAAACATATCATTCACCTAGTTCAGGGGGAAAAGTCGGCACCCTGAACCCCAGAGAATACAAACAGAAGTTACAAACAAACAGAAAAACAGATCAGCAGATGGCCTCCAGCGTCTGACCACCACATCAGTTACCTAGTCAGTTACCAGAGAGGGAAGCACCAACATCTGGGTTTTTCACAGCCGGGGGGCTCAACGGCTGCCCAGAGTCTCGTCTGGCCAAATCACACAACTCTTCTCAAAGTGAGCCCCAAACCAAAACCTGACATCAGGGCGTATATATAGCCTTCTCCTGGCTTGGAGAATGTCACAGCCCTCTAGACCCACTGCCCAATCACAAAGCCACAAGGCAAACGGGCATTCCTGGAAAACAAGCCTGGCGCCACAGGCTCCACGTGACCACATTCAGCCTATTAGGGAACAGATATACTTTCAAATATCCGAGGGTCCTCAGGGTCACGCAGCCACCCCAGCAAAGGGCCTAGGGGCAGGGAAGATCCTCAGATTCCCATAACACTAATAAAACGGCTTAACCACCTTAAAGTGAAGATCAGAGCAGCAGGACATGAGATGCTACCTCATCTCTCCGCTGAAAAGTAGAATGGTCTCATTGTGTGGATGTTTCAGATTGCTACACTGTACAGGTCCAGGAAGCATCCCGCATGAGGACTGAACCAAGCAAACATCACAAGGACATACATAAAACTGCATTTTTCCCTGATTAGGACTGGTCCATGTGGCAAATTAACAGTGGAAAGTGCTGGATAAAGATGAAATCAATAATACCTAAGAATTCTATTGATGTTATTTCCACATCCTGGGAAACACATCTCCCTTCAGTGCATATATATTCTTCAGCAGGAGAGAAATCCCTGCCTCTGACACATTTGATAGAGCCAGCCATGATGGTGATGACAGGCCCATACACTGTGGACAAGACTCTGATCACCTCAAAACAAGGGAGGGAGATGTGCAATATATGTTTCTTAATTAATTGCTTGTCCTATTACAAACCACTCCAGAGAGGAGAATACCACACATTTTTTTTCAGCTAGTCATGCCAACTTTTTCCAGTTCTTACTTAAATCTAACCTAAATTTCTCTTGAGGGATCATACATGCCCACCTCCTTTTATGCCTGGAGAGTTATGGTCTGGGTCAGTAGTAATAAATCCCTAGCCTTCTCCTTATTTTACTCCAGGTGTATGCCTTAGATATCCAAATACGAACATTCATGATTAAGCGTTCAAATAACTAAACTCTCTACAACACCCTGACTTTCCCCTCCATGACAACTTCATTTTACCCAAAACACATTTTCCCTACCTAACTTTTATCCAATATGTGGGTTCTATTGCTTTCTAAGTAGGCCAGAGTTTTCAAGAAATGCAGACTGAATAAGACCCCAATAAATTATTCTGTTCAAAAGTACGCATGTCCTTAAGTTATTATATACTTAAGGCCATCTGGAGTAGTGTTCTGGAGGCAGGAAGTACAGTAAAACTACAGGTCTCTGTTTGCCTCTGAATTCAAAACCCATCTCTATGGTCTACTTAATTGTTCATGATTCCCAGAGTTCATAGATAATAGTTGATAATGGAGCTCTATGACAGGTAAACGCATTGGTTTATTTCATAGAATAAATGTCTTCAGAGTCTCTTCAAGGCCCAACTCAAGATAGTGCTTCCTACCCAAGGACTTTCCTGATGCTCACAGCTGCTAGGGCACCTCCCCATTGCCTAATATTTCTATGAGTGTGCATGTATGTGTGTGTGTGTGTGTGTGTGTGTGTGTGTATATATATATATATATATATGTATATACATGTATATATATGTATATATGTATATATGAATTTATATATACACATGTGTGTATACATACATATACATATATACATACATGTTTATATGTACGTATATACACACGTGCATCTGTATACATATATGCATGTGTGTATATATATACACATTTATTTGTATTATAACTCGATATAATGTAGGAAACATATTGTGTTTCTTGATTATAAGATCCTTGAAAATAGGGGCTATTTTCATTTTTTACTATTCGTTTTGTATGAATATATCTCAGATCGAAGCAATACTTGGCAAATAGCAGGTGTTTATTCAACAAATGAGGGAGTTTGGACGCAACATGCTCATGATCATTTGTTATTAGTTCCACAGTTATATTCTTTATTTCTTTTAGTCTTTTAATTTGAAAATCTAAAGAGGTTCTATGAAAGAAGCAAATTAGAAAATCATTGATTGAAAGCAAGAACAACCCTTAGAGAAATCTCTTTATCTTCAAGACAGTGAAAATGAGCGCAGAGAGGTAAGTGAGTTGTTGAAGGTCACACAGCTGGCAAGGAACAGAGCTAGGAACAGAAACTAGGTCTTCTAACTGAAAGTCCTCTCACCAGATCACATATTCTTCCTTCATATCTTAGGGCACTTATGTTAGCATAATTGCCCTCTTTCCTTTGGAACACGCCTGGTTTAGATGTTTGGGTTTTTAAAAGTTTATAAGTAACCTATCCACTAGGTTTTAAGTCCCTTGAAAGTAGAGATTTTGTCTTGCTTAACTTGTATCCTATATAGCACTTAACATGGTGCTTTACACATGTTAAATGTTCTATTAAATGAATAAAAAAAAATCCAAACATCCTAGAAAATTTGCCATCTGCTTTGTATAGGAACAGACTTTACAATATACTATTTGTGTTTCTAAAAAGATATAAGATATTTGTTGTTCCCTCAAAAGACCATAATAAAACCCATTATCATTTATATTAAGAACTTCTGTCAAAATAAAACAATGCAGAAGCTCTTTAGTTTCATGTATTTTAATTATTTATTATTTTACCATGGGCTCTTAAGCTTTTTTTGTGTTATGGATTCCTTTGTCAGTCTGGTGAAGCCTATGGACGCCTTCTCAGTATATGTTGTTTCAATGCATAAAATAATATACATAAAATTACCAAGGAAAACAACTATATTAAAATTCAGTTATCAAAATATTTTTAAAAATAACATCAGAGTTTCCAGGTTAAGAGTTTCTGTACCAACTATTAGGTTTCTGGAAGGCAAGAATGCTCTGTATCCTTTCCAAAGGCCTAAGAAAATGAATTACACTTAGTGCAACATGAAAGTTTTTCGAATGAATATGTACATATGCATATATCTGTATACATACATGTGTGTATATATGTGTGTATGTGTATATATGTATACATATATGTGTATATGTGTACATATGTTTATGTGTATGTATACAAACATATATGTACATATATGTGCATATATATACATACAGAGACAAAGAGAGGCAGAGAGAGAGAGAGAGAGAGAGATATTTCACTTGAGTTTACTGGATGTGAGCAGTGTTCAGGGGAAATGGCCATCCATCACAATTTAGGAATCCTAAATTCAGGGTGCAGCTCTGCCACAAGCTTTCTGAGTAATCTTCAACATATCTCTTTCCTTCTTCTCTGGGCTTATTTCCTTTAAGTTTCCTTCTACTTAAAAGCAGGAAATTGAACTAATATCTATCTATCTATCTATCTATCTATCTATCTATCTATCTATTTCCCAAGATTCATAGTGTAGTTTTAAGCTTTAATACCTTAACAAGTATAGGGCTGGTAAGTATCTAAAGGTGTGTGTGTGTGTGTGTGTGTGTGTGTGTGTGTGAAAGAGAGACAAACAGAGAGAGACAGAGACAGAGACAAAGACAGAGAGAGACAGAGAAACAGAGAAAGAGAGATGTAATTACATAAACAAACTGCTATTTTTAAATATATGTAAGTAAATACCTATAATGATGTACGTCATTATATAAGGATTTCTTTCCTGTGGATTCCTAAAAAAATCTGCCTAGTGATCCTACAACATTACTGCCACTTTTAGTTTCTATATCTTCTCCCTCTCTCATTATTCCTTTTTATGTTCCTAGTACTCAAGAGTAGTCAAAGAATCAAAACTTTATAAACAGATTTCAGACAATTATATCTTTTCACTCTCCCTTTCCCTTCCTTGCTTCTTAGGTATGCTGCCTGAAATGAAAGCTCCCTTTTTCCATTGTCGCCTGTTCTTTGTCAGTCATTTGGGGTTTCGGAGGCTTTTCTGGAGTTTTGCATCTACGAAAACACTTTAAGATAGTAATTTATGTCATAGGTTGGCTATGATAATAATGTATGCCATTTATACTTTATCATACTCACATAGCTTTATGGGTGTGTACCTTAGAGGCAAAGAAGCAAATTTTTATTAACACATGTTTATACATAATTGACCAATTGAGAAATAGTAAGAAGTAATGGTTGTGATTTACATAGTTTAAGAAATGTCTTAGAGCACCTCACCCAGTCTGGAGCTCCCACTGTGACAGATGAGCAAATGCCTATGGGAGATGACAGCATGGTATTTATGGTATTTCCTTCTGAGACAATTAAGTAACATATGCCAAGACCATAGGGATTATCTTTGAGCTACACAGTATGTAACTCTATCTGAAGAGAAATATAATATTTTACAAATTTGACAAACCATAAGAAAGGCTAAATCGAGTCACCAATTTTAATAAATGCAATAACTGTTCTCTAACTCAATAAGATTTGTTTCCTGATAAGTGTCCGTTATAAAAAGATTAACATGTTAACATGTGTGCATTATTCAGAAATATGGGATATTTCTTTTGTTGGTATAAGATGTTCATATTGAATTCTTTCATGACTTCTTCCTTCTAACAGTGCCTTCTCCTTCCTCATATTCAAATGGAAAAGAACAAAGCTTGGTTCCTTTACCTCATATGAAGGTAGAAATTCAATGTTTGAATGCGTACAGGCAGGTACAACTTTCCTTCTGATATACTTTCTCCTCCTAAAATGTTGATAACTCTCATTTCTTAAAGTTTATGTTGGAGAAGTCTAGGATCTTTCAGGCATTTGTGGTAAATATTCAATTATGGGCCCCATGACAGATAGAGTGTCATTCGCAAATTTGCTCAGTCATGTTTGGAGAAGCTCATCACCAGAAAATGAGCCCCAAATGTCTTTTTTTGCTAGTTGTACTAACTCATAAAACTAGGATGTAGATGGGCACCTGCATTGCTAAAAAAAAATCTTTAGAAATATATAAGAAGCAACTTTGAAGGGCAGAATCATACTTTTCTCCTCCCCCACCCAACAACTCTGCAGTCTGCTCAGTGTCCAGGGTCAAGGGGTCAAAAGGAGGTGATCCTGATGGTGGCTATATCCCTAGGAAAGAGACTTAATGCGCTAGATCTTCATACATCAACTGGCAGGTTTCCACTAAGAGCCAGTCAGTGCCCCACTGCATCCCACTTTTCAACTTTTGAGGACCCTTGACATTTAAAAGGTCACTGCTAATTTACATATATTCATAGATCTTAAAACTAGAAAGGAACTAGAAAAAACATCTGGCAAGCCTCTTGTGTTCATTTTACCAAGATGACTGAACATCTGAAAGGTTATGTGACTTGCTGGAGTCATAAAGTTAATAGGTCATAGGTTATATAATTTAGAACTAGAAGGCTCATTAGAAATCATCTGATCTAATCCATTCATTTTCCAAATGAAGAAACTGGTGTACAGTTTAATTCTCTCCCTTTGATTTTATTGAGAAGGTAGAGACAAAAAAAAATGTACCTCTGAACCATCTCAGAGTCTCTGGCCAACCTATTGTTACATTCAATTTTAACTATAAAACTGATTAATCATTGACTAAAGTTGAATTTCCTAATGCACAACCATGTGTAATTCTCTCTCTGTCTCTCTCTCCCTCTCTCTCTGTCTCTCTCTCTCTCTCTCTCACACACACACACACACACACATACACACACACACACACATGCACACACACACACACACACACACACATGCACACACACACACACACACACACACACACACACACACACACATCAGGACTTGTGGTCTACTGGAAAAAATACTTTACTTTTACTTAGTCAAATTCTGTTTCTAATACTTCCCAGATGGGTGACTCTTGTTCAAATGACAAACTTTCTGAGCCTCGGTGATCTCACCTAAAAAAATGGGAATAATGATATTTGTACTGCCTAGCTTCAGGTAGGTTATAGGAGCATGCTTTGTATTCTTTTTTTAAATAGTTTTTTATTTTTAGTTTTCAACAATCACTTCCTTAAGTTTTAAATTTTCTCTCCGTCTCCTCCCCCTTCCCAATCTGATATGGGCTTCACAAATATATTCCTATTTTGGAATTCTTGACATGCAATATAAATGCTATTATTGCCCAAGAGACTTTCCTGTATATGCTCACTTTAGGAAGATATTCAAAGTTGTAATGAGCACCCCCACCCCTAATCCCCCATCTCAACACACACCCTCTTGGACCAAAAGTCATATTTGAATTCAGTTATCCTTTTAGGTAGATATCTCTATTGCAAACATACCACTTTGGCAATTTTCTCTATGTTTAATTTGATCTTATACAAGGCTTATTTTTCAGTATGGCATATTTTTGTTTCCCCTAAGTTTATATACTATAAAAATAAATTAACGATAATGATAATGTTATTGTTAATAATAATTCTTCTTTGGATTACTATGGTGACTTTTATCACAACATTGGTATGTTACTATACAATGATGTCATACTAGTTTTCCTGATACCATCTCTAATGGTCTCTCCACTGTATCATAGCTCAATCCCTATAGAAGACTCTATAATTATTATCGTTCCCTATCAATCCATACCTTAAATATAAGGGAAGGAGGAAAGGTAACAAAAAGGTAATGCTGGCTTAGCTCCATGTGGTTCATTGAGTTCATGTATCCTAGGTACAGCAGCCAGAGCAGTGTATTTGTCAAGAAGACTTAGCATCAGATCCTTAATAACTCTGTGACCCTGGACAAATCACTGAACATCTCTGTGCCTTGTTTCTTCACTTATAAAATGGGGATGATGATAGCATCTTCTTTGTGGTTGGAGGTGGGCAGCTAAATGTGTAATGGACAGAGCACTCAGTTAAGATTCTGGAAGACTTCTCTTTGTGAGTTGAAATCTGGCCTCAGCTATTTACTAAATATTTGACTCTGGGCGAGTCACTTAACCCTGTTTGGCTCAGTTATTTTACCTGTAAAATGAGCTGGAGATGGAAATAGCAAACTACTCTCCTTTCTTTGCCAAGAAAACCTCAAATGGCGTCACTCACTTAGAGCTGGACACAACTGAACAATAACTTCACAGTTTTACGCAGATGAAATTAGATAATATTTTAATGGGTTTTACAAACCCTAAATTGCTGTATAAATATTAGCTATTATTTGAGTCCATGGATTGATGAGATAAAAAGAGAATCATGCAAGTGTCAGAATAACAGAGAATGGGTGGTATAAACAAAATATAGTGGTGACCAATAGTGAAAAATGTCACAGAGATGAAGGAAGATGAGGAATGAAAAACAGATCACTGGATTTGATGATAAGAAAGTCATGAATGACTTTTAAGAGAAGAATCCCAGTAAGACAACATTATACTGTCTAATTGTGTTTTATCCTGAACATAAAGCCCTGAACTAAGATTGTTTAATTATTACTTCATATGTTGACAATGAAAGCCAACAAAGTAGGCAGATTTCAATCAGTTATTAAATTTCCTTTTAATTGACATAAAATCTGATACCATAATTGTTCAACATAAGATTTTGTTTTTCAAATCCAGTATGTCTCATTACTCTTCATTCTCTTTTTTCCGTAGCCACCATTTTCCTTAGTTTTCATAATTACTCTGACTCTTACCAATAGAAATACCCTACCTAAAAGGTAATTTGCCAATATAGCAAGCAAGTCAGGTGATAATTCTTCATTAGTATTGCCTCAAATGGCACTTCTATTTAAAAACATTAGGGCGTCTGCCTAATGACAAAACAGAACAAAACAAACACACAAAAATTTGATTTACACGTATCTACATGTCAAGTCCAGTCATTTAATAATTACCATTAATAATCCAGTCATTGCAATAAGTACCTATTCATTACATATATACATATATATATATACATATGCATACACACAGCTTATACATATATATATATATATATATATATTCAAATTGTACTTATTAAATTTTTATTTTTTTAAACCAGACCTGAGATTTCATTTGGGTAGGAAAGTACCAGCAAGGAAAACCTCTCTACCAAGGCAGATTCATAATTATTCTGCTATCTCAAGTTTTAGAGAGTTTCCTTTGTGAACTGGGAAGTTGAATGACTGACCTAGGGTCACACAAGTAGGCTTAGTAAAGCAACAACAAAAAGGACTTAAATACTCCTGACTTTTATCCTGGCTCTCAATTCATAGTGTGCTCCATTGCTTCTCACCACATAGAATAAATACACCAAAATATTTCTACAAGACGGGGAGGGAATAAGCATGTATATAATTCCTGCTATGTTAAAGACTTGTTAAATATTATCCCAATTTAATCCTCACAATAACCCTGTGAGGTAGATGCTGTTATTATCTGTATTTTATGGTTGAGGATACTGAGGTCAATCAAGGTTCAGTGACAAGCCTAGGGTCACACAGTTATTGAGTGTGTGAAGCTGGATTTGAACTCAGGTCTTCCTGACTCCAGATCTAGTACAGTACCTCCATTGTGCCATCTAGCTATTTTGAAAAAGAAAGATGTTTGTTGAAGCTGACACAGAAGATAGGCGAAGGACTATATGTCACAGACCAATTGAGTTAGAATAGACCTAAGACATTATTTCATTCAGTCCTCTTGTTTTTGCAGATACAGAACCTGAGTTAAATTACTTGTTCAAACTATTGAATGGTAGATTCAAAACACTAAGCATAAGGTCCCTGATGCCTATGCCAGTGCTCTTACCATTATACCATGCTACCTTGCCCTTCCTGACCAGAAGAATAACTGATTTCCCTTGTAAGCTTCAAATATGAATCTAGAGAATTAATTGGCTTGCTATTCCAAAGGTCAGGTTGGACAGTACCTGAGAGAACCCCAATGATCTCACCCAGTAAGATTCATAGAGATGCAAGCAGTAGCTCTGTGTCCTCTCACACAATCCATTTGACTGAACCTTTGAGCTTTTATGAACCAGTTGCTGACACATGAATCAAAAAGATCAGACCAATTGCGTGTATAGACAGACCCATAATGAAAGCGCTTCAAAGCGGGGCAAGGTAACATTTTCTAATCATTGATTTAAACATTATTTTACTCTGGGGTTAGGAATGTTATGGCTAGGTTCTGCTTTCAATTAATTTTTACAACCACATTAAAAAACCTTGTAAAAATGCAAGGAGACAGCTCTAGTGGCAGTTTTAGGATACCTCCACTCTGCTGCTTGACTCCAGTCATCCACAAATTCAGTATATACATTCACAACAGGCAAATCTTTGGCTGAACAGAAATGATGCATATTGCCAAATAAGAATGACAAATGTGTAGTAGTAATTTACCTGTGTGCCTCTCTAGGACCAATCAGATTGTGAAGTTTAATTGCTCAAGTGGATTCTCTCAAATTTATATGAGCCAAAACATTTCACAATCATTTCTCCCTTCGTTTTACCTTAGAAATGGCCAGATTAAAGCTTCTCCCTTCTATAGTAAGCAAAGTGCTGGATTTGGGAGTCAGGAAGACTTATGTTCAATTCTTCTATCTGACACTGACTACCTATGTGACTATAGGAATATTTCTCTTATCCTGTGATCTCAGTTTCTTCATCTCTAAAGTTAGCATAATAAACATTCATGCCATTTATCTTATGAGTTGTTGTGAGACTAGACTGAAATAAGATTAAGGGCTTTGTAAACTTTAAAGTTGTATATAAAATCAGTTATAATTACAGTGAAAAGTCCACATTTCAGCCAGAAATAAATGCACAGGATTGTGACAGATCTGGAAACCATTGAATAAAACAACAAAAATTGTTTAAGCAATCTACTTTCTGCAAGGCACTATGCTAGACATTAGGGATACAACCATAGCAATCCAACAGTTCTTGCCCTCAGGGAGGTTACATTCTTCTGGGAGGTGAGAGGACAGATGGCTGATACATGACCAGTGCATGGATATGTACCTCAGAAGGCAAAGTGTGATGCAGGAAAAGGAGAGATCCAGACAAGTTTCTCTAGTAAGCTATCAGGAGGTGGAGAATGCTGTCAGCTTACAGGAGCATCAAAGAAGAAAATCACAAAGGAATTGGCACTGGATCTGAAAGGTAGAGATTAAGAGCGAGTGCATTTTAGACACAGGGAATGTACAGAAGTGGAAGATGACATACTGAATTGAGGGAAGAATTAGAATTCTAGTTAAGAACATACAACATTTAAAAGGGAAATAATTTGTTTTAAAGGCTGGAAATGCAGGTTGAAGCCAGATTGTGGTGGGTCTTAAATAATAGGCTCAGGAATTAGGATTGTATTTATAGATTAATGGTCTCCACATTTATTTTTATTTCATGTCCCAACAGTAATACATATGTGTGTGTGTATATGTATATATATACATATATATATATGTATATATACACACACACACACACACACATATATATATACATACACATGTATATGTATGTATGTATACTTCCAAATGTCCCTATTTACCTGTTTATAAATTATATACATATGTTAACTTGTTAATACTTATATATGTTAAAAACCTTATACAATAAAATTTAAATTTAAGATTGACCAAAAAAATGAAATATATTTCATTGTGAAATCAATAAGGAGTTACTATAGTTTATTGAAAAGAGAAGTAATGTCAGATCTGAACTTTAGGACAAAGACTTGGACAGTTGTGTGGAAGATGGATCAGAGTGGAGACAGACTTGGGACAGGGTCTCCATCTAGGGCAGTATTGCAATAATTGACATGAGAGGTGATGAGAGACTGTCCTAAAGTGGTAGATGTTTGACTAGAGAGAAAGGGATATATTGGAAAGATGTTGTGGAGATAGAAATGGTGTGGTTTGGCAACTAATTGGATATGAGGGGTGAGGAGTAATGTAATCTTGGTGGGTTGGTTGGAAGGATGGAGGTGCATTCAACAATCATAGGGAAGTCTGGAAGAAAGGAGGATGCCTGCCCATCCTGTGTGATGTGGAGGAGTGTTGGTGCATGATGTTTTGTTTGCAGATGATGGTGCACTCAATGCAGCCTCTGAAGCTGAGAGGCAGCAAAGTATGGATCAGTTCTCTGCTGATTATGCTAATTTTGGCCCGACAATTAACACCAAGGGAACACAGGTTCTCCATCAGCCACCACCACACCATCCATATGTGGAACCATCAGTTGCAGCAAATGGAGAAGTTTTGAATTCTGTGTATAAGTTCCCTTACCTTGGCAGTGTACTTTCCAGGGTTTTACACATTGATAATGAGGTTGACACACACATTACCAGACCTAACTCAGTGTGTGGGATTCTCCAAAGGGAAATGTGGAAGAGAAGAGGTATTAGACCTAGCCTACCAAATTGAAGGTCTACAGAACCATTGTGTTGACCTCATGGCTGCATGCCTATGAAGACTAAACAGTCCACCAACCTCCTTCCAGGAAACTGAATCACTTCCATTTGAATTGTCTTAGTAAGACTCTGAAGATCAGGTGACAGGATAAGGTACCAGACACTGAGGTCCTTTCTTGAGCTAAACTGCCAAGCATTCAAACTCTACCGCAGAAAGTGTAACTCTGATGGACTGGCCACATTGTTCCAATGCCAAATGTATGCTTACCAAAAAGACTATTTTATGGAAAACTCACACAGGGCAATCTCTCACATGGTGGTTAATAAAAGTAATACAAGGGGCAGCTAAGTGGCATGGTGAATAGAGCATCGGCCCTGGAGTCAGGAGGACCTGAATTCAAATCCAGCCTCAGACACTTGACATACTTACTAGCTGTGTGACCTTGGACAAGTGACTTAACCCCAATAGCCTTGCCTTCCCCCTCAAAAAAGAAAAAAAAGAAAAAAATTAATAAAATGAAACTCTCAAGATCCCTCTTAAGAATTTTGGAATCAATTGTGTGACATAGGAGATTCTAGCACAGGACCGCTGAGCATGACATGCCCTCATCAGAGAAGGTGCTGTGCTTTGTGAGTAAAGCAGAATTGAAGTAGCTCAAAAGAAACAAGAGATCTGCAGATTTGGAGAATATACCCCAAATGTTTCCATGGACTATTTGTGCCTTACCTGTGGTAGAGCATTCTGAGCTTGTATTGGTCTGATCAGCCATAGTCAGTCACACTGTAACTTGACTCGTTAGACCTAGTGCTCTCTCCCCTGTGCCACCTAGCTACCCCTAAAATAATAATAATAATAAGAGCTGAAATTTATATAGTGTTTACTATGAGGCAGGTACTATCCTAAGCATAGTGATGTCATTTTAGTCCTCTTTGAGAAAGGAAAACAACCAAAGCAAACCAGAACCACAACCAACGATTCACTCTGGTTCAATCTAAATAAAATAAAGTCCATGTTCTTAGACATAAGTCACTAAACCAGATCTTGAAGGACACCTGTCCTAGACTTATATCCTAGTTTTATCACTGCTTTTGAGCTCGGCTCAAAATGGGTCAAGGCACATGGACTGCATGTAACCCAAACCAGGTTGTAATATAATTAGGAAATATTTAATAAAATAAATACATATACAGTAGAAATATGGAATTTTTAAGTCAATCTGCAATCTTCAGGGATCCTTATATATAGTTTAGTGACCTCATTTCTGTTTGAATTGAGTTTGATGCCCTGACATAGAGCAGTTCTCTAATATTATGGAAGCAGAAACTGAGGCCTAGGAAAGTCATTAGACTTATGAAAAGTCATCCAGAATGAATGGCAGACCCAGGACTTGACCACAGGTCTCCCAATTCCTAATGTCGCATTATTTCCGGTATTCTGTGTGGATTAATCATAGTCACTGAATTGCTTTCCAAACCTGAGGGAATAATAAGTGATGATGATGATGATATTAATAATATTTTTATTGTTCTTTGATCATTTCAGTTGTGGCTCTCTTTATGATCCCATTTTTGGGCTGTTTCTTGGCAAAGATGCTGGAGTGGCTAGCCATTTCCTTCTCCATCTCATTTTATGGACAGGTAACTGAGGCAAACAGGGTTAAGTGACTTGCCCAAGGTCACACAACTAGTAAGTGTTTGAGGCTAGATTTCAACCAGGGTCACATAGCAACTAAGTGCCTAAGAACAGATTTGAACTCTGGAAGATGAATCTTCCTGATTCCAAGCCTAGTTCTCTCTCCCCTGTGCCACCTAACTACCCCTAAAGTAATAATAATGGCTAATATTTATATAGTGTTTACTATGAGGCAGGTACTATCCTAAGCATCTTATAAGTATTATCTCATGTGACCCTCACAGCATCCCTGAGAGATAGGTGCTATTATTGAGGCAGAGATAAAGTGACTTGCCCTGAGTAATACAGGTATTAAGTATATGTGCATAGATTTGAACTCAGGTCTTTCTGACTAAGCCCCTGAGTCCTGTCCACTGCATCACCCAGCTGATATTTTATGGCCAAATTTAACTATGACAGGTTGGTGAGATTAAAAAAATACGGAAATGGTAGTCTTTCTGGTTTCTTAAATAAAAAGTATAGCATTTAATTCCTGTGTTATTTTCTTACTGAGAGGGAAAGGTGGAAACAAAAACACCAAAAAACACCAAGAAAACAAAGTAGCTTCTATCCAGACTCGTGAATACTTGAGGTGTCCAGATTTAGTCATGTCCTAACTTGGTTTTGGTGGCTCTAGTGTGATAGAAAGAATGTTCTCACAGGGGCTTTGAGAAGAGCCCTTCTTTGTCCTTAAACACTTAACTTTAGGGAGCTCACAAGTGCTGCCAATAAATCCGAAACATGATGATGGACTTTAGTGAGAGTCACAGCTGCACAGCTGTCCTTCTAGGTAATTTTAGATGAGACCCATCATGTAGCATTGTGTGATATTTGGTATGGAGAACTAGAAAGGAGTCCCATCTTTATTTTTCCTTCTCTTATCTTGTTATTCTAACAAAGACTATGCTTAATAATTTTATGGTTAACAATAACAAAATGTTACCCGAAAGTGAAATGATTCCTTTATTTTGATCTTTTAATTCTGGACAGCGTCCTCAAAGTGTTCTGTAAATGTCCAGAAACTGCATTTTGATCTTCTAGGTGAGAGAAATCATATGCTTTGCCAATACTAGATTTTTAAAAGATGAGTGCAATTACATCAATATTATTGTAATTAATGATTACATCATGCTTTAGAAGGAAAGTACAGAAAAGGTTGGTATTAACATGCATGACACGCCATAGTGATATCAATACTCATTTTACTGTTCAGATTTTTTTTAAGCTAATAGCTGTCAAAAATACCCATTATAGGCTAGTCTATAATTTGTAGAAGTCAAGTAATACATTTTTTCTGAAGGTATAATGGATGCTCCATGGAGCAATTATTTTAGAAAGACAACTTCATCTCAGCTGTCTCGTGCCAGCAGAACTATTTAAGAGCCAGAGATGCATAATTCAACATGGAAGGGCTGTCAGATTTGAGAATACCTTTAAATTATAAAAACTTAGCACCACGAGTCAGTTATAATTATAATGGAAATGTAGTTTTCTGTCATTTTATCATGGCAAACATCTCTCAAGAAGCAATTTCATGTGTTAAAATATTTTGGCAAAGTGACTTTTGATTCCAAAGGGATACAGATTATCTGGTTTTATACCTGAATATTTTTCTTACAAATTGAATGCAACACCCTACACTGTATGCGATGGCAAACATAAGAGTATTATTAAAATCCCATTGGAAATCCTCACTGAATGACCATAGGCTGCAGTAACTCACCAGGACAGGTCAGGTTATGTATAAAAATATATTATTGTAATAGAAAAATATGACAGGACAGTTCTTCATCCAATATTCAATTATTTTACATGGCAAATATCTGATTCTCAACTTAGCCAGAACCCCCTTTCCTTATCATGATTTTTCAACATTTGAAGCCAAACTAATTGGAAGGGGGTACTCAGGTCCTTCCCATGGATTTAGGCTTATTGCTGGGAAACAAAAGAATATAACTTTATAAAGAGCCTCAAGTCTCTGATCTCAGATGCTTATTCTTTTTCTTTATTAAATATCGTCAAAAGAGTTTGATAATATTCTCTCTCCCCATTGTGGAGAAGGAAACAACAAAAACTAAATATGTAATGTGGAAGTCATTTCCCAAACCATAGGGATTTCATCACTACTCTCTGAAAATGGGGAAAAATTGAATTCTTAGTTTCTAGGAAAATCATAATTTTGTAATTGCTGTAATTAGTGAATAGCTCTTCTGACTAATCAAAGTGAGCCACTATGCCTTTTTTTGCAACAGTTTTGGATACATGTAAACTGCACAGAAATTATAAATTAGTTTAATCTTTTGGGAGCTAAAATACGTTATATTTTATATGATGTATAGTATACCTATAACTTGGTTTATATAACCCTTCTCATAAACATCCTTGTATATTTTTTGAGCAGCCACTGTATTTATAGTTAGTTGTTCTCATCGATAGTCTAAAATCCCTAATGGGGAGTTTCTCATTGTCCATTTTGAATCATGATTTGTGGGACATTTTTTCTTAAATTTGTGTTGAAACACTTTTGTTTTCATATCATATTCTTTTCCAAATATATCTCTCCAGCAAAGAGAGATATTGTCCCACTTAGCAAACTATCCTTTATTTAAAAAAAAAAAGAATAAAGAATGAAAGGATTTTTTTTTTTAGCAAAATCAATCGATACTTTATATCCAAAGTCTTCCATCTCTTCCAAGAAGGAAAGGAGGTAAATTTGATCAACTCTTCCCCAGAGCCAGCCTTCCTGGTCATTATAATTACATAGCATTAAGTTTCTTTGATTTGATCATTTCATTTACATCATTTTAGTTGTTGTATATATTCCTTTCCTGGTTGTGATTAGGGTAATAGATTTAGAAATGGAAGGAACCATTGATGCCATCTTGTTCAATTTCTTCTATTTATCATTCAGGAACCTAAGGACCATCAAACTTGCTCACACAGATAGTAAAAGGCAGAGCTGAGGTTTGAACCCAGAGTTCTCTGACTCCAACACTTTTCCCATTTCATTTGCTTACATCTTTTTGTATCAGTTCAAAGGTTTTCTTATGCTTCTCTGAATTCTTCATATTCATCATTTCTGAAAGTATAGTAATATTAAATTATATCCACGTACCACAGTTGATTTCCAATAAATATATATCTACTTTATTTCTATTTCTTTGGCACAAAGAATATATTAAAATACTGAAAGCTAAAATATTTTGAAATGTTATGGGTTGAGATAATTTGAGCCAGTTTTCTAAATATCGATGGAAGATACAGCTCGAATCTATATAGGCAAATAAAAGGTAATTACCTCCAAACTACAAAGATAGTTACCCTCGTGCTCTACATGATCATTGCTCCGTGATCGGATAACCTTCTCTTCCAATCGGAAATAGACTTGAAAATATCTCCACTGAAAATTATCTTTGCTGATATCATTGAGACTATTACCCACCATGTACCTTTAATTCCATTTGAGTTATTTGAAAATTGTATTATACTGAATTGGGAATGCTCTATGGTTCATAGGCATATAACATCATAAGAGAATTCTAGAGAAGTGATCGTCCCAAGAAGTTAATTTCCCCCTGTAAATACTGTCAAAGTATAATAATATCACTGTGATTTACCATCTTTTATGAAATCAAATTTGAGGAACTGGATTCAATTCAATTCAACGAATATTCACTTGAAAGATCACATAACTAAAGAATCATTCAGAGACTAAGAAGATCATTCCTTTGTCCAGAATCATATCATTCTTTGTTTCTAGGAAAATCATAATTTTGTAATTGCTGTATAAATGAGGCAGAGCCATATCCAGTTTGGTTGCCTAGGATGCCTTCATCTGAACTGTCTGTTCTCATCCCCCACTGTCTAACTCATTCAGCACATATGTATTTATTCGTGATTGTATATGTATGTATATTCATACATGGATGGTGCATATATATGCCTCATACAACTATACATATACATATATGTGTGTACATGCATATACAGGGCGTACATGCATACATACACACAACACACATTTTGTTATGGTTCTAGTTATAGTTCTGCCTCTGTCTATAGACAGGAATCAGTCTTAAATATTCCAATAAGCTTCATTAAATGTCCTTGAACCAACTTTAAAAAATTTTACAAATCATTTCAAAGTCATTAAACTGTAACATCTATCCATTGTTGAATCCGTTTAAGTGAGATAAAGCATTTATATATGTATACTTATAAATGTATATGTGTGTATATAGATATAGATATAAAACACACATACATATGTGCATATATATGGAATTAAGAAACTACTTCATCAAAGTTTTGCTAACTTTAAAATACTAAAAGGCATTCTGAATCTGTCTTCTTTGTTACCTGATTATAATTCAAGATGCTACCTTTGAATAATTAGTGGGTAATTTTTCCCCTTTGGTACATAAAAAGAAGAAAGTGTAAAATTCTGCTTTCTTATAATTTAATACATTGACTCTTTAGAGACTCTCATATTTCATTTTTCTTTACCACTACTGGAATGAAAAGTATTCAGTTGAAAAATCAAATACAATAACTATTATTTTATCACTTTATTATTTTATAGTATTATAGGAGGTAGTCATTATGTGGAAAATAAGAAATAAAGCATTGTAGTTATAGGCATTACACATATGATTACTTCTAGTATAATATAATACAGTATAAGGAATATTCTAAGAAATATCCTCAAATACTCTATTTTTTTTTCTGAATTGTGAATGACTTTAAGGGAAAAAAAAAACAAGAAATCATTATGGGAAAACAGATTTCAATTTTAGGGGGTGGGAGTTAGCAACTTATCTTCAAGAATAAAATATTAATACTTTCTGTCCTAACACTTAGTATCATATTTTGCACATAACAGGCACTTAATAGATGAATCAATGTGACTTTCTGCATGTTCTCCACTGAATGAATAACTTAAATCATTATCATGTGAATAATGTGAAAAGCTTTAAAATGTATTTCCAAGGAGGACTTAACTTCAAATATGGCCTCAGACACTTAACACTTACTAGCCGTATGACATTGGACAAGTCACTTAACCCCAATTGCCTTGCCTTCCCCCCCCTCTAAAAAGCAAAAACAAACAAACAAACAAAAACAACAAAAAAAAATGTATATCCTAGAGGCAGAAGAACCAATGAATCAATGAGCATTTTTAAAGCATCTACTGTCCGTCAGCAAGGGGCAGGGCTGGGGATACTGAGGCAAAATAAAATAGTCCCTGACTTCAAGGATATTATTATGGTCTATCACAAAAGACAACATGCACAAATAGGCATGTGCAAAATTAGCAAAAGATGATTTTTTTTTTGTGAAGGAGACACTAGTAGCTGAGGGCATCAGGAAGTCTCTTGTAAGAACTGACTCTTGACCTGAGCTTTGAAGGCAAGCAGAGATTCTAAGGGTCCAAATGAGAAGGAAAGGCATATCCTATAAACGGTCAGTCTGTGTAAAGGCATTGGAGATGCAGCATCCTGTGCAGAAGGAAGGAAGGAAGGAAGGAAAGAAGGAAGGAAGGAAGGAAAGAAGGAAGGAAGGAAAGAAGAAGGAAGGAAAGGAGAGAAGGAAAATGGGAAGGTGAAAGGAGAAGTGGAAGGAGGAAGAGTAGGTAGGGGAAGTAAGGGGAAGAAAGGAGGTAAAGAAGAAAGAAGTAGAGAAGGGAAAGGGAGAAAAAAACAGGTTAATAAAAGGAAAAAGGACAAAAAGGAAGGAGGGAGGGAAGAAAGAGGAAAAAAGGAGAGAGGGAAATTAGCCAGAGTAGATATGTGTGAGCTCACCGGGTGGGAAGCCTGAATAGTCAAAGTTCTCACTTTAAATGGTTAGATTTACCCTTTTTCATGGATTTTTCTCATTTAATATACTAATAGTCTAATAGAGCACCTCAAATGTGGTCTTAAAATTAATGCTATAAATACAGCCTTTTAATACAATGCTAAGTTTTGCACAATATTGCATTAAAGGCTTCTAATGAGTCAACAAAATTTCTGTTTGCATCCTCCTACAAATGGGAAATTTAATAATAATGGATAATAAACATATATGTACTTTTAATAGAGAAAGAGTTTGCTGTGCAGTTTCTGTGACACAGGTTGTTCTGCTCAGTTCAAACTCAGAACTAGATTTAATAGAAAAGGGTTCTACTCACAAGCTTCTTCTAATTGAAACTTTGTCGGCTATTAAATGATGTTCGTATAGACTTGTCCCAGACGTAGGACTCGTTATGTGCCAAGCATTGTGCTAAAGCACCTTACAGTTGTTGTCTCCTTCGATCCTCACAGCAAGTTGTAGATAGTAGTAGGTGCTACTACTTCTCCATTTTACAGAAGAGGAAACTGAGGCAAGCAAAGGTTAAGGGATTTGCCTAGGGTCATACAAATTTGAACTCAGGAATTTCTAGTACCCAGCCCAGTGCTCTACTTAGCTTCCTTCCATAAAAGACAGGAAAATAGTACTATTAGAACTAATAATTGCTGGTATCGGAAAAGGCCTTTTTCTAAGCATAGCCCAAGAGATGAGGTCTAGGGATTCTGAGGGGCAGAGGTGAAGATGGACAGCCTTCCATCTGAGGCTGCTAGGTGTCTCGGGTCAGGAAGATGTGAGTTCAAATTTGGCCTCAGACATTTAATAGCTCTGTGATTCTGTGAAGTCCCTTAATCTCTGTCTCAGTTTCCACAACTGTCAAATGTGGATGATATGTTATAAACTTGTGATGATTATCAAATGGGATATTTGTAAAGGGCTTAGAACAGTGACTGCTGACTCATTGTAAGTGTTTACTAAATCTAGTGTTCTTCCATTCTCCCCCCTTGCCTTTTGCTTTTCAAACCATTTAAAAATAAGAATTAAGTAATAAGTAGAACATTTTTGTACTATTTTTATTTACCAAACTGATACTTCAAAAACAGGCACTAAAAGGAATAGAGTAACCTAATAATCAATCGTGGGAATTCATGTGCAAGGCCCTTCTGTGTCTCTGTTCTTGAAAAATGTATCATTATGCATTTGGGGGAGATTTGAGGTAATTGTTAAATATTAATTCATTTTCTGTTTTAACATTTCCCATAAACATAAAATACATAACAGGTTTTAAAAATCATTCTGTGGTTGGCTGATAAAAAGGATTTTTGTATTCTAAATTAAAGCAAAATAACTTAATTTGTTAGTTGAATATAAGCTTCTGGAAAGTAGGGACATTTTTGTAAATATCTAGTTATACCATATTATATACATTAACAGAATATATAATCCAGGGGGCGGAGCCAAGATGGCGGCGTAGCAGCAGCAACATATCGCAGCTCTCACATAGCCACCCCAAAATACCCATAAAATAGGACTCTAAACCAATCCTGGAACTCCAAAACGCACACAAAGATACTTCCCACTAAAGTCAGCTCGGCTACGAGGAACCATATCAGCACTGCAAACCAAAACCAGCCTGGCCTGAAGCCGCGGCTGTGCCCC
>CM053582.1:260792430-260821003 GCA_028627135.1 Pseudochirops cupreus
GGATGGCTGTTTTGGGGTGGTGGGCGGGGGAAAGACGGGGAGAAAATATGTAACTCCAAAAAAAATTTAATAAAATAAATTTAAAAAAAAACAATCCCCACAAAGCTATAGGCAATATAAAAAAAAAGAATATATAATCCACATAAATCCACAGGCACATATATCCATACATATACCTGTTGTGTGGATTACCATGTGTAGCATGATATAGACCAGTGGTTCTCAACCTGTGGGTTATGTTCAATTTGTAACAATGAAAATATATTTGGCATATCAGATATTTACATTATGATTCATAATAGTAGCAAAATTACAGTCATGAAGTAGCAACAAAAATAATTTTATGGTTGGGGTTCACCACAACATGAGGAACTGTATTAAAGGATCATGGCATTAAGGAAGGTTGAGAACCACTGATATAGACAATATAGGTGATGGACTCCTGAGTAAAAAACCATTGAATGTTATTATGCCTCCTTTATCCTATGTATCTTTCAAACCAACAGAATGTCTTTGCCCCTAGTAGCATTCCAGTGTGTGCTGCTTACTCCTTAGCAGTCATTGGATGGGAATTATCAAACTGTGGTTTCATGGTTTCGTATTCAATAATGCTATGTATTTTTGCCATTTACCGTTATTTGAAATTTTAATTCTTACCCCAGATTCGTGGGCCTCTTTTAAGACTTTCTTTCCCTATGCTTTCACTTCCTTTTGCTTTTCCCCTTAGAATACTAAAAAAAAAAGGGTTCTTACAAATATACCTCATAGATGCACATAATTTATGTAATATGTGCCAACATCAAAAGCCACAAGAATCTAATCTGTGCTCTCCTCTGCTGGAATGACTACTGAAGTCGTAAAGCCAGAGAGAGGAAAGGAGGCTTCAGTAACAGACCTAGTACAAGCCTAATGTCCAAAAATGCAGTAGTTTTAGCCTAAATTCCATTTTGTTGGTCCATATAAAATCCAGATTCGGCAAAAACCACTTTCCAGACTTTGTCTTTTTTTTTTTGTCTCTTTTAAGTACCTCTGTGATCTCAAAATTTCTCAGCCCAATATGTTTGAATTCTATTAGTGCAGGCATTCTAGCACTTACGTCAAGTTATACTGCATATAAATGGAGGATAAAAGGATTACCAGATTATAAATCAAATGAGAGTTTCTGGCAATATAAATCTTAGAGACGTCAGACTCCTGTGTTAATGGATATGCTGGATTCCATTGGCCAGGAAGAATTTAAATTCAGTGTTAGAGACATCACTAATTTTTCAAAGGATCCCCTCAGTAAAATCCTGGAAAGTAAAAGTAGAAGAAACCAAACTGGTTTTGAAATGGGGTTGGTAACAGCTTCTGAAAATGGTCTTCAAGTTATTGTCAAGGGAAATGCTGCAGACATTTAACATTTTCATAAAACTTGCCTGTTATACAATAACGAGATTTGACTCTACTTGTTTAGTACTTTAATCTCTATAATGTATGCAGCAAAATTGTGTCAAGTACAAACCAGATCAAACTTGAGTATTGAAATGCATGATACGGTTTGGCTACTGAGCCAGAATCCATTGAAGCAATGTCTGATTCATCAAATAACTTGTGAAGTCAGTCCAGAATGATGGTGGTGCTGTCAAACTATGGTTTGTTGTTGGTGTGGTTGTTGTTATTGTTGTTGTTAGGGAAAATGAGGCGGGGAATTGTCTTCTTATTGGTAAGCAGGTTGTCACTGTAAAGTCATTCTTGCATGTAGATTCACCTAGCATATTGATTTCTACATTTATTTCTGATGCTACTTCAGTTTAACAGACATTTATTAAGCACCTCTTATAGGCTGGACACTGTGCAAGGCATTAGTTCCTTCCTACTGCAAAATCTTAAGAAGTCAATGTTAGGAATCACTGCAAAGAAAATTGTTGTTTGGTATGAGAGAGCCAAGCCTACTTGGGTACTGGAAAAATTCCATTTCTTGGGCAAAGATACATAAAGAAAAGGGATGAGTGAGAGGGTTAGAGGGATACACACACACATGCATACGTACATACATACATACATATGTATGTGTGTGTATATATATATGTATATACACATATACACATATGTGTGTGTACGTAAACAAGGAATGTGCTTGCCAAACAAATAGGAGAAGAAACAAGCCCCTTGTTTCTGTCTTTTGCAGGAATTATTTTCTACTGTGGCTAGTGTCTACTGACCAATACCAAGTCAAGAGGAGAGTAACATATATACTGACTTTCTGTTCTGAAAGTTATAGGGAAGGGCAGCAAGGTGGCACAGTGAATAGAGCACTGGCCTTGGAGTCAGGAGGACCTGACTTCAAATCCAGCCTCAGACACTTGACTCACTTACTAGCTGTGTGACTTTGGGCAAAACACTTAACCACAGTTGCCTTGCCTCCCCCCACAAAAAAAAATAGAAAAGAATTTTATAGGGAGAAATATTGTCTAAAAGGAGACAACGTTGTTTCTGCTTTTACAGGTATTGCAGAAAAATTTTAGTAATAAGTTATATTAAAGATTCAACTGCATATGGTTTGAGCATATTGACCAGAGCAATCATCTTCCCCCCCAAATAAAAACACCTTAGAAGCTTATGAATTTCAATTACAATTTTTAGTCATGATTAGTAGGGATTGTAGATAGAGCAAAAATTATCTGTTCTTGGTGGCATTTATTCTACTAGTACCATTGAAAAACAGAGAATGAAAGAGAGAGAGACAGAGAATAAAAGGAGGGAAGATAAAGAGGACAGAGGAAAGAAGGCGGGAGGAGGAGGAGACAGAGACAGAGAGTGATCACATTGTTATCATGAGCTTTATGGACATTTAAGGGGGATTTTTCATAAAAGTTTAGGATAATATACAATTCAGCCAAAACCCATAGACTTTATTAGGCTATGAAACCTCTAGCATACCATGACTCCACTGATATTATTTTACTTGCTTGTTTTTTTATTAGTTATAGGTTTATGCTCCTATTATACTCTTCTATTTGAAAAGAGATTTCTGAAGAGTTCCACCCGCTACCATTGAACATAACTTCCAGTTCTCTCAAACTTATACCAGTCTGAATATAGTCAAGAGTACAGAAGGAAGAGGTCCCAGAGCTTGATGTGATGCATTGTTTTTCTGAACACAAGACTGATCTAAGTTCTTCATTTACCACACACCATGATTTCCTGCCTCAGTTCTAAGAGCATGGTCCTATTTGCTTGTTCACATGGAAATAACTCATGGAATTTTTCACAAAATTGTTTTCCTTAGTGTGGTAATCCTAATATATAAAAAATTACCAATATCTTTCATCTCAAAAGAAAACAGGAATTATGTCATCCTTACTTAAGTACAACCAATTCAAGAGTAAGGCACAGAGTTCTCTAATATTTGTGATGAATAGTAGAGTCAGACCACTCAGGAAAATTCTGAAAGGCATAACCTCATAGAAATTGTAGACCATGGTCAGTCATAGGGGACCTGAATGAATGAAGCCTGTGAACCATGACATTTTCATCATTTGCTTCTATAAAATATTTATTTTTTTTTACTTTACAAATGAAATGATATAAAGAAATGAGTCTGATTTTCTTTTTTCAACAGATATTTGTCAAATAGTATGTAAAGGACACCATGCTAGGTGCTAGGGAGACAAAGATAGACAAACTAAAGTCTCTCAAAAGCGCTTACAACCTAGAGTCTGTTCATAATCACTTGCATTCTTTTTTTCTCTTCGCTTTTTCCCCCTTAGTGACTCTAAAGCTTCTAGAAAGATATTTTTACATGGAAGTCTCATAGCTTTCCATTTTGGGGGTTTATACACAAGAAAGAAAAAAGACTTTGATGGAAGCCTTCTATCAGGAAGGTACAAAGTATACATTTTGATGAATCATTTCTTATGGCTAGCCTAGTCCTGGCCTTAAAAAGGGAATTTAACCATTCACCTACTGAGCACAAGCATCCTTCTCATTTTGTTTTTCTCACTACTCTGTAATTATATGGGATGAATCTTAGTTCCAAGATCACATTGTGTGGAGAAGCTTGTTTGATAACTACCATTAAACTAAAAACATCATAATGTGGATTTCATGCAAGAGATATCTGTCATTCCTAACTCCTTGAAAGGATGAGTCTGAAAATCAACTTGAAGAAATCAAGGGGTAAATGATAGTGTCAGTGTGACCTGGAATTACCACCCTGGAATTCTGTGAGGATCAGATGAGATAAATGTTGTAAAGTGCTTAGCATGGGGGCTGACATATAGAAGGTACTTCATAAAAGCTTGTTTCCCTCCTTCATTTTTATTCTATACTTAAAAGGAAAAAAAACAATTAAATTCAATTCAACCTTACAAAAATATTAGGAGCACAGAAATAGAAAGAAGGGATCTTAAAGGTTAAGATTAACCCCCTGATTTTACAGATGAGAAAACTGTGACCAAGAGAGGTCATAGGATCATAGGTCCAGAATTCTAAGGTCCAGCATTCTTACTTTACAGATGAAGTAACTGAGGCCAAGGGAAGGTATATGATTCAGCCAAGGTCACAAAGGGAGTAAGTGAAAGTGCAAGGATTTGAGCACCCAGGTCCTCTGACTTCAGAATGAGCAGCTTTTTTTTTTCATTGTATGATGAAATTTTGAAGCATCTATTATGTGCAAGGTGGTTTACAGAGTTGTTGTTCATCCTTTTTACTCAAAGAGGACCAATGATATCACGATGTTGGGGTCAAGGTACAATGTGTTCAACAGTGGCTGATTAGTCCAATATGAGCTCAGAAGGATCTACCATAGGTTGGGTACAGATAGTCCAAATGAATATTTGGAGTGGAGCTATCACTAAATTTGTGCATCTCATGTTTCTTTTGAGCTACTACAATTTTGTTTTGTTCATACAGCACAGAGCCTTCCTTGATGCACAGACACCATGTTGGGTGGTCCTGTGCCAGAATCTCCCATGTCTCACAATTGATACTAACATTCTTCAGAGAGACCTTGAAAGAGTCCCTTGTATCACTTCTTCTAACCTCTGTGTGAGTGCTTGCCTTATGGGAGTGCTTGCTAAAATAGACTTTTAAGTAAATTTATGTTTGGCATTCAGACTGTGTGGTTTGCTGAGCATCGAGGATATAAAGACTTTAAAAAGGAGGGTCCCTGATCTTAGGGAGTTAACGGTGTACTTACTACCCACTGTTGGGTAGTTTTAACTATTAAGTATTTCAACATATTTTTTCCAATCAAGAAAAAACCAGATTGCTGCAAATCTCTGTTTATCATTAATTGTTTCTAAGGACATCTAGGAGGATTTTCTAAAACTCTACCTGCTCTTCCAGACAAGACAATGTGAAATGATGGTATCATAAAACAGATCTGACTGAAAGTTTTGTGCCTGGTCAACAGCTCCTGCTCTGGGCACATCTAATTACTTTGAAACTTGAAAGAAGCAGTTTCCAGTGCTTTGTCACCAAGCTGTGAGCTATGTCTGTCCACACAACTCACAAGGCCAGCTGGACTCAAATGTCAGACAGGGCAGAGAAATCATTTAGTGTTTTGTGGGTGGGAAAGCCAGAAGTAAAGGTAGAGAGGTAGTCAGCTACTGTGGATTCTTTTCAGAGTGATGGATTTTTTTTTTAAAGCATATTTCTGAAACTTCAAAGAATAGAGTGGGAACATTAGGAAAAATATTTGGCAGCCTGGATAGTACCTGAAAGGGAACAAGATAAAAAATATCACTGGGAAAGCAGAAAAGGTCAGATATAAAAGTAGTGACTCAAGGGCAGCGTGGACTTATTGCTTTCTGATTTTCTTTGAAAGCATACTTTTTGCTGATTATTATAAGAAATAAATGTCAATGAGACAATATGGCCGAGCTGATTCTGCTAGGCTGTTAAAAAAAGATATGAAGGATATTTTGTCTTTGAAGGGTTGGTTGAGAGTTTATAAATATGACTTTTAGACAGATTGAAAATAAACAGGGTGAAAAAGCTCTGGTGCTGGACTTTTTTCAGGATGTGTTTTATACTCTTCTAAGCCATGAACAATCAGGTGCTTAATTTTTAACCAGTCATTGTACTATTTATTGGCTACAAAGGAAAAGTCTGCTTTGTCAAAAATGGGGGAAAAAGTAATAAAGTTCTTTAAGTACCGTATTCTACACAAAATACTTGTAACAAAGAGACTTTTGTAGGACCTTACAAATGTGCCCAATACATCAGGATACTCTATTTGAAATAATGGGAATGCACTGAGAAGGCATGACCCCGAGCCATTGAGGAGGGGCCCGAAGAGAGGAGGGTGGCATGGGAGATATTAAATCATGCTTCCTTCTGTCATTGCCAATTATGTATTCAGGTTTCAAGTCAATGTTTAATATATCATCATAGCAATGTATTACAGACCCAGTATGGTCCGCATAATTGTAGTAACATCACTCTGATGTCATGTTAGACGCTGGCAGGGAGCCATAATGAGCATGAAACTTGGGCCTTACTAAGAAATAAGTCTACGGTATTTTTTTCAAATAAATGATTAATTTTAAGCCAAACTAAAGAAACCACTCATTTGAAGAACTGGAGGTCATTTTCCAACTGTTACTTCATGGTGTACACTGGCAAAAAGCCAGTAAGACAGAAGGGAAAGCCCTGTAATAAAATATGTTTTAATAAATTATTAATTTTTTATAGCCAGACCAAAGATTTGAAGGAGGATGATATTTTCCAACTTGGCTACAGGCTTGCTCAGGTTAAAACTCTTTTTTTTTTTCCCCTCTTGCCCGACACTGCAGTCCGGATGAGATCTTGCTATAGCTTATCGTAACTGCAGTGCACAATCGATGCTTAGAATCCTGAAAGATCAGCAATAATGTACGTGAACTGAAGAGATCAATATCTAGCCTTTTCTGGGCTGTAACTTTTATCTTAGCCCCAATTACTCCATGACACAGAGGTTAGTTTTTTCATCTTTTAGTTGTTTAGGAATCAGAGTATTTTTTTATATTCATTTTATATGATGAAGCAATTTTCAAATTCTCATAGAAATAGTTACTGGTAAGAATTCTAAGAAATGCTTGAATTGTTTCCACCTCTTCGCAATATGTACTTTGCAGAAATAAATTCTAATTGAGATAATTTTATTGGATTTTTTTCTATTCCTAGGTGATCAGATGCTATCAAAATTTATAGACATTTCTATGTGTGCCCTTTTGTGTATGCAACTTTGTAAATATGAACTATGTAGTCATTTGAACATATGTTGGATTGTAAAGTAGCCATTTGTGTCAAGGATAAAAGCAATAATTTCAAGGATGATAAAATACTAAGCTCCAAATTATTCAGATCACACTGAACAACACCTGAAAATTTACCATTCAGTGAATTAGCATTTATCAAGTACCTACCACCTATTGGTAACTGTGCTAAGTGTTGGCGTTATAAAGAAAGGCCCAACATTTCCTGCTCTCAAGTTTAAGCAGGGAGACAAATATGCAAAAAAAAAAAGTAGTAAAGAAACATTTATTATGTACTTCCTATGTACTGGACACTTTACTAAGCACTGGAAATAGAGAGAAAAGCCAAAAGGCAGCCCCTCCTTTTAAGGGATCTTACAGAGTAATGGAGAGACAATTTGCAAACAACTGTCTACAAGCATGGTAGATAGAGGATAAATTGCAGATAATCCATGGAAGGAAGACTCTAGACGTAAGGAGGATTGGGAAAGTCTTCTTGTAGAAGGTAGAATTTATAGACAGTCAGGGATCATACCAGCTTAAATATCTGAGGAAGAAAGAATTGTGAACAAATTGGAGCAAGAAGGAGGAATATTTGGAAACTAATGGTAGGGCTTCTTAAGGAGAACTGTCAATCAAGATGTCAATCAAATGAGAATGTGTGTGAAGTCCTTTGTATTACATGTGATCTATTAAAGAGACACTGCAGGCTAAGTGGATGGAGAACTGCCCTTGCATCAGGAAGATCACCCTCGGTTTGAGGTGCACCTCTTACATTTATTGATAGTATAATGTTACTGAACTTCTGAGTTCACCAAACAACAACCTAAGACTATGAGCTGTGGACAGGTTGACAATCGGTTAAAAAAGATAGTTTCCCTACTTGGAGGTGCCTACATTGAAGAAATCACAGTTTCTGACCAGCTTATCTCTGCCTCCCATCTCTGCGCCTTTATACTGGCTATATAACCTATCTGTGGGCAGCTAGGTGGCACAGTGGATAGAGTGCTGGCCCTGGAGTCAGGAATACTTACCTTCATGAGTTTATATCTGGCCTTAGATGCTCAGGTCACTGTGTGACCCAGGACAAGTCATTTAACTCTGTCTCAGTTTTCTGATCATATTTATATAGAGTTGACACCTCTGTGACCTTTCTTTGCAAGCGTTGGCAATTTTTTTCTGAAAATCTAAGGATTTTCAGAATGTATACATCCCAATCAACCATATAGAGTGGGATGAATTTGGTGGAGTTTCTTTTATTTCCTTTCAAAATGTTACTTTCCTAAACTTCTTGGCAAGCATAATCTAATCCTAACTTAGTGACCCAGTTAGCGCTATCATCTTGTAACTTAAAATTATATCCATAAGCAGCATCCAAATGAAAGTAGAGCCAAATGAAATGCTTCATACAAGTTTGCTACATCTAGAGTGTTTGCCAGCCCAATCAATTCTCCCGTGATCCAAATTGTTTACTGTTATATACTGACCTTTGTAGTGGGCCCGTGGCGTGGTGTTTTCCCTCTGCATACAGAGTATAGACAAAGGCTGTGACAACTACAGTTAATGGTCCAGTCACTCAGGATAAAATATATCTGCTTCTTACTTCTGTTAGGAGAGTAGGAGGAATTGATTAAGATTTATTTTAATGGTTTGTTCCCCTGAACTCCCTGATTTCCTTGTAATTCAGCACTGCTATCTGGTTCGACATTTACTATGTGTTATCCTGACATCAAACACTTCCCTGTGCCGTACAGGAGAGGTGATGTAGTGTGGAGGCAAAAGTGCAGAGCCTGGAGTCAGGGAGAACTGGTTTCAAATCCCAACTCAAGCGTTTACCAGTGGTATTAGAGTAGACATGTCACTCAGATCCTCTGAGCCTCTATTTTCTCATCTGCAAAATGGAGAAGATAATGATATCACCTTACTGACAAAGCTGTTGTGAAAATCAATAGGATTAATGTCGGTATACTACTTGGCAAGGCTTAAAAAAGCAATTTAGTTGTTTTCTTTTATTAGCTATCATCTTAATTCAAAGGTAGGAGGGAGACACCTAGGAGGAAAAATAAGGGATTTACTGTTATCAAGGAAAATTGTTGGTCTCTGTTTTATTTATACTCTGGTATTTTTTAGTCTAATCTAACTCATGATAAAAAGCCCTATCCATTTCACATTTTTTGGAAGTACTAGACCCAAATCAAACAAATGTTCATGGGAAAGTCTAATGTTTGTTTTCTTCCACCAAATAAAGTCATTTGGATTTTGTCAGCAATGTACAATAAGAGTCTTTTCAGATTTTTTGTTTACATTCCACCTTTAATTCATTTCAACAAGGTTTTTATTTTAACGTGTCGGTTAATATGACATTCGTATGTTTAAGTGATGTTTAGTAAGCATTGGCCACTTTCAATGGTAGAGATGATGATTTTTAGGGAAGCATATAAAGATTAAAAGAAATTCTTTTGGTTCCTCTTTTTAAAATGTCATACAGAAGGAAATGGTTATGATGCAATGGAAGCATCACATTGAGAGTCTGGTTCAATAATAACAATAAACAGATTATGGTTATTCAGTCACTTGTGTCCAACTTTTTGTGACCCCATGGACCATACTGTCTATGGGGTTTTCTTGGCAAAGATACTGCAGTGATTTGACTTTTCCTTCTCCAGTGGATTAAGGCAAACAGAGGTTAAGTGACTTGCCCAGGGTCACACAGCTAGTAAATGCCCATACTTGAAAGTAGATCCTCCTGACTCCAGGCTCAATGCTGTATCCACTGAGCCATATTGCTGCCCCTAACAACATCAAGTATCTGACTCCAAATCTGCTTCTCCCACTGTACCAGGCTGCCTATTGAACAAAAATAATTATAATAAAAATATGAGGTTGATGCACAAGAATAATACAAATTGGTGTAAAAGATGATGAGACAGAAAAAAGTGTTTCTGTCTTGTGGGATATTTGTATGGAAGAGGAAGAAGTTAAGCTACGTTTTGAAGGGTACCAGATACCAGGATTTCAATAGCTAGAGATGAGGGAGAAGTAAGAGCATTCTAGGTTTAAGGAATGGTGTGAGTAAGGGCATGTTGTTGGGAAATCTACAATATGTTTTAAAAATGTTATATTTATTAACCTTCAGTGTTACCTTTGTAATTGAAAGTTTTGTGTCTTTTAAAATCTGGCCAAATGACATAAAATTTAGTTTATCTAAGGACCATATTCAGTAGAAAAAGTGTGCTATTTTTCAGTGATCAGAGGTTGCCAATATCTACTTGTATTTCTCCTTATCATTGGCCATCCATGATGAACAGTCTCCTTCTTTCCTTTTTTTTTCTTTTTTTCTAATATATTTTATGGAGGGATAGGCAATTTGGAATTTCTCCAGGGAATGTGATACCCAATTATAACACTGTTTATGAAAGGATTTAGTTGATAAATAATATTCTTTTCTATGAAGCTTACATTCCCAGAAATAAAAAGGCATAATCAACTGTGATATTATATATACCACTTTAGTTGATTATGCCTTTTTAGTGTCTAAAGAGAATTCCGATAATTTTAAAAATATAACCCAAACTCAGATATTACCCATTTGAGTTAGTGGTAGTATGATTTTGCTTCTTTGAGAAGTTCCAACCTGCCATGCCTACGTTTCATTTTGATTGTTCTCCACACAACACCAAGTTGTGGCAATAGCAGCCACATATAATAATAGCAAGAATAACAGGAAGACTTCCATAAAGTGAAATTCTGAGACAAAATATTGTTGTACTTGAGGAATTCTCCTTTTCAGCTACTTCCATGTTATGGTACCTGGCTTCTACAAATCATTGGTTCCAGCTGGCATTATATTTTGTCAAAAGTGTAGATATAAGAAGTGAGAGATAGTGACAAGTTGAATAACACTTAGGTTGTAAACCTGGGAGAAGGAAGGTGCCCTTGGCAGCAATAGGGAAATTAAGAAGTGAGGAGCAATTTGGGGGAAAAGATGATGAGTTCCATTTTGGACTTTTGGAGTACAGTAGTGGACTCTCCACTATTCTAACCTTCCTCCTTATTCCAAAGCTTACATTGCATTACTTGCTCATACTGTTAGAGCTAAAGAGCCTTTAGAGGTCATCTAGTCTCACTACTTCATTTTGCCAATAAGGAAACTGAAGTATAAAAAAGTTAACTGATTTGTTGATTGTCACAAAGGAAGTAGGTGGCAGAGCCAGTATTTGAATCCATGTCCTCTGATATGAAATCCATCCCTCTCCACCTTAGTCAATCAGCATTTGTTAAGTGATTATTGCATGCTGGGTACAGTACCAGGCTTTGGGGGGGCAAATAAAAGCAAAAAGACAGCCCCAATCCTCAAGCAGTTGACAATTTCATAGCGGTGACAAGAAGTAGACAAATACGTACAAGTGAACTATATACAGGATAAATAGGAAATTATTAACAGAGGGAAGGCTCTACTATTTTAAGAGGGATTACAAATGCCTTCCAGTAGGAGATGGAATCTTAATTGTCACTTGAAGGAGGTCAACAAAGCCAAGAGGCAAAGATGAGGAGGAAGAACATTCTAAACATGGAAGACAGGTAGAGAAAATGCCTGTAGCCCTGAGATGAAGTATCTTGCTTGTGAAGCAACCTGGAGGCCAGCTTCATGGGATCAAGGAATACTGAGGTGAAAGAAGACTGGAAAGGGGGAGGGAGTAGCTTAAGAAAGGCTTTGAATGCCAGAGGATTTTGTTTTTGATCCTAGATGTGACTGGGAGCCAGTGAAGTTTATTGAGTAGAAGGTTGACATTATTGCAACTGCATTTTAGGAAAATCTCTTCGCTGGCTAAAAGGAGAATAGACTAGATCAAAGAAAAACTTGGAGCAGACAGATTCACCAACAGGCTGCTGCAATAGTCCAGCCATAAGGTGACAAGAACCTGCACCTGGGTGATGGCAGTATCTGCAGAGAGAAGGGGGTTTATTTGAGAGATGTTGCTATGGTGAAATCAATAGACTCTGTCAAAAGTTTAGATATAAGAAGTGAGAGATAGTGACAAATTGAATAACATCTAGGCTGTAAACCTGGGAGAACAAAGGTGCCCTTGGCAGCAACAGGGAAATTAAGAAGTGAGGAGGGATTTTGGGGAGAAGATGAGTTCTGTTTTGGACTTTTGGAGTTCAGTAGTGGACTATGCACTATACTAAGCCTCCTCCTTATTCCACAGCCTAACAGGTGGCCAATCATTCATGGATCCTTACAGATTTTCTTGGTTGAAGCAATCCATCTTCTTTCCATTAATTACCCTATTTATAGGATGACTTGACAATGTTTCTGACACTTGAGAATATTTCATTTCCTACCAAAGACCACATTTGTCAAAATATGGCAGAGAGTGGGAATAAATGGACATTTAAAAAAAAATCACATACACACACAAACAAATTAATGTTGAGATTTTCTTCCAGAGGCTTAGATATACTTCTTGTTGAAATGTGTGCATTCACTTCTCTCTTTGCTCTCTAAATCTTTATAGCTTGTACTTCACATAATGCTGAGAATCTTAGCAATACGAAGAGACATCTAATGTGAGATAAAATGAGCGTTAGTAGGTACTTCCTTTCTATCAATTTACTCTGTTCATAAACACTGTACTGGACACAGAAAAAAAAATCCTTAATAATTTCTTTGTTATTTGTAGCAAGTTATTCTTATTATGTCAAATGCAGCAGGATCCTCATGCACTCAGCATAATGTAAGAAGATGATTTCAACTCAGTGTCCCCCTCTTTTGTTATTTTACTGGAGAAAATAATGTTATAAACTGATCCTCTTCCTTTCAGTTAAAGTGTGAAAGCCCCCACATATTTAGTTCAAGAATCAGCTTGAAATCCTGACCAATGTGCTTTAACAAATAATTCCTTTTGGCTGTAATTAAGAGGGCTTTGAAGAATTGCTATGAATTCTTAGTTGGAACTCAGACCCCTCCTCTCTTCCTCTGAAACAAAATCCTTTATCACATTTTTCTGAATTAATTATAAAAGTTAAAAATTAAATCTTACTTGTGTCCCCCACATTAATCCTCCCAGATCAGTATTCTTTTGGCTCATATTAATGGGAGCACAGACTAGTAAGATTTAATTTCAAACTTTTATAATTATAGTTAAAATTAAATCTTACTGTGGATATATTGGATATATTATGCATTACTATAGATGAAAGCCATCCTGGGAGGATTATCAACTGGTACCCAAGTATGACTTATTTTAACTTGAGTAATTAATTAAAATCACAGGATAAAGTCCTATGTTTGCTATACATTGGGGGTCTTTAGCTGGAGTCTCTCAAGAAGTTTTAAATAGGCTTGTTGCAAGAAATGCTGGCCACTCCAGGACATCTTGAAATAATTCAGTGAGCCTATGGAAGCCAATTTGGACTAAAAACTTGCTCTCTTTACCGAAATTAGTTGAATTCATTTGTTCTTTCCCTAAGTTCTCCAGTAGGATCACAGTGCAGTTCTGAACTGGGAAGGCTGATTAACATTAAGTATCTACAATTGGAGAAACTCTGTTAGAAAGGAAGGAGTGAGTTCTGCAAGAAGATTTGGTTCCTTGATATTTAAACATCTGCTATCTATTTGCCAAGGTGATATTTCTAAAGCATAGGCTTGACCATGTCATCCCATGCTCAATGAACTTCTTCTTATGTCCACGACCAAATCTGACACTCCTAGCTCCTTCCTACCTTATTAACTCTGTTATAATTTGCTTCCCTCTGACTTCCACTCTGACTGGTCTACTTGTCATTCTTTGTGTACAATTTCCCATTTCCATGCCTTTGTGCCAGATGCTGCCTCAAGTCTGCCTCTTCAAGAATCAGCTCAAATCCCAGTTAATGCAGGATACCTTTCTCAGTCTCCTCTTCCCAACCTATCCTGTTCCCAGCTATAATTGGCATACCCTTTCGTACAATTTTCATCCACTCTGCATATATATTGCATGTGTCTAGTTATTTCCATGTTGTCTGCCCCATTAGAATGTAAACTCCTTGCGAGAAGAATCTTTAGTTGATTTTCTAAAGAAAAAAAATTTGATGTGTTTTCCCTTTCTTTGTAGCCTCGGAGCTCAATATGTGGCATATAACAAGCACTTAAATGTTTATTGACCGATTAAAAAGCTATTGATTTAGGGAATCATTGGTCAAGTAGAGGGGGAAACACAATTGTTTTAGACACACTATACTAACCCACAGGAAAGATATCCATGAGGACAAAAAAAAAAAAACCAAAACCCTGATTTAATTTGGTATTAAAATATTAACATCATATCAAGTGTGACAAATGTAATACATTAATATTTATTATTATTATTTCTTAATAGTCAGCATTTATAAAGCACTTTCAGTTTTTCAAAGCACTTTTACTTCATTTGATCCTCACAACACTTTTGTGGAATAGATACTGCTGTTATTCCCTTATTGTTGTTTGTCTTACATTTTCAAAAAGGACCAATATTATGGTGGAGTAATGTCTTCACTTGTACATGAATTGGATTTAAATGAAGCAGAGTTGCACAAAGCTGTCAGCCTCATTGCCTCAAATTGTTCTCATCCAGCCACTCTGCAAGGCAAAGACTTCACAAACTTGGAATAGACATTCCCCCTAATTCACTGAGGGATTTGAGTTCTATCAAGTGCCTAGAAATTGACTGAGACCATCTGTTGAGAAGGTTATATGAGGTCCATGGCCATAGTACATGCTAAAGCTTCTTGGAGCCACAGTTGAGAGTGACTGCCACACTACAGAAGAGAAAACCAAGAGAGGTTAAATGATTTGTCCATGGTAACACAGCTAGTGTTTGAAGTAGGATTTGAACTCACATCTTTCCGACTCCAAGTACAGCATGCTACTCTGAGTTGCCTATTTGTCTCTAACTTTAATAATATTACGAATGGCTTCTTGCATTTAGCAGACCCTATTTAAAGTGGCCTGCCCTCTCTTCACAGACCTATCATATATCATATAAGAAATATCATAAAAGAATGAAGTTGCAAGTGTGGCAAATGGCCACTATGAAATATAATGACTCAAGAAAATGATGGGTTAATCTGAAGCAGCAGTCCTTTATACGGCCTATCCCAAAGCACTCAGCATTCTATCAATGTGTCACACTATTAATAATCACTGCTTCATCAGCTCCCTTGACTCAGGAAGCCCTATGATTTCAACAGGCAAGGCTGTGTTTAGAAAGGCAGCTGACCCTTTTTAGCCCCTCCCTCTGATGAGCTCTCACTTGTCTCTTCTCCAGCAGTGATAACCACCACACTTTGCATGGGTATGTTGTGAAGTCTTTTCTCTCTACTTCTCTCTAGTCTTGCTGTAGGACCTCATCTATAGCTTACTTCATAAGAGAGCTTTGCTGACTCCTGTCAATCAGAAAAAGACTTTCTTAAATCACAAATTGTCACTTTAAATAAGAAAAGAACAAAGATATCCAAACTTTAACTATGGTGTCAAAGCAAATGGGGTAGAGATTTTGTCCTGTACCCTCTCCATCCACAATCCCCTGCTGTGCTTTACAGTCTATCCTCACTAATCGTTCTTATACTAGTTTAATCCATCAAAGTACCTTTTTAGTGTCCTTCTAATTTTTAGTGTTTTAGAAATTGCTAATATAATTTTGAGTTTGGTGCCCAAGATAAGCAGGATGTTGAAATGAAACCCTCATCTATTGCATCCTAACATCCCAAAAGGGGTCACAAAACATTGGAATTGATTTAAAAATGACTGACTAGCAATAGCAATAATGCAGATGTGTCTCTGGTTTCTCTAAGGCCATGTCAGCAGAGTACAAGTTCTAATAAGACCTCAGCAGTTTAAGCACCTTTAAGGACAAACCCAGTGACAGATGACATGTCTTTGATGTGAAAATTAGCTTAAGGAAGAGCAGAGAAATTCATTACCAAATGGCAGATCATTTTGGCCATATCAACTCAAGAAGATAGTCAACTAAATCAAATAAAGGTTGATATTTTAGATGGTGCAGGAAATACTCACAATGATGAAACCATAGGCTTTAAAGCAGTGGTTCTCAACCTTCTTAATGCCATGACCCTTTAATACAGTTCCTCATGTTGTGGTGACCCCCAACCATAAAATTATTTTCATTACTACTTCATAACTGTAATTTTGCTACTGTTATGAATCTATCTGATATGCAGGATGTATTTTCATTGTTACAAATTGAACATAACCCACAGGTTGAGAACTGCTACTTTAAAGTATTGAAGAAGAATTATCAAAATAGTCCCAAGGAATCTAGATTAATTTTTTTTTTTCAAAGAGGGAAGGAAGAGGGCAGGTCTGGGACCTGTGAGATCTCTCTTCTCTCTCTCTCTCTCTCTCTCTCTCTCTCTCTCTCTCTCTCTCTCTCTCTCTGTCTTGCCCCCATGACATACACACACACACATATGTATAGGAAATAAATATAAGATAAAATCATAGTTGTGGAATAGATAACATTCTTTCTACATTCATGTTTGATTTTTAATTTTTTTCCTTTTTCATACCTAATAACTATTTATTTTTCCTTCCCACCTACTTTAAACTGAAAAAATGAAGAAAAACAAAGCTCTCATACTATGAACAGTAAAGTAAAACAAATCCCCAGAGTTCCCATATCCAAAAATGTTTGTCTCATTCTGTATATTGAGTCTTGTGTATTGAACTCTCTCTCTCAGGAAGTGCTTATCATTCTTCCTTGTTGGTTCTCTGTAGGTTAATCCATGAAACTTCATAAGATTCTTCTTCTCCAATGCAGGAAATACTTCATGATTGTGTGTGTGTGTGTGTGTGTGTGTTTGTACCCCCCCTCCATATATGTGTGTGTGTGTGTGTGTGTGTATAGTTCAATGTGTTCAAATGCTTACCTACTCCTTGAAGCCTCCCAGGATCACTCTAGTCTAGAGCCATCTCTCTCTCCTCTGTACTCCTGACAGTTATTACCCAAGCTACTACATTAAGACATTATTACATACTTCCTTTTGACATCTCTTGCAGTGTTATTTAACTCCTCCAACTTAGCCTCATACATTTGTTATTTTCACATTAAGAGATTTCTGAAAGGTTGTAAGATTCTAGAAGACAGGGGCTTAGTCTGAAGTCTGTGAGCTTGCTTTAAAAATATTTTGAAAACTGTATTTCAAAAAAAATGTTTCCTTAGTAATCCTATGTATTTCCTTTTATTAACTTAAAATATTATTCTGAAGAATACTCTATATAGACTTCACTGGATGGCCAAAGGATTTGGTGATATAGAAAGATTAATAACCTCTTTCTAAAGGGTATAGAACATGTCTTTTCTTCTTATCCCTTCAAATATCTAGGAAGGGGCCTTATCCATAGAAAGTATACACACACACACACACACACACACACACACACACACATACACACAAGTATATATGTATGTGTACATGTATGTATATTCTGTACATAACTGAATGTTTAAAAGATTGCTACCAACTCCAGTTAGCCGAAGAGCCTGACCTCTCATGCACCATATTTTGGTTATTTTGGGTCTCATTAGTTTAGAACATCTAATCAAAAAGAAACAGTGAATGGCTCCTGCAAACTAGGGAGCACTAAAATTGGGGGGGGGACTGTGAGCTGAACAGTGGAGTGAGGAAAGACTGAAACAAGTAATTCCTCTATTGGTGTCTGGGTTAATGACAGGTCCGTAGCATCTATCAATCAATGTCAGCAAGGTATTCTTTTTCTTCAATATCGTAGTTCCTATGATTGTTTTTAAAGGAATGATGAAAGCTGGGCATGTAACAAGGGACTGTGGCCCTACATAATCACATCTCCAATATGATCCAAGTCATCGGCCTCACCACGACTAGGATAAGTAATAACCCACCATATGATAGCCACTATTTCCTTTGACATAACAGCATGTCAGACATCTGTTACCACTGCACTCCACTGCTTCTGCATATTTATATTAACCTCATTGACCTAATATTTGTCTTTTGCTTGTAGCAATGTCATATAGAGATACTTTAATCGCTAATTCTCACAGTTAGAGGGTCCATCACTTTTTCTACATCAGTCAATGTCTTTAGAAATGCTGTCCATCATTTAGGTGAAAGTTATACTTAGTTTATTCCACATAGTTCCAATTTCACCCCAAAGCTACTAAGTATATTAGAGAAATGACTCTGCCTCCTGCTATGATTCCAGTAGAAAAAATATGCCTAACAGTCATGGGGGAATAAAAACTATAAATTTCCTATCATCACAGAATTGGAAGAGACCTTAGAAAACACTGAATCCAACCACTTCATTTTACAGATAAGGAATCTGGGATTGAAGCTGATGAACTGGCTTGTCTAAAGTCACATACCTGGTATTTAGCTGAGACAGGAATTCAACCCAGATCTCCTGAACCCCTGTCCAGTTCTTTCTATTACATCATTAATTTCTAGCCCCAAACTAAATAACTGGCAATATTGAATGATGATACTACAACGCCCATCACTTAAAGCTCACAGTGTCTCATACTCACAATTTAGACAATTTGATTTTGAACAGACTTCTTCCTTTGGCTCCGTGCCTACTTTTGGCTCTCTCCCCTTCAGATCCTTCACTACGCTGATTACAATCAGCTTTCTTAAAGTTCATTATCTTTTTGATTTCTCTCCTTCCTTCCCAGAAGATACCAAATGCTCTCATCTTTCAGATTGCTTCCACTAAGATTTAAATCTATCTTTTTTTTTCAAATATTAACTACTTCATCCCTTAGTGCAAGGATGACAGCTATACTTACTGATATTTCAAAGAGAGAAAAGAAGATGAATGTGAGTGGCTTTTTTGTAGGTATTCAGGTATGGATTATCACCAGTAAGGTCTCATAATAAATCCCTAGATTGAAATCTTTTTTTTTCTTTTTTTGCTTCTCACTTTGAACTCACCTTTTGGTTACCTATTGCTTTCTTGGATCTCAGAGCATATGTATATACCTCACAAATAAGTGAAAGAAATGGCTCTGAAGAACAAGAGACAAAATAGCTTTTCCAAGAATCTTTGATTTCACTTTTCCCCTAGAAGCAAGAAATAGGACAGGGTATAGAGTGGAGGTGATGAAGCATAATGGTACCAACGTTCTAGACAGAAGCAATGGACAAGGGCAGGTAACAGACCAGCAACCTACAACGAAGAGCTATTAAAGGCATAGTTCTGTTAAGAAATGGAGTAGAAGTTAAAGGTGGTCTGAGAAGCTTGGCAGGTCAGTGAGGTGAAAATTAGTAGGTGAACACAACACCATCTGGTAAGAAACAATAATAGAATCCCTCAAGGTGAGAAAGAAACTCTATTTTGTGCCTTCCTATTCATGAAAGGATTCAATAGCCCTCCTTGGGCATGGCAAGCTGCCCTGTTATTGAAAGGTTCTTACCATCTGTGGGGCTTGGAGTATTCATGCCAGCATAATGCCAAAAGGATTGGGATCAATATTATGATGCAGATGGAGGTAGAAGTAGCAAATTTTATATCCAAAGAAGCCAGGGATATTAGTAGTCACAACGCCCCCTTCTCAGGAGCAAAATAAAGTTGCTACTAGAAACAGAGGCAGCAGGAAGGAAGGGGACTTGGTACCATGTGGTGGCTGTCACGTGCCAGCTGGTAAGCCCTTGTTCAGTCATAGCACTGAATGAAAATGTTTTTAAAAAAAGTTTTAATCAAAAGAATGTGTATGGAGAATGTGACTTCAGCTGATTGTTCCTTCCATTCCAAACATTCGTGTGGCTTATGAAACAAGTCAGGAAAATGAAAAATGTTCATTTTTTTAAATCTTATGAATATATGGAGAAAGAAATGTAAGAATAGAAATATTAATAAATAGGAAGAGGAGAAATCAGAAGAGAAAAGAGAAGAAATGAGTATTTTTGATTCAAAGTTCAAAGGGACTCTTTTATTTCATAGATGAAGAAATTGAGTCCCAGGGTACATAAACAATTTGTCTAAATTAACACAGTAAACTTCTGAGAAAAGATTTGAACCTAGATCCTTTGGCTTTCCACTGTACCATGATAAAGAAAGAAAAAATGAGAAAGGACTAAGGATGGGGGAAGAGAAAGACACCAAAGAGAAGAATTCATTTAAGTCCAACTTAATTCAGCAAACATTTATTTAGACCCTACTACATAGAAGGGATATGTTAGATGTTATCAATACAAAGATAAAACAAAACAAACTGCCCTTCTGGATATGAGAAGGAAGAAAGTGAAATAAGAGCCAAATGTAAGCAGGGGTGGCGGGGTAAGCAATGCCGTTGAGGGTAAGTCCATATTAAATGTTTCTTTTAACTTGTTCAGTCATTAAGTTGTGTCTGTCTCTTTGTGACCCCGTGGACCATACTATCTGCGAGGTTTTCTTGGCAAAGATACTGGAGTGGCTTGTCATTTCCTTCTCTAATGGATTAAGGGAAACAGAGGTTAAGTGACTTCCCCAGGGTCACACAGCTGGGAAGTGTCTGAGGCCGGATCTGAATTCAGGTCTTCCTTACTCCTGGCCTAGCATTCTATTCACTGAGCCACTCAGTTGCCTCCTTTTAATTTAGGTAATTAAATACTTTGATAGACCTGTAACCCCTTGATATGGGTACTTTTTTCAAGGATGCAGATTACAACCTATCTATGCTTTTTCATTCTGTAAACTTTATCTATAATCTCCCATAAATGTCCCTTTCAAATTCCAAACAGAAATTTGTAGACCTCAGCTAAGCCCTTTTGACCCCATATGGACAACAAAGTAGCATGTAAGCTGCTCACGCGTTGCACCAATACAATATTCATAGCAACAACAGTGACTGTAAATGTGCCAGCATAGTGTGCACTCACAAAATATAACAGACTCCCCATATAGAACACAGAAGCAAAACATTTATTCACATACCAGAAAATGAATTCCAACATCAAGAAACCAAATCCATCATAGTAGCAAGAAGTTAATACACTATAGCACAGCATAAAGTCACACCATTGTTTAGCCTTCCCACAAACCAACACTTACAAGTCTGTCTGCTTTCCTGCAACCCTCTCTCCTTTCTCTGCCTAGCTGCTTGGACTCTCAAATTCCTGTGCGCTCTGTTCCACCTTTCAGCAAACTCCTCCCACCACAGGCTCTATGTGACTAAATTCATCCTATTGGCAGCAGAGAAGATCTTCAAATCAGGGAAGATCTTCAAATTACCATTACCATTACATTATGTTATCCCTTGCTTTCATCACATCACTTCCTTATCTAATTATATGTAGGTTTATCAGTTTAAAGCTGGAAGAGACCTGTGATGCTATGTAGTCCAAACTCTTATAAATAAGGGAAGTAAAGCTAAGGGAGGTTAAATGATTTGATCAGGGTAGCACAGCTAATTAGTGTCAGAGGTGTCTTTCTGAACTGAAGTCTTTCTGACCCCAAGTCTCATACTCCGTTCAGGATATCATGCTACATCATTGATTCTATCCTTTACATTTAGTCTTGTTCAGTTCTTTGTTGGTGATGAGTTGCATCCACCCTGCTCCTCTCAATTACTATTAACTCCACAGACACTGCAGCATTCCAAGACTCAGAACCATGTAGCATCATTTGAAGAATATTGATGTAAAAAAATGGTTTTTGCTTTAGAGTGAATTTAGTAACATAAAGAGCAGTACAACTTCCCCAAAACAACCTAGCCTTGTACATAAGGAGGATTTTGTTATCCTTTTTAGAGTTTAGTTTCTCAGGATCCATGGCCATGGCAATGTCTACCCTGCCAGGTGTTACATAATAACTCCCAGGCTATCCCCAAGGATCCTATAAAGTAATTCCTGGAATCACAGACAGTCCTATTGTGACTGCACCACGAGATATGGAGATAACGTGATTGATAATTACTATGCTTCCACAGAATGACAAATTTGATAAAGTTAACTTATGAGCTTACTGTTGGCAAGATGCTTTCTTTGTCTGTTGCCCTATAAAGTAAGTGGGCACTGGTCATTGGGGGTGGGGCAAACCATGGGGAACCCATTTGTGAATCCATGGGGGAATCCATGAGGTTATGTATAGAGGAATGTATGTACCTACCTCAACTATCCCCATTGAGGCTTGAGGGGATCTAGGGGAGTGTACAACAGGCTGTGCCAGTCTCAATTGACCCCATCAAGATATGGAGACAGTTGTCCCCCACTTCTCACTGGCCCCTGGTAGAAAAGTGATTAGGGAATGCTGTAGGAGTTAGTTATCCCATTATTGGCAACCTTTCTGAGAAGTTTAGACTAGAATAAAGCTGGTTATTAACCCTCCAAAGGTGTCTGCTTGTCTGACCAGATCAAGAGCCAACCTGTTAGAGGTTGGAGTCCAAAACCTCCAGTGCCTCCTGTATGTTATCTGTGAAACAAGTCTACTAGATTCCTCTGATTCTATGCTGATTCCTTGTCCATCTATGGTATCTATGTAAGACTTAGGTACTAGCGGACCAGCTTTGTGAATTATTCATCTATCTGCATATCCAGCTACTTTGACAATCAACATTCTTTATACCTTTAGGTTTTTTTGTCATTGTTGTTCTTGTTTTTCCTGTGTGGATAATTAGACCAAACTTTGGAATGACTATGGCTTTTGTTATGAGGCTCTGTGGTGCTCTAGAACTTAATGCAATCAGTATAATAAGATAAGTAAATATACATATTTGGAGGACTACACCATCTATGGGTGCCCTTTCATCTGAACTCCTCTTTGGAGATATTTCATGAGGATGGCAAACATTAGTTTTACAACTTGCTTGATATTTGTAATCAGAAAGTTGTGAGGAAAAATATCACTCTTCTTACATTTTAGTCTTTTAAGATTTTTTATGTGAGTGAGAACTAATTAAGGTAAAGGTTTTAAGGTGAAACTGTTCTCAACGATACTTACAGAAAATAGAACAGAAAGGAACAGTACGGAAAAGTTTGTGTTGACTGGGTGTCTTTGTTATATTAGCAGGGCCCAGAATTTTACCTAGAGCCTCTTTTCTACAGTCTAAGAAGTCTGGGAAGCAAAAGTTCTCTCATTCACCATTATAAGGCATCCTTGTCTTTTGTGACCAGTCATTTTGACATGTTTTCTCCAGAAAAAATTAATGTTGTAGGACACTTAGCAGTCCTCTTCTTGAACTATTCTCTGCAAAATATACATTTAGAATCTCAGGAAAGCAGGATTTTGCCACTATGGGGATAAGGAGTTCATTTCTACACAAGAGCAGTGACCTTGTGACCTGATTATAGCAATCCCAAGGATCTGAAAACAACAGAAATCCAATGAAAAATACCTCCCTTTCTTAGAGTACACAAAATGAATGAGAGGCAGTATGATGGTACATGGAGGCTGGCTTTGACATGGAAAGAAACTGGGTTCACATCCTGCCTCTGATACATATCACTTGCATGACCATCGGCAATTAATTTAACCTTTTAATGCCTTACAGACAAACCTATTGCAGTGGTATAGGGACTTTCTGTGTTTCTTTACCCCTCCCCCCAATATAAGTGAAATCAGAAGTATGGAAACCTCCAAAACAAAACAAACAAAAAAGCATAATGAATTAGTGTGACAGATGGCAATAACCTTCAGACTATAGGACATCACAAACCAGAAGTGGCATTTTTCATTTAATTCAAACACTCCATGATAGAGTATATGCTATGCTGTTGCAGCATGCTTGTTAACTTCCTATTTATTTAGCTTTCTAGCTATGCTACCTTCCTATTTATCTTGCCCAGTCTACAACCAGAGGAATATAGTAGGGAAAGGAAAAGATTATAACTCCCCTCTAGAGCCCAAGGGCTTACACATACCTTTCAATGCTGTATTTAAATGACCGTGAATTTGCATTGACCTCATAATGTCTCTGTTTACCCTAAAGTGCACATACCATTTTCCCTTTCTGGTTCTTTGATTAATGACTCTGTACTTCTTTACTGTAGTCTCTCTTTTCTTCACTTCCCTGTCGATAAGTGTGTTTCAATCTGGAGGCAACTTGTCACCTCAGAGCTGGAGGTCACTTCCTGTTGGTCTTAGTTACTTGGAATTGCTAGCCCCTTGTGTTTCAGGTTTACAAGGCTACAAATATTTCATCCTGGTTATGTACTCCCTGTGACCATGCTGTCTTGTCTTTGATTTGAGATTAATTGGTTTGAATTTTCATTTTTTTTTTTCTGGTACAGCACTTCAGTAAAATTGAATGACTGTTGATGCTAAAGTAAATGAAATTAGCCTCCCCCAACTTGAGTCCTGGAAACTAAAACTTCTAAATTATCATTATGCCTTCTATGGCAACTCAACTTTCCTTATCTATCCCATACATCAGTTCAAAATGTGGAGACTGATGAAGACTAAACATTCTTTAACTGCACTGCCCCCTCAACCTTTAAACATCAGCCAAAGAGAATCCAGTGACACAAAAAAGATAAAAGTTATAAAAAGAATCAGTTAGATTCCACCCACACCCCAACTTTCCACGCCACCAACCATGTATGGGTTTGGCTATAAACATTCTCTTTTTACATATCAAAAACAATTCACTCACTTAGGTAAGTTTAGGGGCACTGGTAAATTTTATCTGATATTATAATTAAATGGACTTGTTCTCCAAATTATTTGTAGTTACTGAAGTACCTTGATGGCTACAAAGACAGTGAGGAGACATCTATGGAAACTGTCTTTGTTTCTGAACATTCTATGGAACAAACAGAAAGAAAACTTTCAAAAAAAAGACAAAATCAACAACAATTAACTTATGCAACCTTCTCCCCACCCCTCCCATCGTTGCCCATATTCTCATCATGTAGTCTATCATTATTTGGATGACTGAAAGCTTTAATTATTTACTTTGGGGAGTCCCTGAAACCCATGTCATCACAAATACTGATGAATTTTCTGGGAAAGGTTTGAAATGTTTCCAGTTAAACTCTCGACTTAATATCTCAAGAAGAATAAAAAAAAATAATGTTTCTACCACATATTTTATTAAACCCTTTAGGTCCTTTTACAAGAGAGGAAATACCAATTAACGTATAATTTAGCAGAACAAAATATTATCCCATTTCAACTAGTACCCACTTCCTTGAAGTTTATTCAAGCATTAATAACCATTTAATGCAATTTAACTACACTGAGGTATCCGTTACATTAATATCATATATCCATCAGGAAATTAGAGTTTTGTCTCCATGAATTTTGTATTACAAGAAGGTCTTTATAATTTTATTCTGCACTTTATGGTGCCTAATTTCAGCTTCTCAGTCTCTTCCACAGTGTTAGGCTATCAAATTGTTACTAATGTTAAAAGATTGCAATTACATGATTTATTAAACAACGCAGTATAGTTAAGGTTGCTCTCACGCAAGTGATTAGATATATGCTATAAACTTGAATGTGGCAAGGACTTGTGTATCATGGATATATTTATGTGAGGATAGAGCAGTATTCCCACATTTTTTGAGAGTAAATCATTAATCTTTTATCCTAGAATGTGCACATTTGCTCAGTGTCCATGAAATAATATCCCAATGGGCTTGGGACTGCAATAGTTTTTTTTTTCAATTTTTAAAGGGATATGTGGGCTTTCTTACATGCATGCAAAGTGGAACTTTGTGAGCACCTTTGTATCCTTTTTTTGCAAAAATTAGCTGGTCATAGAACGCTAGCAGAATGTATAGCATTCATACTGTTTGTGTCCATAAGATGAAAAATACATGTTTAACTGGGTAATAAACTCGTACAAGCAGCCTACTATGTGCCAGATATTCTTTGGATGGATATTTTCATGATTCTTTGAATCATTATTTCTACCACTATTTCAAAATGAGAATTTCTGGCATGTTGTATAATGGAGCTTTCCTGACTATGTATCTACCTAGGAACCTCAGAGATCATTTATTCTAGCTTCTTCATTTTACAGATTAGAAAACCTAGAACTAGAAAAGGAAAGTGACTTGTCCAGATGTGAAGCAGTACCAATTCAATTCCAGATTACCTGATTCCAAATGTAATGCTTGTTCTACTGAAACACATAACTTATTTCATATAACCAACTCAAATACAGAAAGGGAGAAGGTACTTGGAGACAGACAAGATAAATAAAAAGATAGATAGATAGACAGATAGATAGAGGAAAAAAAAACTTGGAATCCCAGCCTAAATGTCCAGTTCTCAATCTATTATCTTAATTTGAGTCTTCTCAAGTGATTATGTCCTTGAACAAAGAAAAATGCCTAAGGGGGGAATATCAGATACGCATTAAGCAGCTAAACTTATGGGCACTCATTTTGTAATGGAATGATTCCTCTCGTTCCTAATTTCAATGTTTTGTTAGCTTCACCTTTCCTAGACAAATATCCAAAGTGAAAATTCCAGGTCCATTCAGCCAGGTAAGCATGCATGTACATACATATGTATGTGTGTGTGTGTATTTTTAATGTATATATGTACATATGCATATGTTAGCATATTTGTGCATGTGCATAAATATATACTTTTGTATTCTGAAATTTGCACAACATTTTATTCTGTCACTGCAAATGAACACTGACTTTTCTAATAATGTCAGTGACTCACTGTTGCTGTAGTCTGTTTTCGAAGAGCTAGGAGAGTTAGATACTGGTACTGGGTATCAGCTTCAGAGCCTTGTTTCAGTTCTCCTCTCTACATAGTACTAGGGTCCACATTGACTCCTCCCTCTCTCATGATGATGATGATGGTATTCATTTTATTAGAATATTTCCAGCCTCTATCTTTTTCCCAAGATGACAGACTCACTGGCAGCCTCTGATGGAAGTAATTCACTAATATTAGGATATGAAGATCTTGTATTTATGGGAGTGAATGACATTTTACTCAAGATCCTTTCAATTAAGTGATAGGTTTTGTTATTTTCTTTGGTTTTCTTATGATCTGTGACACATATAATTCTTCAAGTGTGTAGTGCCAGGTCTTTGCAGCTATCTTGAAGTTCTGGCTTCAGAGTTGTGTAGTTTTTCTCTTCCATCATTACGAGGTGGGAGCAATAGGCATTTGACTTCTGGTCCTAATTCTTTTTTGTCACCTCAGTCATGTTTGTACTGAGGCTGTTCCACTCTGAACCCCAGTAGCAACTATCTCTAGTTAAAGGGTTGCTTGGGTTCTGGGTAATCCAGAAAAGTAGCTATCATAAAAGCCTGTTTTACCATATGAAAGTTCATCCTCTGTTCTGAGCCACCATAAGTAAACTTGTTGTTAACTGTTATAAAAGCAGCTTAATTTATTGGAAATATCCTAAGAGAAACTAATTAAAAGTAAGAAATATTCAATCCTGAAGCCTTGTTTATTAGAAATGAGACTCAGTTCTATATTACTCTGGTATATGAACATTCCATTTGAAAATATTTTCCACCTAGTTTATAATAAAACAACCTTATCTAGACCTGGCCAAAAGGGAATTTCTCTAATTCACAATATAAGCCATTTTGAAGGAGCTGGCTCAAAACTACATGTACTAGATACTCAAGAACTCATGCACAGTGGGAGAAAATGAGAGAACATCATCCAGGAAATCCCATCATGAAATGATCCAGAGATCCATGAACAATTCCTCAACGAAGTGAAAGAAGCTTTCTAGGGCATGGACAAATTATTCATAACAAGTGAGCAATGTGTGTCTTCTCTACTCGTTCTATTACGGATCTGACTGAGCCTGTATTTACCTTATAGGTTCAGCTTGGTATGAACCCTCATCCCCCTAGACTCATTCTAAAAGTTCAGAGATTTTTCAATCCAAGGTTGTGACTTTTTCCGTTCTGGTCACAAAAGAAAGAAGGTTTCCAACCAACGACCAAAAGTGGCTTTTTAAGCCTTTCCACAGGTTATGTACAAATACTTCCTCAACATTTAACCATTCTGTCTCTTCTGTTTATTTAAAGCATAGATGAGCCCATATGGGTAAAATGTTCCTGGTAATACAGTGTTCTTGGTAATACAGTAGACAATGGATATCAGATGGAATGGGGGAGAGGAGGTGATTGGCTGCTTCCTTCTAGGAGACTGCTTTGGTATCATGATCATTTTACTAATCAATCAAAAATTTATTAAATGCTTGCTATGTACTAGGCACTTGTATCAGCAAGCACCCTAGCATACCTAGGGCGGCTACTAGCACAGGTTCTTAGATCTGCTTTTCTAAAGGAAAGCAACTCAAAATGGGTTAACAATCTCACTTTAATCAAACATATCATTTACCTAGTTCAGGGGGAAAAGTCGGCACCCTGAACTTCAGAGAACACAAACAGAAGTTACAAACAAACAGAAAAAC
>CM053582.1:260821503-260836597 GCA_028627135.1 Pseudochirops cupreus
GCATTCCTGGAAAACAAGCCTGGCGCCACAGGCTCCACGTGACCTCATTCAGCCTATTAGGGAACAGAGTATACTTTCAAATATCCAAGGGTCCTCAGTCACGTAGACACTTTAGCAAAGGGCCTAGGGGCAGGGAAGATCTTCAGATTCCCATAACAGCACTCTGCTGGATGCTGGTGATACAAAGACAAAAATGCAATAGCCCCTTGCATCTGAAAGATTACATTCTATAATGGACATAATATGTATATGCCCATGGGGATATATAGAGAGCATGATAATAGTTTCAGTACAGAATTCTTGCAGATATTTTGGAAACCATTCAGAAAAAAAAAAGTTTATAGCCTTATGCTCCCATCAAGGATGGATTTGGACAATCATAACCATTGCAATCTAAATATGTTGTTATGTTTGTTTTTTGTTTTTTTACTTGATTAGTTGGTCTGGCTCTTTGTGAACACATTTGGGGTCTTCTTGGCAGAGATACTGGAGTACTTTGTTATTTCCTTCTCCAACTCATTTTACAGATGAGGAAACTAAGGCAAACAGTATTAACTGACTTGCCCAGGTCACACAGACAGTAAATGTCTGAGGCCAGATTGGAAGTCAGGTCCACTCTAACCCTCTATCCATTGTACCACCTAGCTTCCCTAAACCTAAATATAGCCTCGGTCTTAATTGAGTTCATAATCCTGAAAATGCTCTGAGCACCTAGCCTTCTAACTGGTGAAGTAACAGTGTGATCTCTTCCCAAATACACCTGTTAGTGAGTTGTTGTTCACTATAATTTATTCCCAAATGAGTTCAATCAGAAGATAAAATTCCACCTGAATGATTGACTTTGTGCAATCTAGCGTCCCATGATTCAATTAAGTCCATTTTATTTGGATTAGACCCTGGTCACAGAAGACTAGCTTGGATTTTACCCTGGTGGGCACCTTGAAGTCCACTTTTAATGCATTAATCTTTATCACTATTCTAAGGATTCCTAACCTGGGATTCAATGAACTTGTATTTTTTAAAAATATTTGGATAACTCTTCCAATATTATTGATATTCTTTGTAATCCTATGTGATTTATGCATTTGTCAGTCAATAAGCATTTATTAAGAACCTACTATGTGTCAGGTATTGGTAATGTACCACAGATGCAAAGAAAAGCAAAAGATAGCCCTTACCCTTGAAGAACTTACAATCTGATGAGGGAAGATAACAAAAAAATATGCACAAAAAACTATATACAGGACAAATAAGAAATAATGAACAGAGGGAAGGAAGTAGACTTAAGAGAGACAGGGAAAGATTTTATATAGAAATTGGGATTTTAGCTAAGATATGAAGATGCCATTGAAAGCCGAGAGTTGGGCATGAAGAGAAAAAGCATTCTAACATGGGGGACGGTTAGAGAAATTGTCTGTAGCTGAAAGATGGATCATATTGTTGTGGAGCTAACAAAGAGGCCATTGGCACTGGAGGGCAGAGTAGGTTTTTGTTGGGGGAAGCTGTAAAGTGCAAGAAGACTAGGAATGTGGGGGAATAGAGCTAAGTTATGAAAGGCTTTGAATAGCTAACAGAGGATTTTGTATCTGATCTGGGAGGTCAAAAGGAGCCACTGGCTGGATTTGAGGAGACTCACCACATTATTGGTCAAATCTCCTAGATGAGTCTATTTGCCTTAACTTTACATTTCTTATCTGGAAGCTGTGTATTGCTATGTAAAAATCACTAAAGTTGGAATCAAAAAGCTCTGGGATTGGGGCAGCTAGGTGGTGCAGTGAATAGAGCACTGGCCCTGGAGCCAGGTGGACCTGAGTTCAAATTCGGCCTCAGACACTTAACACTTACTAGCCATGTGACTACGGGCAAGTCACTTAACCCCAATTGCCCTCCAAAAATCAAAAAATGAAACAAAATTCTAGTCTCAAGTATCAAGTATGCCAGTTTCCTCATCTTCAAAATAAGGGTATAGGACAAGGTATCCACAAATAGCCCTTCCAGCTCTACCCTTACCATCTTTGCAACATAAACAAGATAAGAAGAACTTACATCACCACTTATGTGATATATCATTAAACACTATGTGATATATGGGAATTGTCTTGAGCCAAGAAGCACTGCAGAGAGCCACAAAAAATGACATGAATGATCAGGAACAAGATGCCCATGGGCTGTTTATTGCAGGAGTAGGATCAATATCATGGTACAGGGGTTCTAAACCTGGGGTCTGGAAACGTGTATGATTTTATATTTTGATAACTGTATTTCACTATAATTTGTTTCCTTTGTAATCTTATGCATTTCATCTTTTGTCTTTTAAAAGATTGTACATTGGAACTCAAAATCTTGTGGAAATGTATGTTGAAAACTAAAAATAAAAAAAAAAGGTTGTAAAGAGAAGATATCCTCACGCTCACAGTTAAGAACCTTTGGTTTAGAGGATGGGCAGTGAAAAGATACTTTTCCAGTAAGTATAGTTTAGCAATCCTGGGTTATGTATTAATAATGGAAGGCCATTTAAAAATCCTTTCAGTTACAAAAGGTCACAAAAAGTAGTATAGCTTTCAGCTACAAAAGGTTTTATCTCAGCTGGTCACTCTTGTAATCCCACAAGGTTAAAGGCAGTAAAGTTCTAGAAGAGTTTGAAGGAATCTCCCACAGACCCTGTTTGCTTTCTCCCTGAAGGTTCTTAATGAAGATATTCCTTTTTCCTTAAAAGGCATATTGACTTCAGACATTCTACCCTTTCAAAAGCTCATTTGTATCTACCCTCTCTACCTCTTCTCTCTTTCACTCATGTAGCTTGTCTTCCTGCTACAGAATGACATTGGTTAGCATAAACACACCAGCATCATATTGTTGCAAAAAATCTACCTTTTAAATAACATGAAGTGATTTGCCATCCTTGTAGGTTAGTAATTGCCAGACACTGCCCACAAAATTGTTATCTTCTCTCTGAACTATGAAGTACTGAGGGTCTATTGCTTCCCCTTTCCTATGTTTTCCACATGCCCATAGTAAAAAATGAAAATATGAGTAATTATCTAGTGAATTAGGATGAAGGAATGGGTCAATTGAGACATTTTCCTTCAGTAGTAGAGTTTGGGGAGAATGATTAATCCTCAACTCACTTCCCTTCTGTACTCCCAGTTTTTGTTAAAACTATGTATAAAAAAAACTGATAGTGATTCCCATTGTTTTGTTCATTATTATGTCATTTCTGGATGGGGAAAAGAAAGATTCCAGAGCGGATTTTTTTTTCATTGACTACTTAATTTTCAGCACTTTAAGGATCTATGATCTTCTTCCACTTGTATATATTGAAATCCATCTGTAACTTAGTAGATAAGCCTTAGAGCATTAGCAGAGACAGAGAATTGAGTTTCTTGTCTACAAGCACAAGTTAGAAAGTATTGAGAAAGTTAGAAAGTCAGACATGGCAGGACTCCATGCCTAGGACTCTATCTGCCATGAAATGCTGCTTCTCATTGATATAGGTAATGTCAAATTGAGATTAGATTTTGGTTGAATCAGGCAAAAATTCCCATTATTAAGGGAATTTGGCCATCCTAAACCTAATGGAATTTACATAGGACGTGGGAATTAAAGATTGGATAACTGTTGTGAGGATTTGTATAAGACAAATTGACCGAATGGACAACCGAGACTTCAATTATGTATTTTTCTCTGCAGTTAAAATTTTGTCAAACTATTCAAATAGATTCTTGAAATTGTCAATTAGCATTGTCTGAAAGGTATTACTTTAAGATGTTTAAAAGGTTTGTGTATAAGAAGATAATGAATTTTGTTTTTCCAGTGATCATTAACTATTTCCTCATGAAATAATTCTTATTTGTCATGAGGTATCCTTTTTTTCTCCTCCAAACTGATAGTCTATAAAACATGTAATAAGATGAAATTATGTCATAAATATGTAGTTTGGTTACATTCCATCTCATTGATACAATAATTACTATGATGTTCTTAATTAATAACACATCAGAGAGATAAGATCAGTAGCTTCATGATCCATGAATAAATCTTTCTCGGTGTAAAGGAAATAATGAGAGTAGATACCGAAAGGGTAGCACAAAATTTTAAACTGGAAAGCTCCAGGAAGGAGGGGATGTCCAATCCACTTGCCATGTTCCATATTGACTCCAAGTCCTCAGTCTTCCCTATTAATCCTTTCTCTCTACTTAGTCACAATTCTGAAAAGTTGCCTCCTTCATGGGCTCCTAGTGACTTGCTTCTACTTGAAGGTGGGGAAGGGCTTTTGAATAATTGTTGAATTGAAGGCCTTGCATATTTTGGGTGTTTAATCAATGTTTGTTGAATTTAATTGGAAGAGGTCCCCTCCTACTTTCTTTTCCATGCCCATTTCGTACCAGCTGACATTTAATCACTTTTTCTTTTCTTCTGTCAACACATTCCCAAGTTTGGTCCTACTGTTATCTGACAAACATTTTTGCTCTCTGAGGTCCCTAAAGTGTCTGAAATTCTAGAAGAATCTCTTATTTCTCAATACTGACTAATAAATAGTAGGTAGGCTTTAGAGACAAGAAGATATGGATTCAGATTCTGCCTTTGATACATATTGACTCTTTTACCTTGGACAGTGATTGTTCCTCAATATCAGGCATTTCTCTAAGAGTTTAAGTTGCAGGAAAGCAGCTGACTTGCATTGGTAAAGGGAGCTGCATCATGTGCAACTTCCCAGTATCAAGGAAGTCATAGATTCAATCCATATTCCCATGCTTTGTCTTTACTATCTATGAAAACTCCTAATTCTCAATGAATTGACATGGGGGGCAAGGGGGACCAACTAAATTAATTCACAGTAAGTCATGACTATTTAAAATGTTTATTTTTAAAAAGGCAATGAGCATTAGCCCAAATGAAGTTCTAATTGATAGAATTTCAAAGAGTCTAACAGTGAGAAAAATAATTTCTGCCAGTATAGGTGAGGTATTTTTGATTAAGTGGGTTTTCCCTGTGCCTCTCCAATCTTGCCTTCATGGATAACTAACTACCCTGCCTATGTTTATTGAACATTTTGACTGAATTGACAGTCTGATCTTTTTTCAGTTTTTCTTTACATAATTGACTAATATTTCTCTTGTTTTCTTTTTTTCACTTCCCCTGCCACTATGGTGTTATAAGACCATATTTTCTATTGATCTAGACTCTTTCATTAACCGTCCATACAGATTCTCTACCTTCCCTCTTGCTCTTCCAATACATATTACACAACACTGCCAAAATAATTTTCCTAATGCACAATTCTGATCAGATCCAGCCCTTACTAATAAAACTTAAAGGGTTCCTCATTGGGTAAACTGAACATTTCTTTGTTAGCTTTGCTTTCAGTGCTAGGATGCAAGTATCCAATATCAGATACAATCTAAGTTTTTACTTTGAGCACTGGACTTGGAGTCAGGAAGAACTAATTTTGAATCCACTTCAAGGAAACTTTCTAAATGCGCAAGGCTTGAAAAATCACTCCACCCCTGTAGCCCTCAGTTTTCTTATCTGTAAAATGAGCCTGATAAGAGAACATTTCTTGGAGTTACTAAGAAGATCAAATGAGATAACATATGAATTGCCTGGTAATCTTTGAAGTGCCATATAAATGCTTGCTTTTTAAAATTGAATTCCATCAAAACTACCTTATTAGGCATCTCCTGAGTTTATCCTGTTTTCTTTTTCCTCCACAGTTGGCAATCATGCATTCTCTCTACATCTCCTAGTGATGAAATGCCCTTGTTTTGTGGTACCACTTAGATGTCACTTCTTCTTTTGAGTCTTCCTGGACCTTCCTAGCTAAAATAAAAGCCTTCTCAAATGTGTTACTCTGTTTAATCCTTCTTATTTATTCAGTCATTGTGTAATTTGTAATATAATTGTTTGTACAGTTTCCTTCCTGGTCTACTCTGGAAGATCCTTGAAGAAAGAGAATGGTGACATTTTTTATCTTTGTACCCAATCCCCTAGCACAATGTTTCTATGTATTAGATGTTTACTTATTGTTTGGTGAATTAATGAGTTACTTAATTGAATTAATCAAATATTTTGGCTTTGTATATATATGACCTACTTTTCATTAAATCAATTGCAGAATTGGACAATGTCTTAGATTAGAATTTGTGTTCAATGGGAGAATGAAAAAAAATCATGAAAAGAAGAATAAAATAAAGAAATTATAATCAGTACCACTGGCTTGTTGAGCCAGGATGGAGGGGCCTCAATTGCTGATCTGTGCTATGGCTAAGAACCTCCCACTGGATTTCGCGCACGTAGCTTGTGCTGGACTTATGCTCCCCTTTTACCCAACTGATGGAATTAAACTAGGCAATGAGGAAACAAAACTATCATTCTTTGCAGATGACATGATACTATACATTTGATATAATACTAGAGAGTCAATTAAAAACCTAGTCAAAACAATTAAGAAATTTAGCAAATTTCCAAGATATAAAACAAACTCACATAAATCATCAGAATTTCTATATATTACCAATAAAGTTAAGCAAGAAGAGATAGAGAGAGAAATTCCATTTAAAACAACTGTAGACAATATAAAATATTTGGGAGTCCACTTGTCAAGACAAACCCAGGAAAAATATCAACACAATTACATAACGCTTTTTCACACAAATAAAGTAAAATCTTAAAAATCTGAAAAAAAACATCAATTGTTCATTGGTAGACCAAATGAATATAATAAAAATGACAATTCTCCCCTAAATTAATTTACTTATTCAGTGTCATGCCAATTAAACTATGAAAAATTATTTTATAGCACTAGAAAAAATAATAATGAAATTCATTAGAAGGACAAAAGGTCAAGAATGTCAAGGAAATTAGTGACAATAAAATGCAAAGGAGGGAAAGAGGTCTTGCTGTAGCAGATCTGAAACTATGTTATAAAGATGCGACAGCTAAAAGTATTTGGCGCTGGCTAAGAAACAGAGCCGTGAATCAGTAGAATAGATTAGGTAAACAAGACACAGTTAGTAAATGACTATAGTAATCTAGTGTTTTAAAAACCCAAAGACTAGCTTCTGGGAAAATAACTCACTATTTGACAAAAATGCTGAAAAAACTAGAAAATAGTATGGCAGAAACTAGGTATAAACCAACATCACACACCAAATACCAAGAATGTATTTAGATATAAAGGGTGATATTATAAGCAAATTGGGAAAGTGAGGAATAGTTTATCTGGCATATCTATGAGGAAGTGAAGAATTCTATGAACAAACAATATATTATGAAATGCAAAATGGATAATTTTGATTTCATCAAATTAAAAAGGTTTTGCAGAAACAAAACCAAGGCAACCAATATTAGAAGGAAAGCAGAAAGATACTGAACAATTTTTTATAGCCAGTGTTTTTGAAAAAGGTATCTTTCTTCCAAATATGTAGAAAAGAAAAATCAAATTTATAAGAATACAAGTCATTCCCTGATTGATAAATGGTCAAGGATATGAACAGCAGTTCTTGGATGAAGAAATTAATGCTATCTGCAATCCTGCAAAAAATGTTCTAAATCACTATTTATTAGAGAAATGCAAATTAAGACAACATTGAGGTACCATCTCACACCTATCAGATTGCTATTGTAACAGAAAAGGAAAATAAGTGTTAGAGAAGATGTGAGAAAACTGGGATATTGATGCATTATTGATGAAGTTGTGAACTGATTCAGTCATTGTAGAGAGCAATTTAGAACTATTCCCAAAGGGCAATCAAACTATTTATCCAGAAATACCACTCCTAGGTCTGCACCCCAAAGAAATAACAAAAAGGGGGAAGGACCTAGTTGTACAAAAATATTTGTGGAAGACTTTTTTGTTGGCAAAGTATTAGAATTTGAGAGAATTCCCCATGATTGGGGAATGGATGAACATGTTGTGCTATATGAATGTAATGGAATACTATTGTGCTCTAAAAAAATTATGAACAGGCAAATTTCAGAAAAACCTGGAAAGACTTAGTTGAACTGATACTGAGTGAAATGAGCAGAATCAGGAAAATATTCCACACAGTAACTACCATTTCATTGTACAAAGTTTAACTATGATTTATTTAGTTCTTCTCAACAATGCAATGATCCAAGACAATTTCAAAAGACTCATGATGGAAAATGCTAGCCACATCTAGAGAAGGAGTTATGGAGTCTAAAAGCAGTTTGAAGCATATTATTTTTACTTTTTTTTATTAGTTTTATTGTGGCTTTTCCCTTTTGTTCTCTTTCTTCTTTCACAACATGAATAATGTTGAAATACCTTTACAAGATTGCACATGTATGCAATGGCAAGCACAGAAGTAGTTCACACCTTGGTTCACCTATTGAATTAACACCTTGTTTCAGTTCAAGTTTCTTTTGAGCCTTGTATCAAGTCTGTTAAACAGAACATGTGAACCCCACAATTTGTGAGCCCCAGAACTCATGAACTCCTGCAACAGGAAAGGGAGGAACTAATAACCATATATAAGGAGAGGCCAGGCTAGAGACAGCAGAACTGAGAAGAGGACGCTTGTGGTGGCAGAGTCAAGAAGGAGAAAACTTATGGTAAACAGGCACTCTGTTTGTCTGCTCTGTCCCTGTTGATGTTGGTTTATGATACTTTGCACAGAAACCCAGAGACCTTACTGGAAGCCCTGAAAGAGGATTTTCTGGTTGTATGTTTACAGAAGTCCTGGAGGAAGCTTTTGTAGGTCCTAGGACTTTACTGATTATTTGTGCTGACCTTTTGGACCTTGTTTGTGGGTCTGTGTTGATTTCTATGTTGATGATTTGTGTCGAGTTCTCAGACCTTGTTGGTGAGTCTGAGTTGATTTCACAGGCAGACAGTGAATTGATGATGGTGCTGGCAATGAGTATGTATATTATTGTTCTGTTAAGCTTTTCCTTCCCAGAAACAGGAATTGTGAAGGACTTGAGGTGGACTGGACACTGTGAAATTCTATATGGAACAGGAACTGGAAGAAGAACTGGACAAGGAGCTGGACAAGGAACTGGGAGCTGCCTGCCTTGGAACCCAGGTAACAGTTGGAGCTTCAGACCATGGAAGAGAAACCATGGAAGCTGAGAGCCAGCCTTGAGTCAAGCTAAAAGAAGACTTAACTTGGATATTGTGTACTTACTGAGAAGATTATGATTTACTCTGACCTAGGGGTGGAGAACTTTGACTTTTGTACTTTGTGATTGAATTAAGGATTTTGTGATTTACTAAATGAATGTACTTTGTTTAAAATTATGTGACCACTTTGGTGAAAACTATGTGGCCATTTTAGTGATAAGTTGTTGAGTCGTGATATGGTGAATGCTGTATTTTGATTTTCTGTGATAAGTTGTAACATTGTGAATGCTATATTTTGATTTTCTATTTTTGATTTTGCTCTGATTTGTTATTGAATAAATAGTTTGCTATACTATGTAAACAAAACCTTGAAAGCTGTTCACCGCAGCGGTCCTCTGGAAAGCTGCCTGTGCTTGGCTTTACAATGTGTTACCTATATCAGATTGCTTGCTATCTGGGGGATGGGAGAAGGGAGGGATGGGAAAAAATTCGAAACTCAAAACCTTATAAAATGAATGTCAAAAACTGTCTATAAATGTAATTGGAAAAAAAAATGTACTATTTAACCTGCCCCTCCACCCAAAAAAAAAAGAACAAAAGAAAAGGAAAGACTTAGTTAGAATAAAACTTTCTTCAAATATTTAAAGAACTAGCTTGTGGAACAAGAATGATCTTTGTTCCTCTTGTCCCCATTTTTCAAATATGTCCTCAGAAGGCAGAGCTAAGAGCAATGGATTGAAGCCAGGAAGAGGCAGATTTAAGGTTGAATGTAAAGGAATCTTCCTAACAATTAGAGCTATTAAAAAAAACAACAACAAACAAAATAGAGAACAGATTGCTGTGGGGAAGAATTCACCACTAGAGTGTTTTAAGCAGAAGCTTGTTGAGGACACACACACACACACACACACACATACACACACACACCAGTGGCTTGCATTTGACAAGTGCTTAAGAAACAATTTTCAGATTGGATGTTGTATAATGGATGCTACTTGGGGTACAGGCTGGACTACATCATTTCTCAGAGCCTGTTGAACTCTGAGCATCTATGAGTGCCCATAAATATTTTACAAGTTAATGAAGTACTTAACAAGGGAGCACATTTTGTGATAACAAGGAATTAATCAAGAAAAAACCAAGAGCAAGAGTTATCATAAACCACATTCTCCAGGTTGATAATCCCTTTCTTGAGTGCTTATTGCCCTCAGGGGATTTGGGGCAAGTAAGCAGCAGCAACTTGTAGGAGAAAGGACAGCTTCCTGATGTTTAATATAAGAGTTCTACTAGAATGAGAAACAATTTCAAGGACACCAATTTGCTCTTTATTGGTGCTTTTATTATGTATACTCAGATTCATTTGATTCTTTTATTTTCTTTAATTGAATCAATAATTTTGTCTAAGTAAGATTCTGTCCAATGCTCATTTATTGACCTCCACCCTAAAATTCTGTAGATTAGCATGTATAGTCTCCATTACACAATTTGATAACTAATTATTCACTGTTTTTACATTGTTCCCTATGTATTGGTCTCCCTCTCACAACCTTCCTCCACTCAGCTGTCAAATGATCTTCTTAAAGTGGAGCTCTAACCATATCATCCCCTAATACTCACCTAATAAACTCTCAGGGATCCCTATTAAAAACAGGATCAAATACAAAATCCTCTATTTGGCTTTTAAACCCTTTCATAAACTGGTGATTTCCTACCTTTCCAATCTTTTTGGTTTTTTTTCACTGCTTACTCTTCTCCAATCTGCAATTCTGTAAGACGGGTTTCCTGGGAGTTTCTTTTGCACTACATTCAATTCCCCAGCTCTGAGCATTTTCATTTGGTATCCTCCATACCACTGCCTCCTCATCTCAGTCTCCTGGCTTCCTCCATGAGCTTCAAGGCTTGATAAAGTGCCACCTCCTACTGAGAGTCCTGATTAATCTTAATGCTTTCACTCTGAGGCTACCTCCAATTTATCCTCTATCTATCTTGTTTGTACATTGTGTCTGTGTGTGTGTGTGTGTGTGTGTGCGTGCACGCGTATGTGTGTGTGTGAATTGTCCCTTGGCATTAGATTGTGAGCTCTTTGAGCACAGAGACTGTTCTTGTTTTGTTTTGTTTTTGCCATTCTTTGTATCCTCAATATTTAGCACAATGCCTGCCACATAGTTGGTGCGTAATAAATGCTTTTTAACTAAAAGTCTTGTTACCCTAATGAAATTATTAGCTCTTTGAGGAATGAGACCATTTCTTCATGGGAGTATAGATTTAGACCAAGAGGGGACTTAAGAAATTCTAGTGCAACCTGATACAGTGTACAGATGAGAAACCTGACACCCCAGGAGGTTAGATGTCTTCCCTAAAATCATATATGTTAGCAGAAGAGTCAGAATGCAAACAAGACCCTCCAACTCCAAATGCAGTGTTCTTTCCAATACATTATGCTGTCATTAACATCCATTTTTGACAACCTCTTCTGATGTTTGAAGGAATTTGGATTCTGGAATATTGTTATAAACTACTGTCTTCACATGGTAGCAAATGAATTTCCTTAATCAATATTATAAAGTCATCTCAGATGATTGAAGTCTTCCCTACATTCTGAACCTTCTAATTTTCCTCCCACTTGAATTTAGGCTCTAGCCCTTGAGACCCTGAGCAATATCTTGCCAGAACTAGGGTAGCACGTTACTTCTCAGAGATCATCAAAACCATGCCATCCACACCCTGGCCCTCTTCCTCTTCTTATAAAAACTCAGACTCTTTCCCTTGGGACCCTAGGAGCTACATATCACATGTAGGACGTCTCTAAAACACACTATCTTTTTCAATACTCACCCTTTTCATCCACTCCCATTTCCAACTCCAAATCCCCTAAACATTTTATCTTCTCCCATAATAATGCAAGTTCCTTGAGTGTAGGAATTATATTGCTAGTTTATTTTCATCCCTAGTACTTAGAATAGTGTCAGGCAGACAAAAACCACTTAATAAATGTCTTTTCATTTATATTGGTATAACTACCAGCACCTAATAGACATTTAAAGAATGCTTGCTCAACTAATAAGTTCCTTTTTCAAAAAACGTATTTGCTTGGTAAACTTCAGTAGTCACATTTGTGGAGTTATAAACAGTAACAGAAAAAAAAAATGTCCATAGAAGTGTTTATCTTGCTAAGATCCTACCATAGTAAATAGTGTATCTTTGCACCATAACTGAAAGTTGTTAGAATATGTTTAAGGCCAAATATCAGAAATGTATTGAAGAACAAATCTATATTCCTTGAAGAAAATAGCATTTAAAAAAATCAGATCATTGTCTCAATTACAAATATTGGTCCATGGCATTCTTTATTTCTTCTTTTTTTTTCTTAATCAGAATAAAAAAATGATCTACCCACCTCCCCCCAACCAAAAGAAGAAGAGGAGGAAGAAGAGGAGGAGGAGGAGAAAAATGAGGAGGAGGAGGAGGAGGAAGGGAATTGTTCCTTGATTTTATATTGATTTTGTGTATCATTTTCAATTTGGCCAATTCTGGCTATTAGATCTTACTCAGTCATTAGAAATTATCATATTGAAGTCATAAATTCTTCAATTTTATGAACATTTTACTTTTAATATATTTAGATATTCATTTATTTTTAAATTTTGAGATACAAATTCTCTACTCCTCTATCCCTTCCACAACAACTTAGAAAGCAATTAAAGTGAGGTAGAGCTAAAAAGGCAAAGACAAGGATTTACCTGAGCTCTCCCCCAAGCCCTTCCAAACACCTTTAAATAATAATTCTAAACAAACTACACAGTGGCAGAACCCACAAAAAGACAGACTAAAACAATTTTCCAGCCCAAGAAACTTAGAAGGTTTTCAGAAAGTGTCTGTTGCAACAGGGTGGGAAAGGAGCATTGTTGAGTTCAGACTGCATCAGTGCAAACCATGCCCCAGCAAACAAGGAACAGGCCTCAGGCAACTGATTGACAGAATCAGTGGCAGTTTCCAGACCTCTCAGCCCACAGATGATAAGGGGATCAAATAATGGGTCAGAAGCAGATTTACAAGGTTCTTTCTGATGGTACCAGGGGCAGGATTCTGCTGCATTGCCTATGCTTGTATCTGGGTCCCAGTCCTGGGTCTTAGTCATCGTGAGAGGAAGAGCACTAGCACAGCAAAACTTGTGGCCTGTAGGGGAGCAGGGGCCCTGGACACAATTCCAAGGTTGAAAAGAGTGGTCACTCACAAAGCGGTTAATAGTATAGGAAAGTAGTAAACACAACTCTCCATAGATTATACTACCTTGGAAGAACCACAAACTTACAGGTGCCTGGAATTACCTCTGAAAACAACTGGAAAAAACTTGGGAAATAGAGTCCCACTGTAGCATAGACTTAAAAGTCAAGAAATAGGCTGGAAAATGAGCAAATAACAGAAAGAAATCTAACCATAGAAAGTTACTATGTTCACAAGAAAGATCAAAACGTACAGTCAGAAGAAGACAACAAAGTCAAAATTCCTTCATCTGAAGCCTCAAAGAAAAAATATGAATTTGTCTCCCACCATGGAAGACCTTTAAAAATATTTTTTAAAATGAAGTGAGAGAAGTAGAGGAAAAATTAGGAAGAAAAGTGAGAGTGATGCAAGAAAATCATGAAAAAAGCCAATAGCTTAGGAAAACGGGACACAAAAGATACTGAAGAAAATAACATCTTTAAAAAAAGAGTAGAGAAAATGGCAGCATAGGAGAAGCAAGGTACAGTAGTTCCCACACAGCCACATCAAATACCCAAAAAATATGACTCTAAACAAATTCTAGGGCTCTAAAACGCACACAGATATATCTCTCGCTGAAGGCAGCTCAGCTCAAAGGGACCATCTCATCTCTGGAAGCCAAAACCAGCCCAGCCTGAAACCGCGGCTTTGCCCCAGGGGTGGCTGGACGAGCCGAGCCTCACCTGGAGCTTGGGGAGAGCGGATCTACAGTAGCTGTGGCAGTTTCCAGAATTATCAAGCCATACAAAAAAAAGGACTAAGTGAAAGGTCAGTGGAAATTGGCTAAAATTGGGGGAGAAAAGCGGGTCCAGCCAAACTGCCTGCAGGGCAGCAGAAGCTGTGGCCCTGCAGCCGCCTCCACAATGCTGCTTCAGAGTTCCTGGCCAGCAGACTGCAGGGGGGCCAAGTGATCATTCAGAGGCCAAGTGCTCTTCTGTTGAGCAGCCTGGATCCAGATCGTGGTCTTGGGTGGTGGTCCTGGGTTGCGTTTTCAGTGAGCCAAAGCTGGTGGGGGCTGCAGTAGCCTCCTAAAAGCTTCAGCAGCAGGGAAAACCCCAGAAATTTGGGACAGAGCTTTCCCCTCTGGAAGCAGAATTCCACAGAGCTAAAAAATTCATTGACTGGCTACCATGAACAGGCAAAAGAAGCAAAGTAAGAATAGCAACCAAACTCTAGAATCCTTCTTTGGGAGCAAGAAGGATCAAAGCAAGGAATGGGAGGAAGACAACACAGTCAGAACTCCCACACTAAAAGCTTCTTAGAAACATGAAGATTGCTTGAAAGCTAGAGAACAGCTGAAGAAGGATTTTGAAAACTAAATGAGAGAAGTGGAGAAAAAATTGGGAAGAGAAATAAGAATGATGTAAGAAAATCATGAAAAGAGAGTCAATAACCTGACTGAAGAAAATAACACCTTAAAAAATAGATTAACTCAAATGGCAAAAGAGGCCCAAAAAGCCAATGAGGAGAAGAATGCCTTAAAAAGTGCAATTTGCCAGGTGGAAAAAGAATCTCAAAAGCTTTCTGAAGAGAATAATTCCTTGAGAATTACAGTGGAACAAATGGAAGCAAATGACTTTATGAGACATCAAGATACTGTCAAACAGATCCAAACAAATGAAAAAATAGAAGGCAATGAGAAATATCTCCTTGAAAAAAACTGTTGACATGGAAAACAAATCCAGAAGAGAAAATTTAAAAATTATTGGACTACCTGAAAGCCATGATCAAAATAAGAACTTA
>CM053582.1:260837097-260888737 GCA_028627135.1 Pseudochirops cupreus
TATATTATACATATATAAGTATATACATAAGTATATACACAAATGTATACATACGTATACATACACACATGTCTATATAGGAAGGTTTATATATGTGTACAAATATATCTGAGTATGTGTATATGTTAGTACATAGAGGGCACAGGATCAATTGAATAGGAAGGGATGATACTCTAAAAGGTGAAATTCTGAGGTGGAAGAGGATTAGAATGAGAAGAGACAGGGAGAGACAGAATGGGGTTAATCATCTCATATAGAAGAGGCAAGGGATAATTTTACAATGGAGGGGAAGAACAGGAAAGCAAAAGGGAAAGAGTCAACATTACTTTCATTGAATTTGGCTTAGGGAAAGAATGACATAAACTCTAAAATGGGTGTCTTGCCACACAGGAGAGTAGGGGGGATGGGGATGAGAGGTGAGATGACGGAGAGGAGGGCACAGTGGTGGGGAGAATTGCTGGAAGTACATACTTCTGTAAAGGGACAGGGACAGAGACAGGGTAGAGAATAGAACAAGGGGGGGGGGTGCGATAGGAAGGAGGGACACATAATCAGTCTCTCACAATATGCCCACTGTGGAGATGTTCTTAGTAATTACACATGTATAGCCTTTATTTAACTGCTTGTCCTTCCAGTAGGGGTGGGTGATGAGGGAGGAAGGGAAAGAATCTGGAGTTTGGGGTTCTATGATCAAATGTTAATAACATATATATATATAAATACATATATATATATATATAAATAAAATTATTATTATTATTAACTCCATCCAACTGGGAATTAAGATATACAGGTACTGTGGTGGGGATATCCATCCTGCCTCACCAGAAAATCGGAGGGGTGAGGGAGAGGACATAGGAGAGAGCAGATTGGGGGAGGGGTTATCCAGTGGGATGGCTGTTTTCAGGTATTGGGTAGGAGAAAGATGGAGAGAAAATTTGTAACTCAAAATCTCATGGAAATGAGTGATGTAAACAAGAAAATAAATAAATAAATTTCTTTATTTAAAAAACAAGAATTGGCTCAAAAAGGGAATTATATACATACTCAGTTGGGTGAAGAAATTTATGTTGCCATACAGGAAAATAAGAAAGGGAGGGGATAAGAGGAGGGGCACTTATAGAAGGGAGGGCAGTTTGTGGCAATTAAAAGTCAGAAGCAAAAACATTTTTTGAGAATGGACAGGAAAAAAGGATAGAGAAAGAGAAGGGGACAGGAAGGGAGGGGAGGGGAGAAGAGGAGAGGAGAGGAGCAGAGAGGAAAGGAGAGGATAGGAGAGGAGAAGGGAGGGGAAGGGAAGAGTGGGGAAGGGTAGGGGAGGATAAACAGGAGGATAATAGGATGGGGGAAAATAAATAGTTGGTAATTATTACTGTGAAAAAAATTACAGTGAGTTTCTCTAATAAAGACTTCATTTTTGAAACATATCAAAAATTGAATCACATTTATAGAAATAAGAGCCATTCCTCAATTGATAAAAATGGTCAAAGGACTGAACAGTCAGTTTTCAGACAAAGTAATCAAATCTATCTATAGTCATATGAAAAATGTGTTCTAAGTTAATATTGATGGTAGAAACACAAATTTAAACAACTCTGAGTTACTACCTCATAGCTGTCAGATTGGCTAATATGACAGAAAATGAAAATGACAAATGTTGTAAGGATATTGGAAAATTAAAACACTAATGTACTATCAGTGAAGTTGTATCTAGATTCATTCATTCTGCAGAGCAACTTGTAACTATGCCCAAAGGATTATTAAACCATACATATAATCGGAAATTGAGATGTTCATCAATTGGGGAATGGCTGAAGCAGTTGTTATATATCATTCTGATGGAATATTATTGTCCTTTAAGGGCTGATGGAATCATGCTCTCAGAAAAAAAAAAACATGAACAGACTTACAGACTTACATTAACTGATACAAAGTGAAATGAACAGAACCAAGCAAACATTGTACACAGTGGCAGTAATATTATATGTGATGTACTATGACTAACTTCCCATTTTCGGCAATAAAATGATCCAAAACAATTCTGTAGGGGCTTATGATAAAAGGTACTACCCATCTCCAGAGGAAGAACTGAGAGAGCCTGAATGCAGATCAAAGACTTTTTTGTTCTTTTCTTTTAAAAAAAAAATTATTTACTTTTTGTTTAAAACATTCAGTTCCACAACCATTTGAGTTCCAAATTTTCTCCCCCTCCCCAAATCTCTTCCCCATGGCAACATGCAACCCAATATAGGTTTGACATATGCCTTTACATTAAACATTAATCAAGTTGTAAAGAAGAATTATAACCAATGAAATGAACGAGGAAGGAGAAACAAAACAAAACAAAACAAAAAAGAGAGAGAGCAAGTAGTTTGCTCCAATCTGCATTTACACACTATAAATCTTTCTCTGCATATGGATAGCCTTTTCCATCAAGAGTCCTTTGGAGTTGTCTTATAACCTTGTATTGCTGAGAAGGGCCCCATCTACCAAAGTTAGTCATCACAGATATAGTATGTCTACAACTGTGTCCAGTATTCTCATTGTTCTGCTCTCCTCACTCAGCATCAGTTTATGTAAGACTCTCCAGGTTATTATGAAGTCTGTTTGCTCCTCATTTCTTATAGAACAACAGTATTCCATTACACTCATATAACACAACTTATTTAGCCATTCCCCAATTGAAGGACATCCCCTTAATTTCCATTTTTTGCCACTAGCTGCTATAAATACTTTTGTATATATGGGTGCTTTTCCCGTTTGTGTGATCTCTTTGGGATACAGCTCTATAAGTGGTATTGCTGGGTCAAAGTATGCACATTTTTATAGCACTTTGGGCATAGTTTCAAACTGCTCTCCAGAATGGTTGGATCAGATCACAACTCTACCAACAATGCATTAGTGTTCCAATTTTCCCACATCTTCTCCAACATTTATCATTTTCCTGTTTTGCCATGTTAGCCAATCTGACCAGTGAGATGGGGTACCTAAGAGTTGTTTGATTTACATTTCTCTACTCAATAGGGATTTAGAGGATTTTTCATATGATTATAGATATCTTTAATTTTTTCCTTTGAAAATTACCTGTTCATATTCTTTGACCATTTATCAATTGAAGACTGACCTGCATTCATATAAATTTGACTCAGTTCTCTGTATATTTTAGAAATGTGGCCTTTATTTTGGAGATACTGATTGTAAATATTCTCTCCCAATATTTTTTCTTTACTTTCTTTATTTTTCTGTTTTTCCCCTGTGTTTTCTTTCACAAAATGATTTACATGGAAATTTGTTTTTCAGTACTACACATGTATAATCTATGTCAAATAGCTTGCCTTCTCCTGGGGGGCCAGGAGAGAAAGGGAGAGAATCTGGATCGCAAAATCTGTAAAAAAAAAAAAATGTTAAACTTGTTTTTATATGTAATTGGGAAAATATTAAATGAGAAAAATAGAAAGCAAGATTGTGATATCAATTATACAGGTAAAATCATGCAAAGTATATTTCCATATTAGCCACATTAAAAAAAAAGGAAGAAAAAACAGTGAGAAAATTATACTTCAATTTCAAATCAGAGTTCATTAGTTCTCTCTCTGGAGGTAAATAGCATTTTTTTTTCATCATGAGTCCTTTAAAATTGTTATATTAATTATATATTATTATATTAATCAGAGTAGCCAATTCTTTCTCAGTTTATCATCATTATAACATTGCTGTTACTGTGCACAATGATCTCCCAGTTTTTCTCATTTCACTTTGCATCAGTTCATGTATGTTTTGCCAAGTTTTTCTGAAACCACCCTCCTCATTAATTCTTTTACCACAATAGTACTCCATCACAATCATATGCTACAACTTGTTCAGCGATTTGCCATTTGATGAGGATCCCCCTGCTTTTCATTTTTTGCCACCACCAAAAGAGCTGCTATAAATATTTTTGTACATTTAGGTCCTTTTCCCTATTCAAGTTGTGTTTTGTTTGTTTTTTTTAATTTTTGGCAAGGGAATTGGGCTTATATGAACTTGCCCAAGGTCACACAGCTAGTAAGTGTCAAGAGTCTGAGGTGGGATTTGAACTCAGGTCTTCCTGACTCCAGGACTAGTGCTCTATTCACTATGCCACCTAGATGCCCCTATTTTCCTTTTTTTAAATTGCTTTGAGGTACAGACCTAGTAGTAGGATTGCTAGATCAAAGAGTTTGCTTAGTTTTACAGATAGCCCTTTGGGCAAAAGTCCAGACTGTTTTCTTGAATAGTTAGACCAGTTCACTCCTCCACTAGTAGTTCTTTAGAGTACTTATTTTTCTCTCATCCTTTCCAACATTTGTAATTTCTGATAGGTGTAAGATGATGCCTCATGGCTTTTTAAATTTGTATTTCTCTAACCAATAGTGAGTTAGAACATTTGTTTCCATATAACCATAGATAGCTCTGATTTCTTCTTCTTAAAATTAATTCTTTGTATCCTTTGACCACTTATAAATTGGAGAACGGCTCTTATTTTTTATAAAACAAATTAAGTTCTATACTTTATATATTTGAGAAATGAGTAGTTTATCAGAGAAATTTGCTACAGAAATTTTTGATAGTAGTTCATTTTCTGTGGTAACTTTTAGCATAACATAGATTATCTCTTTTAACTAGGTCTATGTTTGCTTTTGCTTTGTTTGAAATCATGATTGCTACCCTGCCTTTTTTCTTTACTTTGGCTGAAGCATATTAGATGCTGTTCTTTGCCTTTATTTGAACTGGTTATGTATTTATGTTTCAAGTGTGTCTCTTGCAAACAACATATTGCTGGATTCTCGTTCCTAATCCTTTCTGCTATTTGTTTCCATTTTATGGATGAGCTTATCCCATCCACATTTACAGTTATAATTATTAACTGCATTCCCCTCCATCTCATTTCGTTCTGTTTCTTCCTTCAGAGTGCTCTCTCTCTCTCTGTCTCTGTCTCTCTGTCTCTGTCTCTGTCTCTGTCTCTCTGTCTCTCTGTCTCTGTCTCTGTCTCTCTGTCTGTCTGTTTCTCTCTCTGTCTCTCTCTGTCTTTCTCTCTGTCTCTCTCTGTCTCTCTCTCTCTCTCTTTCTCTCTCTGTCTCTCTCTCTCTTTGTCTTCCATGAATTCTTGATGACTTTTGAAAAAGTCCTTTAGGAAAGACACACAAAAAAACTACTTAAAGGGTGTAGATGAGTGTGGATGGTAGCTAGCAGTTTTCTGAGAGAATATAATATGTATTCCTAGATAGGCTAAGAGGGCTACCCTTTGTTGTATATAGTGAATTGCCAATACTTTCTAATAGAGTTTGGGGACACTGAGAAGTTGAATAGGTATTAAGGGTACAGACATGAGAATAAATAGATTTTAATAATATATGTGAGCCTGCCATGGTTTAGGATGCAGTAATTCCTGGTCTTTTTTATCTGAATCCTTTACACTACCTATTATATTCCTTGACTAATAATAAGCGGTCAAGAAATACACTTTATTTATACTAAAGTATAAATTTATTTCTTGCCAATGAAAGATTATATTCTCTTTGAAAATGTAGATGTACAAGGGCTTTGCCCATGGGTGTGGTTCAGATGCTGAGTGGTGTCAATGCTAGAAGAAAAAGGAGAAATTCAGAGATGTGAGGAAACTAGAGATGACAAATTCAGAGACAGGTGCGGGGCAGAAGGAGGGGGTTAAAAAAGAAAACTGATCTGTAAATCCTGAGCTCCCAGTTCCTGAATAAAAGTAGTGCTGTCATTTGGTCTGTACTGAAAAATCCAACAGAGCTACAACTAGTTATCCCAAAATCTTAACTGCTGTGCTTGTGGAAAGTAGGGACATATGGAATCCTAGCTTTCCAAGGCAGGAGATGAGACAGGATGTGACTTGGGGAGGTGGGTAGTGAGTATTATCTGATCAAATTAACCCCCTGTTGTTGACATTACATTCTATTTTTCAATAAATGTTCTTTTACCTCAATATGATGATTTGGGATTAAACTCTGGCTAGTCATCAGAAGATCCGGAGGTATAAAGCACCTCTGAGAAATAAAATATGTATTCAAACAGGGGCTCACTACCTGTGGGTAGCATTAGGGGATAACAATATTCCTAGAAATTACCTTAATTATGCAAATTAATGATAGTATGGTAGCAATGAAATGTTTCATTGCAATTTCATTTAAAAACCATTAGAATATAAAAATCAAACATGGAAACTCAATCCTCACTCTATTTTTTTTGGGGGGGGGGGAGGCGGACAAGAAAAAAAATGAATGAAGCTTTGTTCACTTTCTATGATCATTGACTCAGAATCAAGTAAGAAATCTGGCATTTAATTATTCCATTTTGACAATATTCAAACCTCTTTTTTCTTCTTTTTCCTGTCCTCAGGACCAAGGCATTCTATTTCTTGCCTCCAAACCTTTTCATAACTTTTCTACCATGCCTGGAAAACTCTTCTTTCTCATCTGAGCCTCAGAAAATTCCTGCTCTCCTTCAAATTATGACTCAGATATTCGTTTCAATGGTATCCCTTTCCTGATTTTCATGGGTGACCAAATTACTCAGGAATTATTTTGTATTAACATATCTGTGCACATCTATTACTTTCCACAAAATAATGTAAGCTTCTTGAGGGCAGGAATTATTTCATTTTGTCTTTGCATCGCAGTACTCAACACAATGCCTGGAACATAGGGGGTGTGCAATTAAACTGAAGTGAGACTAACCAGTGTTTGCAGCCTCATTGTATTCAGAAAGAATTTAGAAGAAATGGTGAGTAATATACAAGCATGGTCTTTTCCCAGTTGGCAAAAGACACATGGGAAGAAATAAAAGTACAGAGTCATCTGAAGCAAATGAGGGTGAAGGGAAAGGTTTCTTAGTATCCTCTCTTCATCTAAGCCCACATTCCATACCACAATTATGATTATACATCATGCCCTTCCAAACATAAGGGGCAAGAAGATTCCTTTCTCCATAGTCATCCAAAGAGAGCCCTAATTATCATCATAATAACACGTTTATACAGTAGAATGGTTTCAGATTTACAAAGCACTTTCGTCACATCTCTGTGAGATAGCATGTTTTTTGTTGTTTTTTTTTTAATAATGGCTTATTCTCATCCTATATCTGTCATTTATAAAGTGATCAAAATTTATGGAACACTTTACATAGGTTTAATCTCCACCTCAATCCTCTATAAGGCACTGCAGACGTTGTTACCTCATTCTACAAAAAAGGAAACTGAAACACAGCAAAGTTAAGTGGCTTGCCTAGGTTAACAAAATTGGAATAATGAAGCATTAGACATGAGGTTTGAATAGAGGATCTCCTAGCTGAATATCTGGTGCTCAATCTGCTCTGCCATGAGAGGAAAAGAAGGCAACATGAAGAAAGAGAAAGAATTCTATGACTGAAGGGAGAAGTTGTGAATTTAATTCTGCTTTGGCCAACTCCTATCTATGTAACTTTGGGCAATTCACTTAACCATTCTGGGTCTCAGTTTCATCACCTACAAAATAAAGGGTTTGCACTCAGTGACCTTAAAGGTACAATCTAGCTTTAAATCTATGACCTTTTATGCATAAACAAAGGAAGATGGGACTGCTACCATTGCCTACCTTGAGGTAAAAGACTTAGAAATTTCAGCTTGTGTTTCTATGGTGCTTTAAAATTACTAAGTACTTTCACATTTATTCTAGCATTTGAGTTGCGCCATGACACTATTAAAAAAGTAACACAAATATTATTATCCCCATTTTTTTCAGATGAGAAAATTGGAACAAGAGAATAAGAGAGTTGCCTAAGGTCATGTGGAGAGCTGTGATTTGAACTCAAATCCCCTGACTCCCAGACCACTACTGTTTCAATACACCAAGCTCCCTTCCCTTCCAATGACTTGATGGGAATTAAGTTGGCATACTTTGTATTGCAATTACAGCCACTTATCCATGAACTCATTCCCATAAAAATTCCACCAAATAGGCAACATTGTTTTACAATTTCATTTTTATTTCTATCTAATAAAAATGACACATAGCTGTGATCAGAAAGAAAAAAAAAAGATCATAGAAATTACAAACTCATGGATGCCAACAATTCCTATACAGAGACAGGAAAACTAAAAGGAACTCTTTTTTGGCAAGCAAATGTTTCCTAAGGTCTCCTTAGAATAAGTTGTTTTCTTGACGAGATTAATTGTGTGACAAATGACATGAGATGGCCTTATGAAATTTCAGTCTGAAGCAATTTTACTGCTAATGCAAATTATAAATAATATGGGCCTTTTGTCAACTGCATTCCTCAATAATCTAATTGTATCAGGCTAATGAGACCTGGGTTAGGAAATGCACTGAGGTTCCCATGCCCCAGGTCAAAGGAGGCTGAAAGCTTCACAGAGCAGATGTGCTTAGTCTCAAGAGGATGGCAGCTGTATCACTTGGTTGACCCAAATAGCTTCAGTTGTGGAGGCAATCATGCACTTGACCTTTCAGCCAGAGGTAAAGTTTCACCCTGTTGGCTTGCAGCAAAAAGGATGGGGAAGGGAGATAAACCCTTCATCTCCCTCTGATTCTCTCTTGTTTGCTCTTAATTGTGTGAAAGAGCTTCCTGCCCAGTGAACTGTGAATACTATCAATACTATCAATTCCTATGTGGTCAGATTCCAACATGAATCCCTACGTTCATGGGCTTGTGTGTTTGCGAATTGTTGTTTATATCATGGGGATTTTTAACAGCGGAGATTTGCCTGGAGCAGCAATGAGGAAACTAAAAATAATAGCCGGCAATTATATAGGGCTTGTTGTGTGCCAGGCACTGTGCTAAACACTTCATAAATATGATCTCATTTCAGCCTTATGACAACCTTAAGAGGTAAGTGCTATCATGATCCCCATTTTACAGATGAGGAAACTGAGGTTAAGTGACTTATCCAGGGGCACAAGGCAGTATCTGAGGCCAAATTTGAACTCAGGTCTTCCTGACTCCAAGCCAGCTGCTCTATCCACTCTGCCACCTAGTTGCCCCCCACCACTATGACCACTACAACCACCGTGACTACCTTCTCCTCTTCCTCTTCCTCTTCCTTTTCCTTCTCCTGGTCACCACTTCTCCAAAACAGCATAATTTATTTTATCTTCAGAAGAGTTAAAGCCACACTATTCCAGGTTGTGACTAACTTCAACTACTTCAACGATACCTTTGTACTATGAGTGGATGAGATACCCTTAAGTGAAAAATCCCATGTTCTAAAAGTAATACATGACATAAGCTCCCTAACCTTGAGGTTAGGATATATGTGTGGGCAGAAATGTAATTCCCTACATCCTCAGCATGATGTAATGTAGGGGTAGGGCTTCATTAGGGCTTTATACTAATGTCTTGGTCCATTTCCAAAGTCCAATTTCAGAACTTTTATTTCAAAGTCTCTCATAACTTTGCTTTTATGCTTCCATTTCAACACAGCTGAGAAAGCATTTTTTGTTTAACATGGGTCTTTTTCATCACTATGATTTGTGGTACCATGGGACAATAGAGTCAGCCACCCCATGCCAACAAAGGACTGTTTCCTTCAGTAAACTTATTGGTGTTTTATTTAGGATATTTCTAAAGTCCCAAGAAAGATCTTTCCCATTTCCCCAGGGGAATAAAGAGTTCTCACAGTAAGCTTTCATTGTTGTTGTTGTTTCTTTCTCATATTCAACTGAAATCCCTTTTCCTGAGTTCTATTCTTTGCTCTATCCCTTTGCATCCTGCCAAATGATTCTTCCTCCCCTGAGGTGTTTACATCTTTCAAATATTTGAATGCTGTTATCATGTCCCCTCTTAGTCCATCACTTAGCCAAAATATACATTACATTGTGTTCCTTTAATCTCGCCACATAAATCAAGTCTTCCATTCCCCTAATCATTCCGCTGTCCTTCTATGAAGTCACTCCAATTTGGCTTTGGGTTCTGAAGTGCCCAAAATGGAAGACAGATTTCCATGTGCAGCCTCACCACTGTCATGTTGAGACTCTATCACCTCCCAGGTCCTTAATATAATGCTTCTTCATCTGCCAACCAAATTAGTATTGGTCTTTTACGTTGTTTTGCTTTGTTACTGCTATATCCTTTTCTTCCTGGAGGTCCAACCACATGCCTGAGTGGAAGAGTTTTTATTAAGTTGTTTTTAAGCAACCAGTGAGAGCAGAAAGCCTACTTTTTTATTAAGGAAGAAAATGCAGAATTTTTTCTTTTCCATTTTCTCGTAACATTGAGATTTTTTTTTTCAAGCTTTTTCCAGGGAAGTTGCATTAAGGATGAAACCAGACATGGAAAATTTCAGCCCCCACAAAGGAATGTTTTAAGGAGAGAAATACAGGAGGCTATACTGGAAGGCCTTGCTGTAACCTTACCAAACACTCCTCCATAAGGCACAGAAGCAAGAATTGATTTTCTGATATGTATTTGCTATATTTAAAACAAAACTGGATGACTCCTCAGTGATTTGGAGGCATCCTTCTCCAGAAGTATCTGAGATTATTCTTTTAATGATGTCTTTGAAAGAGAGAATTCTTCACCTTCCTGATTGGCCTCAGAATTTGAAATGACCTTGTATTTGTAGCTGTCTTGAAGCGAAAACAGGGTGTGGATGCTAATCTGTGGGTCATTAACACTTCATTTTTGTTATTTCAGAGACATGGGGGTGTATATGTATTTGCTATGCCAACTTTTTTTTAGTATTTCTTGGAAATTTAGAGGTTTTGGTTTTTGGGGGGCTTGATTTGAAATATTTTCCGCATTTATTTTCTCTCCCCCTGTGACTAACACATTTTTTAAGTTTGGTTAGATTCATCCTTCCTGCCTGTGTAAGTTACCAGAACCAACGGATTTACTCAATGACCACCTGAAGCCTTGATCATTTTGATTAACCTTCACTTTGAGCCTGGGTTCCCGAGCAAACTCAATGCAACCACTCAGTCCTTCTGTGATTTTGCTTCATACTCCATGACTGCTGCATTTTCTTTGTCCACCTGAAACTCTTAACCTCTAAATTTCACTTAATATATATTAGGATATAATTTGTCATTAAAGCTTTAGAGCTAATGGTATGTATGAGATAATAATTTTGTAAAGATTAATCAAGTCAACAAGTATCTATTAAGTATTTTCTATGTGCCAGACACTTTTTGTTCATCCTTGGATCACCAATAATACAAAAGATTCTCTGGGTTGTATATGAACTGGTCTCCTACAGTGCCAAGCAGAGATACATACAGGTTAGGGCATTTAGGATTTTACCCAAAGCTCTGGCTTTCTGAGAATAATTCTTCTCCATTATATTCCAAAGATTACCAGGTAAGGGAGTGGGATAAAGGATGGGCACAATTTAGACAGGGAGCAAGATGGGATGGAGCACTCTCATCTCGCAGCACATCCACTTTCTTCATTTCCACTGAATGAATTCCAGGCTGCCATGGCCTCCTCTTCCTTGGTTTTTCTTTCAGGTGGGGAAGCAAACAAAACAACTAGCTATGTCTCTGGTGTTACTATAACAACAATTTTCTTTCTAGTTTAGGAATGAATGACTTGATTAACCAAAAGCAATTTTGTTGTTTAGGCTGATTTGAGTGAGGTTTTTTTTTTTAACTTTTGTTTTTGCAGTGACAAGAAGGAATGGCTAAGGGTGAAGTGGTTCACAGGGTCTCTTGATCTGCTAAAGCAGTCGACATACCACAAAAGTTTTCTGTTGGCCACTCCCCTGGCTCAAATGGGTAAACATCTAATACTACATTCCAAAGGGATCTAAATGCTTTCCAAATATGGTTCTTCTCCTCTTAGAGCAATTTAGTTCCTCCTCTATTTAACTCAAAGATGGAAGATTAATGTTTTGCAGCTCTAGGACACTAAATATTTTGCAGTGCTATGAAAATCATTTATATATTTTCAAGTATATGACTCAAATTCTAAATATTGATCAAGTTGTCACCCATCCTATGTATAGCAGACTTATGATACTTATCAATTCACTATATAGCTGAAGGATATCTGTTTATTTTTTCCAAAGAAAATGGCAAAATGGAAAAAGATCACTGGATTTGGCATCAGAGGACCTGGGTTCAAATGCCCCCCCCGCTTTGTTATTTATTTGGTAGTGTGTGATTTAGGACAAATAGCTTAACCTGATAGTGCCTCAATTTCTTCTTCTGCAAAATGATGGAGGGAATGACATTGTCTGTAAAAGTGATTTCCTGTTTTAAATCTGTGATCCTCAGTCCAGAAATTGAGATAGTAGATGAATGAGATTTCCTCAGCAAGAACCATACATAGAACATTTCTTGAATTGAAAATTTTTTCTTCAGCAAAGAAGAAAAGCATAAACACACATACAAACCACAGCCAAAATATACTTGCTGAAAATAAGTTAAACAAATCAGCACCAAAGCTTAGTTACTACAGACAGTTGATGCAAGTTTTGGAAAGTATTCTTTGGTGAAAGGCTACATGTGATCAGGGAGGGAGTGAGGAAGTGGGAATAAGAAGGAATGGAATGGGATGAGCATTCATATAATTCCTACTATGTAGTGGAATAAGCCAGGCAGGTAGGTGCAATCATTATCCCCATTTTACAGATGAGGAAACCGAGGCAGAAAGGTTAATAGACTTGCTCAGAGTTACACAGCTAGGAAGTACCTAAGGCCACATCTGAACTCAGGTTTTCCTGACTGTATCCAGTGTTCTTTACCCACCATCCCACCTTTCTGCTTCTCCTAATACTTTGTTGGTACAAAGTAACTCTGACACAGCTCATTGCCTTTAAACTGAATTTCTTCCCCCTTAGTGTTGTCTTCCTTTATGTAGATACAGTCAGTAGCACAGGGGATGCAATGCTGCACTTGGAATGAGAAAGCCCTGGGTTTCGTTCCTGCCTCCATGGCTTAGTAGAAGTGTGGCCCTAAGCACAAAACTTAGCTTTCCTCAATTGTCACATGGGCGCTATCATAGTAGAGCACTTCCTTCCACAGACGGTTATGATCAGATGAGATCACGTTTGCCGATGACTTCGTGAACTTTGAAGTTCTATAGAAATGAATTAATTATTGTCACACTGTATTCTAGCCTTGCCTTGTTCATTACCACATTACTTTTTACACATCTTCCTCATATTTCTGTGAATTCCTTATTGCATAGTAACATTGTGCTTACTTTTATACACACTGCAACTGATTCAGGCTGACCCAAACTGCAGAGAATGTGGTTTCTAGCCACCCTTTATCTTTGCAAATTAAGCAGCTGTTTTGTTTAATTTTGGTGTTATTGTGAGATGGGGGGAGGTGGTGGTGGTCCAGGTAGGTCTTTTATTCCTGTCAATAACCTCTTTGGAATATAAACCCAGTAGTGTGTTCATTGGGCCAAATGGGTATGAAGAATTTTGTGCTTTTATTGTATAATACCATATTGCTTTCCAAAGCAGCCAGAGCCAAGTCACAACCCCACCACATGCAGTGCACTTTATTAAGTTCTGTGGACATGGTCCTTGTCCTTAAGGAGTTTATAGATGAATAAGGAAATCAAGGCCCCAGTATGTGAAAAAAAATCTAAAGATCATGTATAAGAAAGACATACTGAAAAGCACCAAACAAATGCAACTATAGAGAACACCATGCATAATTGCAGAGCTGATGCTGGGAGCAATGAAGTTAGTGATATCAATGGTGGTTCATGCTTACATATAATATTAAACTCTCTTAATAATCAAATAATAATTCAGTAATGTAATATCTACTGTATCCCCTGCAGGAGAAGGGTGATAAAATGCTAGTAATTAGGATGATCACCTGGGTTGGGTCAATCCTTTCCCACACATTGGGAGGCAGAGCCTGAATTGAGATCTAAGCGATTACAAAAAGTCCAGACTAGTTTGAAACCAGGGTTTCTTCCAAGAGTCAAAATTCAAGGAATTGAAAGATAGAAGCAAGAAGCCAAGGACAGGCTCAGAGTTCAAATTAAGGATGTCAGTACTGCAGTAGGCAGTCAGAAACAGGAAGGTCAGAGAACTAGCCATTTGCTTGAATGATTGACCCTTGAGAAGTTCTTCCTATTTTCTCTTGTCAATGAATTCTTCACCACTTCTGGCCTGTGGGATGTGACTATTGCTTGGCCTACTGAATTATGGGAGCTGTGGAAATGGATACTCCTTTGAATAGACAATTATGGCACTACTATGCCCCTGACAGTAGAAAACTCAGCTTAAAGTAATTTTACAAGAGTTATAAATTTGTAGTGATTAATGTTAGTTCCCCGTATGCCTAAGGATTTTTTTTTAATATATGACCAATGGTGTACTGTAGACTTCAGAACAAAGTGAAGGTGACAGGGCCACAGGGGATCAAATACATTATTTCAGCCTCATTCACATCTTATCCTAAATAGCCAATCAGGTGAACATTATTAAGAAAGTTCATACTATGATATACAGTATCAGGTTAGAGGCTCAGGGAGATATCAAACTTAAAATCTGCAAGTAGGACAATGACATAGAAAGGTATAATATATCTTATTACACAGTGAACACATTAGAGTGTTACTAAACAAAGCGAGATAATGTTAAGGAAGGCTTTGTGAACCTTCAGATACTGTGTAAAATATCGGTGACGAGGAAGAGAAAATGAGATTTGAAGATTAAAGTCAATACCAACCTGAGGGATCAGGACTGACTTCCTGAAAGTGAGGGTATTAGCCTTGGGCTCACCTAACAGATGGGTAAGTCATCAATGGACAGTGATAGGGAAGGATGGCATTCCATGCATAAGAACACCCGAAGCAAAAGAATAGAAGTACCTGAGAGCAATTCATGTTCAGATCATCCAGTTTAGCTAGAGTATAGAGTGCAAAGAGAGGAGAGCAATATGATATTTTGTTAGGAAGTGAGAGTGGTGCTAGATTGTGAACAACCTTTAAGTGCAAAAAAAAAGAGGATAAAAAAACACTTAAAAAACAGGAAATCACTGACATTTCTGAACAAATGCATGACACAAAGGAAGGTTATGCTTAAGGAAAACTATTCTCGCAGTGATATGAAGGCTAGACTGAATAGGGGAGAGAGTGGTGGCAAACAGACTTGTTAGCATATCATTTTGGCAAGGAACTAGAAGGTGAGAATTAAACTCCCCAACTCCTAAAAGAGCATCTGAAATTGAAGCAAGCAAGCAAGTTTTTGTACCAACCTAAGGTAGATGGGGTTAACTGCCTCCAAATAGATTGATCTGGGACACAGCTCTGGGTGCTTTGGGAAAGAGGCATATAAAAGTAGCTTTTAAAACTTTGGCAAAGAGCTCCTGAGACCCCAGGGAAACTTGTTGACTGATTTTTTGCTTCTGGTTGTTGACTTTTACTTATTTTTTTCATCTAGACTGTTTTTAAGCCACTTTGAGATTATTTCTACCTGAAAGTACTGTAACATGATTTTAGTAAGAGGATTCTTGTTTAAGCCAGGGATGGGGAACCTGTGGCCTTCTAGATCCTTGGATGTGGCCTTTTGACAGAGTTCAAGTTTTACAGAACAGATCCTTTTATTAAGGAGATTTGTTCTGGGAAGTTTGGACTCAGTCAAAGAGCCAGACTTGAGGACCTACAGGGTAACATATGGCCTCGAGGACACAGGTTCCCCACCTCTGGTAAGTCTTTTGGCTCTGAATTATCCTTGTGGCAGATATAGGCTCCTGACATACTATAGTTTTATGTGAGGCAGAGAGAAATAATGACTTATGCTGGTTTAAAACAGTAAAATAGAGGGAATAGAGAAATGAGGAATGATGCAAGAGAAATGCTGGAAAGTCATGAGCTATAGCATTTGAAAAACTATTTCCTGATCCTTCTGACTTACCCCTACAACCTTGAGAAGAAGAGGAACTAGTTGTCCTCTGGGGACTTAATGTATTCTTTTTTTTTAGTATACATGTTGTTCATTTTTTTTCCTAAATTACATATAGACAAATTTTTAAACATTCATTTTTGAAAATTTTGTGTTTCAAATTATTTTCCTGAACTCCCTTCTCTCCTCCTTCAGAAGGAAAGCAATTTGATGTAGATAATTAGATATATGAACTCATAGAAAACATTATATATTAGCCATGTGGCAAAAGAAAACACAGACAAAAAGAAACCCAGGAATAATAAAGTTTTAAAAAGTATATTTTGATTTCCATTCAGACTTCTTCAATTATTTTTCTGGAGGTGGGTAGTATTTTTCATCATAAATCCTTTAGAAGTATCTTGGATCATTGTATTGCTGAGAATAGCTAAGTCATTCATAGTTGATCATCATTTCAATGTTGCTCTTACTGTTTACAATGTTCTCCTGGTTCTGCCTATTTTCTTTGCATCAGTTCATGTAAGTCTTCCCAGTCAACCTAGTAATTCAGTGTAAATTGGGAGAGGAGTCCACAATTCTATGTGCTAGCTTTGCAAAGAATTCTGAAATACTTCATCTAATTAGAATTCCACCACCATTTGAAGTATGATTATCCCCATTTATCAGTTTAAAAAAAAAAAACAAACCCTAAAATCAAGGAGAATAATTGGGTGCTCAAAGTCACTTATGTAGTAAATTATCAGTGCCTGGTGCACTTGGCAAAGATATTCAAGTGGTTTGCTATTTCTTTCTCCAGTGGATCACCTTTTGGCAGAACTCTGCACTATGCTCTGTCAATCTTGGATAATTCTGCACAGTGAAGTTCATAGTTTCACTGAGCTCCACAAGATACTCCACCATAACAAGGTAGTGGTCCAGGACGGGACTAGGCACATAATAAGTGTTTAATAAATATTTGGCTCTCCCTTCCTTCCTTCTTTCCTTCCTTTCTTCCTTTTCTTTTAACTCTTGAAAGAGAGGTAATGTAAAATATGTAGAATGAGAAAAAAAATTTTGAATGTGCCAAATATGGGGATTTCTTTTGCTTGACAAATTACTTTTATTTTAAAAATCTCTTTTTTTTTCTTTAGAAGGAATGAGGTAGAAGGGAGAGGAAAATGCTTGATAATTGACAAAATAAAATTTAATTAAAAAGCCATAGCATATAATATTTTCTCAATTGACAAATCCTCTTTCATTGATAGACTATGTTTTACCATGTTTCCTTTGCAATATTCTTGTTTTTCTGATGATTTGCTCCTTATTCAGTTATTCCCTTACAAATCAAGACTTAAGTAATGATATGTTCATGTCATTCCTGTTTACATGTATATTTTAGTTATTTGTCCATTTATGTATATCAACTAAATGATGACAATTTTTCAACAACAAGTTAGGAATCTATCATAAAACCATCGGGGTCAGAGCTATCTCCCAATAGATAAGTGATTAAACACATAAACATTTTTTTCAAAAGAATTACAAACTACAGGTGTCCATAAGAAAACATGTTTTAAAATATGAATAAGAGAAATTAAAATGACTAATTATCCTTATGATTGCAATTGAAGTCATTTGGCAGTATATGACTCACAAAAAAAAAAATCCCACTGATTATGACCCTAGGTTGAAGATGTGATTTAACATCCATCAGAAACCATAGCTCACAATCTCCCTCCTTGTGATTCTTTTACTATCCCAATTGGAAAGGACACATTAGTTCCAAGCAAAAGTAATTTAACCACATAAGCTAAGAAATTAAATGATAATAAAATGGTGTGCCCTCATATCCTAAACAAATGGAGTACTCTCTCCAATCAGTTGCCACACCACCAGTGAAGAGAATGCATCCTCAGAAGATGAGTATGACCAGGGAAGACAATTGGAAGGAACATGTTCCAGCACACAAAGGCAGTAGGCACATATATTTAAGGATATGTTCAGCCAGTAATCTTGTGTCAAAAATTCACATCTCTTGCTGAACCAACAGTGTAATCTAATGATTTCATCACACTTCTCATTGCTGGACTTAATGTCTCTGCTTGAGCATGATGTTCCAATCTCCAGTGGGATCTCTACTGGTCTAATGTTCCTTCTAATGGTCTTCCACTTCTTGGGAGATATCTGCTGCTCTCTACCACCATCTGCTGGAGTGCAGTGTTTGACTACTAAGCAAAGGAAGAATAAAGCCATTTTAGCAGAAGATAAGGTACCCTCACGTTGTCAGGCAATGCCACAAAATGATCAGAATAAAATCATTATTTTGACAGTTTTTTTCTTCATACTGATAAGGTCCTTAACTGAAGCCAAATACCTGATTTAAGGCTATATAATTCCTCTTAACCCTTGTTAAACATTAGATTGTCCTTCTTTGTGGTCAAAACCAAATGCAGAAACTCTACCCACAAAACCCACACAGGCACTGTTGTGGAAGCTATAAATGAGGAAGTTCCCTCAAGCTCTAGTTAGCATATGAGATAATTGGGAGCAAAAAGAAAAGGGCTAGTCTGATCTGGAAGTATTAAACTTGGATTTTTTCTATATTTTTTGCTAATAACAAAATCACTGGATATTTAGTGTTCTGAAGATCACAAAAGTATTGGTCTATCAGTACTTCTTGAAATCAATTTGATTTACATCAATTTCCCCAGATGTTGCCACTCTGGATTCCTAGCCAGGAAGTTTTACTCATACTGAATCTCTCTGAATTGTTTCATCACTTGTATTGTATGAGATGCTAGCTGAAAGCAAATTCACTGTCACACTTCTGGATAAAGCAACTCAATTCTCTCTTTCCTGTCTCTCTCATTATTTATATGCCTCTCCCCTTCTCCGATTCTTTCCTTTTTCTTCTCCCACCCTCTCTCTCTTTCAATTCTCTGGCCTTGTGTGTCCCAAAAGGATGCATGTATGTACATATCAATAGGGGGAGGTTTTCCCACAGTTTCATTTTCCGACTAGTTCTCACTGGACTCCACTGAACATTTTGATCTATGAAATGCCAGTAAGCAGCCATACTTCCATAGGGAAACAATTTGGGATAGCTTTCTAGGGAATTCCCTGGCATGTGACAGTGTAGAATTCTTCCTGGAAAGGTAGTGCTGGCTATTGCCCTTTGATCTTTCTACCCTCCGGTAAATCTTCAAGGTGTTTAGGTGGCACTGTAGATAGAGTGTCCTGAAGTCAGAAGAAGTTCAAATCTGATAACAGATACTTACTAGCTGTGTGATCTTAGGCAAGTCACTTACCTCTATTTGCCTTAGTTTTCTCATCTATAAAATGAACAAGAAGGAAGCGGCAAACCATTTCAGTGTCTAGACTCACAAAGAGTCAACTGATACAACAACAATGAAGAAATGTGGTTCAAACTGTCATTTGTTTGTTTGTTTTCTCTGCTGGGCGGGGAAAACAAAGGGAGAAACTGCACTATTTTAGTGTCTTGGTGAATTAATCATATAAAGTCATATTCTCTTGGGGGGGAGGGATTCCCATGAAAGGTCTCAAGATTCTCTCTTAACCCACTAAGTACCTCAGATCTTCTGCAAACACAGAAGTTTGATGGAAATTTTTCTTGCAGCTTAGCATTGCTGACTGGACATCTTTACATGACAAACACCAGATGGAAAAAATCAGTTGAGAGTCACAAGCCTGGAATGATTTTACTCTTGCACTATCATTTTCTGTTAATTATTAAAAAACAAAAATAAAGACCCACTATTCCTTCACAATAACATTTGTGTTAGCAGAATATAACACAGAAAATACTTTAGCTAAAAGTTTATGCTTTAATCTGCAGGGGCAACTTCAAAACACATTAACTGTCTGTATGATTTTTAAACCAGTATTTTGGTTTCCAGTAATGCTTTTCACTAGTATTCTATCTGCAGATTTCCTGCTTAACTGCTGTCTGCAAAAATATTGTAATAACACAGCTTTTTTGATTAACAAACAACCAATAACCAAGAACGCGCAGTGACTGACTATCATCCCTATGTAAATAAAAAGCTTATTTTTGCTCCCTAATAGCTGAACATAACAATGAAATGCTCTTAATAAGTTTCAAGAGGCTAAGACCAAGAAATCAATTTAGTGAATGCCCTTTTCAATGACCGCACAGCATGGCTACGGCTGTATCCTGACATGTTTGCATTGTTATTTGGCTGTAAACAAAATGAACAGATCTGTCACTGAAATTTAAACAGATAGAGATTGGTTACGTAAACTGAAAGATTCTAAACCCAGTACAGTACAATCAACAGTCTGAAGAGGCTTGTATAGCTAAACAAAGTTGGATTTTTTTTTTCCCCAGAGAAGGAGGATTAATTGTGAAAATCATAACCTTTGGCTTTTGTGACAAATTATAAGTAATAAAAATGAAAGTGCAAAAAATTGAAACTTTAAAATGATTACCATACAACAACATCTAAGTGTTTATTTACAGCATTAAACTAAATACACCCACAATGAGGGGCAGGTAGAGGTGATTATCTTCTCTAGCTAATAATAATGCAAATTCCATATACTTTTACCCTGCCAAAATTCCAACCCTCTGATTCCCAAAAGAGAAGAAACTGTTTACAGGAAGACAGCTAAAGAACAGAAAGCATGCCTATTTAATTGAAGAAAATAATATTGTTCAGATAATCATGCCATGCTAGCAGTACTTATTCTGCCTTTGCTTTTAGGCATTTCATCCTGAAATTCCATTAGAGAATGTCCTGATCATTATTACAAATCAGGTATGAAAGATTTGGATATCAATTCATGCTTGTATCAAACAGACAACTCTATAGGAATCTCACTCAAATTTTGACAAATGTTTCCAAATTCTTAGCAAGAAAAACATGCATTTTGGGGGGAGAGGAAGAAGATTGCATTCCCATTTATTTATCAGTGCATTCATTGCATTAGCTTGGGATGTACTTGTGATTATTGGTAATAAAGAGTATAATTTGGTACCTGAATTTTAAAAGAATAAAATTACGATTGCCTGTTTTTTCTAAATTGCTTATATATGTTATTAAACATAATTAACATGAAATTACCAGAGATAAGTCAATGAGTATTTATCATATCATTTAAGGAACAATTCTTTTGAAAAAGAAATATTCAACCTTAAGTTATCAAATGAGCTTTACAAAAATTGTTAGTAAATGAAAATTTCTAGTCAAATATTAAACTGAAGTCCAAATAATAGTGGCGGAGAAGGAGCTAATCAAAACTATACTTTTCACCTTTCTTTAGTACTAAGAACTATAATCTTATGAATATTGAAAGCAAAAGACCTCACAAAGATATCTGATAAATAACAAGCAATACATTGATAAGCTGGATAAAAGACTTCCTGTCAAACTATAAAGGCCTCTTTCCATAAGTCCCACAATCCTAAATTATCATACACACTCTAATGTGGACAGTGACTTTAGCTTTCTAAGAAAAGTCAGAACATTCCCTTCTGTTTAACTCATCACTGTGATGCTCCAATTATTAGTCTGAGACATGCATGACTCAACCTTTGAGGATCAAGTATTGTATATATTCATACTTGGTTGTTATTGGTATTTCTCAGACCAAAATTTAAGTCTGATACATACAACTTGAAAACAAGCAATATTGCTTTGTAATTTATATGTATTTTGTATGTTCTTATTTGTGCATGTGTAATATCTCTCTCTGTCTCAGTACAATGTAAACTCCTTAAAGGAGGGACTATTAGTTTCTTGTCTTTTTACTCTCAGAACCCAGTATAATGTCATATATAGTAAACAATGAGGAATACTTGGTGATTTCACTCCATTCAATCAACGCTCTCTTCAGATTTATTCTTTTGTTCCATATATTTTAGAGGTACTAATTTGCCCTATATTCCAAATTATTCATACTAGTATCTTTGTGGTAGCAAAGAATTAGAAACAATTCCCATCAGTTGGGGAGAAAGTTAAACAAACCATGGTATGTGAAAATACTGCATGGTAAGAAATGACAAATATGAAAAATTCAGAGAAACACAGGAACATGTATATGAACTGATGGAAAGTATAGTAAGTGCAACTAAAAGACCAAAATGCTAAAGGATGATGTTAATTTAAGCAAAGATAACACTAAAATTAAATTGAGTACTGAGTATTCTAGTTACCCGCGTTGGTTGTCAGTAACCAGTAACAGAATATACCTTGATTCTGTGGGCAAGGGATGGGGACAATGTATGGAGAATATTCTGTTGTAAAATGCAGTCATTGTTACTTGTACATTTTACCTAATCCTCCCATGTAAGAGAGTCTTATATTTGGGCTTAGGGGTATAAGGGATATATCTCTAAGTGACTCTAATCTAAAAACAAAAAGACATTATTATACCTTACTTTACAAAAATAAGAAAGATTTTTAATTTTTATTGGATTTTTTATTCACATTAATCTTTAGACTCTGTTTATAATATGTATAATACACACACATACACACATGTTTTGTTTTGTTTGGAATATGGAGACACCCACTTCACTGTCTGACACTAAATCTATTGCCTCTTCTACTTTAACCTAAGTGGAAAAGTATTCCGACAAAAATAATAATAAAAGAAGTAAAAAGCAAAATCTACACAAAGCCAACCATTAACCCATAGGTGAAAATAGTACCATTTCACTAGGAGACAGTCTAAAAAATTAAGATTCTTTTCTTTTATGGACAGGAATTGAGCTATGAGTTCAGTTTTAATTACTTTCAATATTTGGAAGAAAAATTAAAGAGCTCCAATTTTTTGCAGGCTTATAATTGCACATGTGTAACTTTTTTCAGCCAAACTAAATGAAGTATTTTATCATGCAAAATTATTTTACTGCACAAACACTGCTGCCAGATTGACAGGGTAGGCTGTAATGGCTCTAAAAGAACTGTGATGATTTATAGGGTCTCTAATCCGTGAACTAAAAAGGATTTGCAAGATAGATGAGCCAACTTGGCCTAACAGGTCAAAAATTCACTTTTTAGAAAGTTGCTAAATATGGCATCGGGTAAATAATAAGCATTTTCAAACTGAGCACACCACTGTTACTTATTCTTCAGAACCATAACAAACTGTCAAGTAAAGAAGCAAGTTTTCCCATAAGTAATATACATAAGCAATGGTCTTGATTTCTCTGTCTGTCTCACTCTCTTATCTCTCTGTCAGTGTCTCTGTCTCCATGTCTGTCTCTCGCCTGTTTTCCCCCTTCCGTTGTCCATCCCCCTGCTCCTACTCTCCTTTTCCTTATCTCTCTTCCGCCTCCATTCTTTTAATCTTCTCCCTCTCCCCTTTTTTTTCTCTGTTCTTTGTCTCTGCTCCCAATGTTATTCCTCTCTTTTTTCTTTTTTTCCCAATCAATGAAGAAGGAATGAACCAGTGGCTAGCTTCTGGGAAATTCCACTAACTTTTTCAGATCTAGTACAGATTTAAGCTATAATTACCCATGCTCAGAGACCAAACAATTGTAAGAACCAGTCCAAAAATGACACCTACTCACACCAGTTGGTGCAGTTACTGTTGCAATTACAATGAGGAATCCATCTGTTTTTTGTTGGTTTTTTTTTCTGCTTATGCAATTGACTATGTGAAAACCAATGCATTGTCCTGACCAAGTGTTACAGCTCAAAAGTTTTCTGAAATGGTTTACTCTTTTCTATGGAAGAATTCCATATTAAAAGAATAACATCAGGAAATTTTGAGTAGATCCATTGAATGTTAGTGACATCTCAGAACTGATCTATATTTCCCTTCCATTGGTTGTAGCAGATGTAAATGTTTCTGAACATCAGTAAAATCTTATATAGTACAACTGAAAAGAGTTGAAACCTTTTGAAAATATGTGAACCCTTTAAAAGGCAATTTGGCAAGAAGTGGGGGGACTATGGCTGTGAAATGTTGTATATATGCTGTGAGACCATTTGGTTCTGCTTGGCCAATCTTTGTTACCAGGAAATGATCAGGGGTTGAGCACCTTGGAGAGTAGGAAGACGGACAGAAAGTATGTATCCTAAAAAGACCCTGATGTAAAATCAAAAGGCGTAACAAGTATCTTAAAGGCATTTTGATCTAATAGCTGAAGGATATTTTACCACATACACTGCACTTGAACATACTTATTCCTTATAGGAAACAGAATTTAAATCTTATTTCTTTTCTTGTGTTATATTCATCTACCCTCTCTCACCCATTCTAAATTGTTTCTAGTGTCTAGCAGCTAGACTCTAGCCTTTGATAGAGATATGGTCTATAAAACATTCAACATTTGATTATATGAAGCTTTCTTTAGTGTTAGTGGCTGCCATGCATTTACCTAAAAATAATACATTTAGCTCCATCACTCTTCTTTACATAACCCAGATTCTAACTTCAGATAAGTGTAGGTAGACTAGTATTTCAAGTTAGGACCTCAGGTAAGAAATGTACATTCCTTCCCATGGCCTTTTACTTTCTCTAAGATTAAATGGATGAGAATGCCAAATGGTTCTTTGGGAGACTATTTATGTTGTCCCTATTCCCCTTGCTGTCTCTACTCTCCTATTCCAAAGGCAAGAAGGCAGAGACTTTAGGACTGCACTCAGAGATACCTGCTATTTATGGAAAGAAACTGAGTACTTAAAAAGCATCTAGTTTCTCAGCCACACAAAATTTAGTCACATGAAAGATAAAAAACTCCATTGTTTATAGTGGGAAGGCACATTATATCAGCTGATTGCATCCAGGTACCTGCTTCCAGGAAGATAAGTGACGAAGTCTTAGAGTCAGAAAGTTGTGAGCTCAAATCCTGCTTCAGACATTTACTATCTCTGTAACTCTGGGTAAGATACTTAACCTCTCCAAGCCTCAGTTTCCTCATCTGCAGAATAGAGATAAGAATAGTACCTACCAGATAGGATTGTTTTTTTAAGATCAAACATAAAATATTTGTGTATCTTCCAGAGCTATTCAAATGTTAACTGTTATTATTGCTATTTCTTCATTTGGTTCTGATGTTTCTGAGGTCACCAGTTCAGATCCTCTAATAGATAATTCTCAGTGCTCTGCTGCAGATAGCATACCACTCGTAACCTAGCACTCTGCTAGGCCAGATATTGGTCACAATGGGGGGATGACTAAGAGAAGATATATAGAAATGGATGAGTATATAACATCAGCAACTACAAAAACTTGTAAGACATATCTCTGTGGATTCTATAGTATAGCGACTCCATCAGTAGCATCATCTTTAAAAAATAATTCACTGCAATTCATATTATACAGTCTATATATCTTTCTGTTGTGGTTTGATTATAATTTATCAAGGAACTAGAATTTTGAGATGCCAATGTCATGTGAAGAATTGTTTTTTTTTAACAGTTTAATCTTTTAATTTGATACTTTAAGGGACTGGCAATCTCACTGAAGTGGATGTTGTCTCTAGGAAGGGAGATTAAAATCTGTCCATGCTTTCTTAGAAACTAGGAGAAAGCTATTATGATAATGATGACGATGAACTCCAAAAGGACAGCATCTCAGTGAAACTCTACCAAGCACACTTTAAATTAATTTGATGTCACTATAAAGTGTAGACAAAGAAAGGGTTCATAATTACATCAGCTAACAGTCACCTTGTGGCTTTATTTAAATACAAAATGAGACAAAATATCACAACTTTCCTTAGTCAGGAAAAGTGCAATATAAAACATACATATGAACATTAAGATGCTAATAAAATGCCACATGAGTACAAAGCACAGGATGTTAAATGGTACCTCAGCATATAATCAGGGAGAGACACAGATATAGAATGCTTCCATAATTTGAATATTATATCAATAACAAATAGTACAAACCCTCTAGCTTTAATATTAAATAACTAAAATCTACAAAAATCAAGATATATAAAAGAGTGCTAGTGGTCATGTTTCCTTCCATGGTCATTCTTTATTATTAAACTTAACACACATAGAGTTCTGGATTACTAGTTAATCAATTAAATGAATGATTTCAAGCCTATTTAACCCATTCTTCTGTATCAGCAAAGGATAGAGGAAGGAGATTGGGTTAGTACAGACCCATGCAGGCTAGAAATGTAGAAGGCTACAATATTCTTCTGACAGCTGGAAATTGAGATATCCACATCCAAGTCTTGGTAGAAGCAAAGCACTTAAAAATTAACCATTAATGATTTTTTCAGTTTATCATCTACTTTACCCTCTCATTAATTAACAAATATACATAGATATGTACGTACATCGCTCTTACCAGTTCAATGAACTACAATCTCATAGGCATAGTATATTAGACATGGCATTTTCTGGTTGCTCACATAGTGCTATTTTTTTTTTATGATAGAGATAGGGCAAGGTTCCAGAAAATATAATAATACCTTCAGATATTAGCTACAGGTATATCTTTAGGAGAGATGACATGGCAAGGGTGGGAGTGAGAATGCTAATTCAGAGTCATGCTCTGAGAGCTGTTCTCCTTGTCAGGGGGCAGGACCCCATCATTTCCCACCTGGATTATAATGGAGCTTCCTAGCTGACTTCCCTCATCTCCCAGCTCTTGCTTTCCAATCCTTCCTGTTAACTACTCAACCAATCTCTCTTAAAAGCCACTTTCATCATGTCATTGCCTGGCTCAACAGCCTTCAATTGTGTCTAATCTCCTTCTGCATAAAGTTAAAATTCCTCTTCCTGGCTTTCAAATCTCTATAAAATCTGGTTCTGTTCTGCATTTCCAACATCCACTACCCCTCAATTGGCCCCTTCCACTTTAGCTAGGTCAGACTCATCATCATACCCTTAATAGACCAGGCTCTCATTCCTGCCTCCATTCTCTCACTATTTGCCTTAAACGAGCTTCTTTTCCTGTTATATCTATATTTTGAAACCCAGCTGAAGTCTCCCATCAGTTAACGACTTCCCTGACCATGTTTTGGTAATCTTACTCTGCTTAAAACTCCTACAACGCTTAGCATTTGCACCACACACTGCCTGGTCAATCATATTCTGTGTTCTTTTGTCCACTAATTATTTCATGTGTCTTATCTCATCATCTTAATTGTAAGCTCCTTGAGGGTAGGGGTCATGTTTTATATGTCTTCTGTATCATTAATGAGACTCAGCACAGATATAAGTGAGAGAAAATAAGTACTTGTTGATAGATTAATATGAAAATTTTAAAAGTTTAACTCAGTAAATTGAGTGATAACAAGAATCCTGGAAAAAACATTTAACCTACTTAAAAAGGAAAAAAGTCTCAAGTACTTGAGTGCTACTCATTTTCTTAAAAAAAAATAAAGTGCTTAATATAAATGATGTAGGATTATAGAATTTAGAGCTAGAAAGAGCTGAGGGGTCTACCCTGTCAAACTCCTCATTTTATAGTGAAGGAGAGAAAGGTTAAATGTTTTGACCAAAGGCACACAAGCAATAAGAAACAGCTAGCTTTTTTAGGTGCTAATGCTTCTTCTGGATCTTTACTCAACCGCTGACTCTATGTTATAATAGATACTTGAAGAGAAATTGCATTTTTGCATGAAAATTTCAGTGTTCATAAATGCAGACAGAATTGTTGCTTCAACAGTCTAAATGTGTGAGACTGTTGTTATTTCAGTTAAAGGAAATGCTCAGTGATTTTTTTTTTTAATCATATGGAGGTTAACTCCTTACCCCATCCAAAAAACTGTAACCTTTTTATCAGGGCTAAAATTTTAAGTGTCATTTATTTGGCAGCACTACACAGAAATGAGTTCCACAGGAGAAGCTCTCAGAGCAATACCAACAGAAAACAGCCAGTTTGGGGCTGGAATTTAAAATGTAACTTGAACTCTCCTTGTTCTTTTTCTGCATCCCAAAAGGTGCCATCACTTTAATGCAGGTCACTCATAAGAAGACAGTCTTTATTTCTCTGTACGCCCACCACTGGAGTCAGATAGATTTAATTAGTATGTCAAAGTGGAAAGAATGAATGCAATGAAGTTTGTGGGATTTCAGTAAGTGTGGTCTAAGATTCATGATAATTTTGAATTGAAGAAACTCAGAAGTGTAGAGACCTGTATCTAGTCCCTCCTTTCCCTTTCATGAAGTATGGTGCATGAGTCACTCCAGACAACTGTGAATCTATTTTATTTTTGAAGAGTATGAGTGGAGAAGATTTTACAACCTCTCATGGAAACCTAGGGCAATTTAAAATATTTATTTCAAGAAAGCTTCATATCTTCATGAATTTCTCCATGCTACAGATTGAGCTAATTTCTTCATAACTCCTCCTCCAGCAGAGAGAAACAAATAGGCATTATTATTCTTTCTGGAAATTTTGGATATGAGGTGAAAGTCATACTCCTTCAGCCAATATTTCCTGCACAGAGGTGCCAAGGAGTTTCCTTAGGATCGTCAAGTGTAGACCTATAGGTAGTCAAGCATCTATCTCAAAATGATGACTACCAAATAACAGACACTATAAACATAACAAATCTTTCCTGTAGCTAGACCTTCTCCTTACAAATCCCCTCTGCTTTTTTTCCCTCTTCACCTTGAAAATGTATTTCAATAATGAGAGCTTTTTATCTCTGATCAGATATAGAAAGATAATAAGGTAAACTTTGTATTCTGTGTTTATGTTTGTTTTTGGGCAGGGGGATGGGAATGACAAATTAGGGAGAGAGAATTATGTAGGAAAAAGGGACTTTTACCTGAACCTTACATTAATAGCTTAAAGGTACACTGTTTTTCAATCCAGAAAATAGACTCTGTACACACTGATTTGAGTTTTCAGGATCCCACATTAAACACTGAAAAACCCAATTGATTCAAACATTTGAACTTATTAAGTGCCTTATTAAGTGCCTATTATGTAATAGTCGCTACTCTAGGCATGGGGGAATACAAACACAAAATAAAATAAAATAAAATAAGATAAAATAAAATAATAAAACAAAATGAAATAGCCCCCGAGATCTTATGTCCTACTGGGAGAAGGACGATAGGAAAAAAAAAAACATATGTACATACAGAAGTAAATCCAAACAAAGTAAAATGAATTGGGAAGTAAGAAGAGAACACTCACAGGGGAAGAATCAGTAAAGGCCTCACATGTAAAGTAGCACCAGTTGTTTTTTTCTATAAAACCACCAAACAAAATGGCTCATGCTAACTTATCATTGGCTTGATTAGAAATTATGCCATTATTTTTTATAATCATCTTTTGTTGAATACTCACAAAACCTTTATGAAGAAAATTAATTTTTCTCTTTTTACTATGAGAAATAGGTCACATAAATACTTTTCTTTTTTATTCTTTCACTTTTCCAGTGGTGATCTTCTCATTTTCCTTTAGCGCATATTTAAACTGTTGGCATATGGAAGAAACCATACCGGTGCTTGACGACTAGTAGGAGTGCACAACCTAAAATAACATGCAAGTGAATACGGACAAAACAAGCTTTGTACAGGATAAATAGGACTGGAATTAGGAAAAAGACTGGGGAAGACTTCCTGTAAAAGGTGGGATTTTAGTTTGGACTTAAAGGAATCTAAGAAGGTTAGTAGTTGAAGCAGAGGAAGGAGCATATTCCAAGTATGGGAACTAGGCTGATATAATTTACCGCCAGTACTTATAGAATGCAGGGGGAAATGGGCTCAAACTTAGAACACATGGGACTAAAACTATAGCTCACAACTAATGGAAGTGCTTTGGCAAGAGTCCTCAAAATGTCCCCCTTACACATGTTTCCTGCCTTTATGCTATACTTACTGTGAAGCTGACTTTCACAGTGTGTCCAGTTTTTTCTGTGGCTTCAGATATAGACGATATATCAGCTGTTTGAAGGACAATAGTAGGATTAGGATGCTGATGGGAAGTTCAAATCATCCAGGTTTCCAAATTTCACAAGGTCTTCCTCCAGACAAGGAAAATGAAGGAAGAAATTGGAACTGATGCCAAGGATGAAGCTGAAGTTGTTCTAGGGCTATTCTCACCCTTCTCCCCCAAATGATTCCCTCTTGTGAGCTTGGCTGGAAGGCTTCAAGCAGATACTTAAATTCTCAGTTCTAAGCTAGATTTGTGGTTTTATACAAAGTCCATAGGGAATGATCAAGTCCTTCAACCAATATTAACAGATTCTTTTATGGTAGGGCATTATTTTATTTCATGGCTTTCAGGGACTTCTAAATTAATATGAGATTGTGCATATTCTAAAGCTATTGGTTTGATTGATTCAACAGAGAAGATCAGACTTTGTTCATATCTACAGCACACCTCTCAATAACTGGTTCTTCTAACCTGACAAAAGATAAGCATAACCTCTCATCACTATAATGTGGGGTGGAACATTGATCAATTCCCTTGATTAACAACCCAGCTTTACAAGTGACTTTGGAGTCTCTAACTTTATCCTTTTCTGATTTGAGTAGCTCCTTATTTTCTTCTCTTATTTTGTCCAATCTATAGGCATTTATTTTTCTTATTTGATAATTTACTGTTTGATAATTTACTGTCATGTAACTTGGTATAATGCACTGTTTGATAATTCACTGTCATGTAACTTGGTATAATGCCAACGTGATACCCACAAAGGCTGCTATGAATATGAAGGTGTATTTCCAGATTTGAATCGCAAGATAAAATGATAAAACCAAGATATTTATTCATATACCAGAAATCCAAATACACTATGATAATAAAGAAGTTGGTACACATCACCAATGCCAGGAGCACCACCATCCCCAACCTTTCCTCAGTCAGGCCAGCACACAAACAAGCTCCCTTAGGCAAAATGCCCCCCTCTCTCTCATGCTAAGTGCTCTGCTTCTCTCTGCCTCCTCTCTCAGTTCCACCTCACTCTCCCATTTCCTGCTCCATTAGTTCTTACTCTACCTCTCGGTAAGCTCCTCCCACTACAGGATCCATGTGACTCAGGCTCAGAGCAGATCAGATAGGACTATTAATGGGCAAAAAAGATCTTCCCATTCTATTAACAATACATTAACAATATACTTGATGGTAACGTTAGGGCCAGGGAGAAGGCAATGTGAAACCATTGCCTATAGCTAGTGAGATCTGTTTCCAATTTAGTTAAGGTATAGCAATAATACATAATAAAAGTATTCATGCCTTCAGTTAATTTCAAATGCATTCCTGGCTTGCTTGCTTTAGTGGTCAATACCATTTGCATGGGAACATTTCCAGAAAAATTATAGTATCATTATAGGATTATAGGATTGTAGACAGCTTGGTGACGAAGGAGATAAAGTGTTTGATATAGATGGAGTCATGAAGACCTGAACCAGAATCACACCTTCAAATAGTTGCTAGCAGTATGATCGTGGGCAAATCACTTAACCTTTTGCAGCCTTAGTTTACTCATTTGTAAAAATGAGGGTAATAATAGCATCTATCTCACAGGATCAAATGAGATGCCCTTTGCAAAATGTGTTACAAATCTTAAAGTGCTTGTAATTTCTAGTTATCAGTCTCACAGTCATAGATTTTGATCTGTAAGAGACCTAAGAGTCTATTGACCCAAACACATTTGTTAAATGAGAGAACCGAAGCTGAGAGAGATAAAGATTGCCTACTACACTTTCTGATTCCAAGTCCAGTGAGCTTACCTCTACAGTGCTTCATTTCTCAGTCTTCTGTGTCAAGTGGATCATAACAGTTTCAAATTAGGACCAGTTTTAAACTCTAAATTACACCTTCTATTTCCTAGTTTCTTAGAAATTATTTAATCACACTAGCTATGATGCTAACCCAATCAGTGGAATTCTTAGAGCCTACTTGGCCATCATTGAGGGGCTTTTTTCAGGCCACATCAGGGATTGTCTTTGTTGTTATAACAATTGTTCTTGTCTTTGTTACGGTTAGGTTCAGATTTCACTGGAGCTCAAAGTGAGGAAACTCCCTGTACAGATGCAGACCCCCAATTATGCTGCAACTTATAATCTTAAGATATTTACCTGGGGCATTGAGAAGCTAAATGACTTGTCTGGGATTACACAACCAGGATGTGTCAGGAAGTTAGATTTCTCCTTTTAAAAGCTTTCTATCTACTGTTGTCATTACTGTTGTTGTTATTTAAAAATGATACCATAATGATACTGACTTCACTGGGTTATTACGAGGAACAAATGATCTAATGTATAATAATGATGACAGTAATCATTCATATTTATATAGTACTTTGATGATATGTTATAGAAATAGATCCTATTATTATGATGAGCCCTGCCCCACCCCACCCCCACACACACACCATGAGTGGGTATAACGCAAAAGGCCTTAGACATGATCAAGCATGTTCCAGTCAATTAGGTGAGTGAGATCTGAACAGAAATACTGTTTCTTTAATAAACTTACTCAAATGGCACTTAATACAGATTGAGCTGACAACTCTCACAACCTCGGTGTCTCCTCCAAGATTTACAATGGCACAGCTCCCCTTTTTAGCAAATTAAACCTTGTGTCAAGGCTTAAAATTAAATCCAAACCTCTTCTCCTCCATCTACAGAAGGAACAAATTGGCAACACATGCCGGTAGTCAAGGAGTGCTGATGGGAAACAGAGTGGAGCAAGAGCCATCCAACCTGGAAGGCATCACACGGCCAAATCAACTGGGATAAACAGTCAATTCCACTTAACATTTTACATAGAAAGACAGAGGAGATACAGAGATTTTAAATATAAGAATTTTTTCTGTACCACACAAAACTGTCTGGGTGCCAGTATTTCAACTTTCTATGCTGTGCAAGCACTTTGTAGAAATACGTCTTTTATTCCATTTTTACATGTTATAAGAGTATTTTGCAAAAGTCTTGCCAGTTAGCATGACAGGCAAGGGGAAAAACACATAAACGACCACAGATTCACAGTGAACTAATAGAGCAATCTCGGTATCTTCAGTTATCCAGTGTATAATGTCCCTTTTCTCACATTTCAAGCTAGGAAAGCACAGATAACAAGTAATCTTTACTTCAAGCCCCTTCTAATATCAAATCTTGCCATTAGTTTGATTCTAAAATTGCAAGAGTACACAGTGGGAAGTTTATAAAGCTCTAGTCTGCCAGGAAAATGTTCTCAAATTCTGTTTTCTATGTATACATCAATTTAAAAAATAGATTATGGCATTGTATCTGAATATACACCCACAAAATGAGTATTTATTTAAAAATAATTATATTGCTAAAGTATCAACTAGACATATTAAGGGATAATTTTGATTTAGAAAATATATTACTAGCAATGTTGAAAATTAATCTTTACAGGAAAATACTATCACTTTTATTGTTCATCAGGTTTGTACTATTCACTTATAGACTCTTCTTTCTAAAAGAAAATAGAAAAATACTCTCAAGCTATTTAGTTGAAAAGTTAATATGGTGAGACAATTTTCCTGAAGTATATGTCAAGTTATGTTTAACAATGGGACAAGGTTTCATCATGGATTATTCAGTCAGCAAGTAGTATTCAGTAGTAGATTATTCAGTCAGTAAGTAGCAGTAGTAGGAGTAGGAGTAGGAGTAGTAGTAGCAGCAGCAGCAGCAGCAGCAGTAGTAGTAGTAGTAGTAGTAGTAGTAGTAGTAGTAGCAGCAGCAGTGGTAGTAAATAGTAATAGTAGTAGTAGTAGTAGTAGTAGTAGTAGTGGTAGTAGTAGTAAGTAGTATGATCTCATCATGTGTGTACTGCCTTCAACAGAACAGATCACAGCTCATCTTCCCTGTTTTATCATGTGAAATTCTTATCTGCGTTTGCTCCTCCAGAGGGGAGCCACCTAGTATGTTGGTGGTCTTCTTTTAAGTGCCTTGATGTTGAACAAATCCCAGTGGAAGACATAGACTGGCCATTGCTATCTATTCATTACATATTCTTGGTTCATGACTGTCCCGGTTCTTTTCCTAGATCTTCCTGATGACATTTAATTACCCTGAAGAGTTATTTACTTGGAATGTGTCTTGTCCATCAAGGGTTTCTCCTTCTTTAGACAAATCATGATTTAAATTCTTCAGAGACTGTGCTATTTCTTGATTCACAGACAGGCAGCATCACCAGAACATCAATGCTAATAAAGCTAGATCTCTGTTTCATGGAGAAACTCATCAAATTCAAAGGACTGGATTTCCCAAAGGCAACTAGACTACTATCCTTTGGCTGTTAAATTCTAAATGTGATCTATATAGATATGGATATAGATGCTGATGTAGACATAGACATAAACATAAACATAGATATAGACATACAACATGATTTGGACCTAGACCTAGAGATAGGAATAAAGGTAGATATCTGTCTCTATGAATACCTCTATATTTAGAAACATCTCTTTAGAAATATAGCTTTAGAGATAAACAGATATCAAAAGGAAGGAAGAAGGAAGGAAGGAAGGAAGGAAGGAAGGAAGGAAGGAAGGAAGGAAGGAAGGAAGGAAAGAAGGAAGACACTGCTGGAACAGCTCCATGGATTGTCTATTCAACTATTAAACAGCATAATGAAATCTAGAAAATAAGTAATCTTCATTCACTTGTTGTTATTGTTGCTACGGCTACTGTTGCCATTATCACCGTTCTTGCTTTTTTGGGTAGATAATCAGTTTAAACACTTTTGAGTGATTCTGATTATCATTTAGTAGTACATTCAGTGTTTCAGAGTTTGACACAATTAACACAATAGCATTTGCAAACAGGAATATCTGGTTGTAGCATGGGTAGTAATATTAACAAAGTAGTCGTAACTGCCATAGTACTCTTTGAATATAGACTTCTTTTCCTCTTCCCTCATTCCCCCAATGGTTGATGTTAACACCTGAGTCTGAACTGTATACAGGTGGAAATTTTTTTAATGCTTCATACATATTCATTTTTCCTTTCAAAAGGATATCATTTTAGAATATCACCTATTCAATATTACTTATTCAGTATAATAAATTAAATATGGTAAATATAGTAAAAATTCAATATAGTAAATTAAATATTACCTATTCAATACAGTAGTCATAGTATCTCCAATGTAATGTTCTGATGCTTCACCATGCTTTGGTTTCTTGCACTCTTTATCAGTAAGGTCTGGCAAAGCCTACTAAAAACTGGCAAAGCATGGAACATGAGACTGTTGATGGACTATCTATTTGCTCTCTGAGGGTTTACCTTGCTCAATTTTATTTAAAAAAAAAGTGGTGAAGTACAGATTTTTTCTTGTACTACACAAACCCATCATAAGATTGCTAATGTTATGATAAATTTTAGGAGCATGACAACTTTCAAAGATCATCTATTAGCTTGGTAGATAGAGCAACCGTTTAGCAAAATCTTAGTAGTAATGCTATCTGCAACTTATGTGCCACTTTTCTCACCAAGAACTTATCTGTCTCCATGATAGATTTGTCCTAGGACTTGGCAAATGGCACTTTGCAAAGAAGCAATGTTGAGAACACATTCACATTACTTGCACTCCTTCATAGCCTGGGTCTATGATTTTTGGTATATTGAGTTCTGATAAGGAACGCAGGTCAGCAACTCCTCTGGGATTTATAGTCTTAAAAAATTGTCTCTAGAGCACTGAAAAATTCAGTGACTTGTCTAGGGTAATACAAGTCTGTGTCAGAGATAGGATTCAAAACTGGTTTTGAGAATGCCTCACTATCCATTCTGCCATTCTGACTTTCATTTTTAGTAAGCATGATTAGTTTAAGCAGGCTTCATTCCAGTTGTCTCACCCTGCTCTCAAACCACTACATCTCACCAGTGACTTTTTTTCTACATCAGGATGTTATCATCTTGCTGTTTCTATCCCCACCCTAAGGCAAAGTACTTTGAGATATCTCTGCCCTCTGCCCCCAATGGAATTTGTCTTAAAAAGTTGACTTGAAAGTTTGTCACTCACTGCTTGCCCATAATGTATCTTGCAAAGTGTTCCCATGGAGGCAAAATTGGTAGTTATATAGCATTGCTTCACCAGGTAGAAAATAGATCTAAAGAGTGTAGGAATGGGCATTTTCTAAAACCTAAGCATTAAAGTTGACTTCAATACCACCACCAACACCACCAACCACCATTGTGGTTCTCTGTTCCAAATAATAACCGCTTCATCTCTCTCTCTAAGTAACTAAATAATGATATTTTGGGGCTTTATCAACATGAGAATGTAAGGAAATCACTCTTTCAAGTCAAAGAATAGGAATTAGGAGAGAGGTCAGAAAACACCTTTGCCTTGCTATTATCTGAATCCCAACCTAAGTAACTGTGATTAGATTGTACTTAGAATAGGATGTCTGCAGCTCATTTCAGTTTCACTCCTTTGGCTTTCCCTTGTAATTAAATACCAGGTTTGGTTTATAGTGGCCCCATAGCTGGCACCACATAAGAACTAATATGCCAGTTGCCAATTTATTTCACAGTTATTTGGTTTCAAGTTTCATGTGGATTGGTGTAAAGGGAATGGCCTCTTTGTTCTTATTATTGGGTACTTATGGTCTGACTTTGTCTACAGTTTCAAAAGCCCTTAGATTCAGTCTTTTCTTGAGCTGAGCACAAAAAAAAAAAGTCTCTCATCAACAGACACAAATAACAAGTCAGGGAAAAAATGAAAAAGCAAATGACTCAATCCAAAAACGTTCATAGTCTTCTTAGGAAGGAGGCTTTGAAAGACTTTCTGCTGTGAACTCTGATTTCCAATACTGGATACCATCCATGGGCTAGGATCCTAGGTTTCTAGGATTAGAATATGTAGATACACAAAGGATCTATGATAGCTACAATATGAGGAAACACCCAGTATGATATCTCCTTCTTATCAGTTTAAATCCCCCCCCAAAATCTGACCTGTGAGATGAATTCTGTAGAGCTTCTTGAGGCAGATAGCTCAAATGACTTTTCCAGGGTCACACAGATAATAAATTACAGAGGTGGCATTTTAACCCAATTGTTTTTAAAAACAAGCCCATCACCATGCCCACTGCACTATTGCTTCCTCTCTGTATTAGGATAAAAACAAACAAAGTGTCTTTTTTTTTAAGATCAACTAGAGAATCAGAAAGTTAATTTAAAAAATTAAGTGAAATGTACTTTATGTTCCATCAGTTTGGAGATTGCCAGAGATTAATTTAACCTGAAATTGGACCTCTGCGACTCCTTTGCATAGGACTATTTTTTTAATGGCAATAAGCCTTTCACAGATAAAGCAGAATTGCTTTGGACTTAAGACAGTTCTTCCTTAAGGATATTTTACTCACCATATATGTTGAAATATTAAATAAACAGAACAATACCCAGGAATGATTATTTGCTTGTAGATAACTTTAGATCTTGTTTGGGAAAGATCAACCATTGAATTTTATATTGCACTAACTTTTTTAAAGATAAATTAGGCAGAAAAAGGTTTACACACACATACAACACACATATGTGGGTGCATGTATGCATATATGTACATATATGTGTATGTATATGTGTGTGAATATATGTATGTGCACACACATGTCATTAATATCATGACATCATGACAAAAACCAGAAAATATAAAGTTCTGAATGAGGCTTTCTATCCACTGTTTAGAATTTTTTCAGCCACTTTTTCTCTGGTGATTCCCCTGAAACATATAATTCCCATGCCTCCACAGTAATATACTGGCCAGATATAGTTAGTTTAATAAATCTTTGTTTTGGACCAAATTTCCATTTTGACATCTGAATCATTTCAGCTCATTTTGTTTCCTTCACTTTTCTCTTCCTTCAAACCATACGTGGGTCCTTAGAATCATTGCCTCCTGCCAAATGTCTGTTCCTTTCTAACTGGAAATCATCTGCTTGTTTTTGAAGGAGGTCGGTAAATGACTGCCTACTTAGACTTCATGGATCAAGGAAAAATTTCTCATGCATATGGGGAGAAAAGATTTAAGTACATGACCATTGTGCAGCTAATATGAAAAAGTAAGCTATAACAACAAAACCCATCACAACTATAATTATAATAAAAACTCTCCTACAAGTCCTCGTAAAGAAAGTGTACATATTAAGGGTAATGACCAAATTATGGCTAATGCCCCAAGTAAGACAAATCCCTTAATTATACTTCTGATAGCCTTTGAAGAAGACCAAAGCCAATTGCTTATTTTCTTTGAGTCCTCCTACTGGATTATAGTCTATTAGGAGATGAAACTGTATTTAGATTTCAAAAGCATATTTGAATTCTAAAGTTTTCATTCTTGATGAAGGACCAAGGATGAACAAATATCAAGGGATATCAATTCAATTTGAGGAAGGAATCTAATCTTAATTATATAAATAAACCTAGCAATGAGATTCTAAATAGAAACATAAGGATCATAGACCTATAGCTGGATGCTACTTCAAAGGTCAATTTGTCCAGCCCTTTTATTTTACAGACAAGGACACTAAGGGCCCACGGGTGTTAAGTAACTTGCCCAAAGTAACACAGGGAGTAAGTAGAATGCACTTGCTAATTGTTCGCCAACGTTGAGCTTCCATTTACAGTATATGGTCTGTGGTGGTGGTAATGGGGGCAGCAGGGCAGAGATTAGTTTTCTTTTTTTTTTTAATCTTTCTTTTGTATTTCTTTTTCTCTTGATTTGACCAGGACTTGTGATTTATCACTGCTTCCTGTTCAAGAACTTATTCTAACGATACAATTCAGCAGCTTATACAACTTGCAGAGTGCTGACTAGCACGATGAGATATTGTTTGATTTTCCAGTGGTTATATGTTTAATATATTTTAAAGGAAAAACTTGAACCCAAGTCCCTTGGACTCCAAGGTTTTCTGTCTCTCCAATATAGCATATTCTCTCTCCTACTTTCAGTTGTTCTCCAAATTGTTCTTTAATGTGAGATCTACTTTCCTCTACTATAGCTGCAATGAATGAATAAAAATCACTAATTAAATGTTAACTGTGCACAAAGCAATGGGGATACAAATAGAAAGCAATGTAGTCCATGCTCTCAAGAAGCTTATGTTGAAATAGAAGATTATACATAGAGAAGTCAGGTGGGAAAGTCCCACGGTCCTGAGAGTCTGTAACAACAATGCAGTATTCACAATGCCTACAGCAACTACAAATATGCTGATATGGTTATTAATTACAAAATGTAACAGGCTCTCTACATGGGAAATATAGCTAGAACATTTATTCAAATACCAGAAAACTGAGTCCCCAAACCAGAAAGTCAAAGCCATCACAGTAGTTATGGAGTTGGCACATGTAGTTAATGTAGTAAACACCCACATTCTCAAGCCTTCAAAACAGCACAGAATACCTCAGGCAACCATCCTCCTCTTCTCACTCATGGCAACTGCTCAGCATCCACACAGCTTGCTCCCAGCAGCTCCAGCCCCTAGCAGTTCCCATCCCTGGCAGTTGTCAGCAGGAGTCCTTAGCAGAGATTCTGGCTGAGAGTTTGTGCCACAGCTGCAGCTGCTGCTGTTGCTTCCAGTCACCACCACATTGACTCTAGCTTGGCTCTGGCTTCCTCTTGCCCCACCCTCTCCTGCTATGTCAGCAAGTTCAAAGGGTATGGAAGATCTTCAAATCACATAATCTTTACAGAGTCCAAGAGTTGTGCCAATGCCAGTACATCATTTTAGTGCCATTTCCACTGATAAAATCATATCTATTTCCAATGTAGAATCATTTGACAATGTCAGAGACCTTGGTCATGAGAAACTTTTCTAGTGTTTTAGCAGTTTATGGCTACTGAAGAATTCAGCTATGCAAAACCTATAGGAGATATCTGACAGGTTTGCTATGACAGGTTATCTTTTTTTTTTAATAATTTTTATTGATATCATTTGTTTATATGATGACTAGAATTTCTCACAGCATTCTTTCCCCATCCTCTACTAGAGGGGCCTTCCATATAACTAATATTTATTACAGAGGAAAAAAAAACAAAAGGGGAAAAAAATCAAACTGATTAACACATTGAAAACATCTGCAGAAATTTTCAGTGTACCACAACAATTGTCCTACCACCTCTGTAAAGGAACAGGGTAGGAATGTCTTCTCAAATTTCTTCTTTGGGTCTATACTTGTTTATAGGAAATTTGCAGTGGTGTCTTGAAAAATTCCTCCTCTAGGAAGAAGACTGAGTAAATACAGCAGCAGATAAAGAGAAGTTGTTTCGGGGTTCTTCAGATTTGATGAAGAGGCAGATCTGCAGAAAGACATTCTTCAGAAGCTATTGGCAAAACTCTTCAGCGTCTTGACTGGTCTCTGAATTGATCATGGAGGAGGACTGGTATTAGAAAATGAAACCTCATGTACCTTGCAGCAGGCAGGAAACATAGCAGTATATTGAATAGTTGGAGCTATTCTTACTGCTAGTGCCATTAGTAGTTTAACTACTGGTCCAGGAATAGGGTCCAGAAATCAGTCTTTATCAATCTCTAATTTGTATAAATCTGGGAATATATACATGCATTTCATGGTGTTGGTGTTGAGTCTCTAGGAGCAATTTCCATAGCATCACATGATGAAAAGCAGCAAGAGAACCAGGATAGCATGGAGAAGAAGAAGCAACATCTGGTTTGGGATTCTGGAAGTGATTCAATTGAATTTATCACCATAGAGTAGTTTGGTGCTTGGTTTTCTTCTTTTTCCAGTGTTGGAACACAAGAGTCTTTCATTTCTGGTTGAACAGTTTCCAAGGAAATGGACTGGATTTGTACTCTTCTTGTACAAGTCCCCAAAGTGATGTGTCTGATCCTGGGACAATGATTTCAGTTTTACCACTTGCACCTTTGATATCTTAAGTTTCTCAGTCAGGAACACAACTCTAGCCGGAATCTAAGCTCTGAGCAGGGATTTATCCAACAGGTTGTCTTTATAATGATTATTTCCATTTATAATGGATGTAGGAGATAGGCTAGTAATAGGGTAAGTAGTCTGGGAAACAGTTCTATTCCTGAGGTTCTTGGGCTTATCTGAAAGTCAGCAGCAGTTGGTTGTTGGTTAATGTTGCTGGTGGCAGTGATAGCTTTCCCCTTGATTCCAAGAGATATCTCCCTAAATCATGGGTGTGGGAGTAGGGCTGGCCATATGGCTAATGATATGAGGGACATTGAAATTCCCTGTGCTCTACACTAGGTACTAAGCCTTCCCCACTCAGGTCAGAAGAGAGATGCTTTTAAGATGTTTGTCAAGAAGAGATAATTGGCAAATAATTGTAAAGTTAAAAGGTATATTCCATTTTGAGTATTTGAATACTGTCTTTATAAGCATTTGAATATCTTCTTTGAGAAATTAATTTTCTGCTGACCCTTTGGGAAGAGAAAGTAAAATAACAGTCTGCTACATTCAAAGATGGTATTCCAATATGCTTTTGTGATAACTGCTCCCTTCTTCTACAAACAACTATGACTGAAAAAAAAATCAGCTTACTCACTGCCTAGAGGGATGAGGCGACTTACCCAATATCCTCCCTATCTAGTTAGTAGCAAAATGGGATTCAGAACTTAAGTCTAGTGGCTCTTGGTTCAGTGATACTTCTCATGTACAGAGCTGCTTTCTCAATTAGCATCTCTTTACCTTTCTTTTCCTTGTGGAAAAGCCACTACCTACCTGACACATGTTGCCTGTTCCATCTCCCTCAGAATTCCTTCTGTGCTGTTTCTCCCTAGGCTGGCTCACCTTCCCTCTTAATGATGTGTGTATGTGCAAATGAATATATTAATGTTTATATGTGTACATACGTTTTCACATACTTTTATAGATATAACTGTGTAGCTGTATATATTATATATGCATATACAAATATATTACATTTGAAAAATGTCTATTATATCTCTGATTTGTGGTTTCATGTAATATTCTCTCCTGTCCCACAACATATATGGACATACTCATTTAATGGATTAATTATTAAAAGTTTAGCATTTAAAAAAATAAAATATGTAGCAGGTGTTTTCTCAATGAATTAAATATCATATTATATAATGCTTTGTAGAGTACCAGAAGGGTGCACAACATTCATACACACTGTCTCCCGTAACATGGCAGAAAAAATGTTAAATTTTATATTCATATCAATAAGACTGAAGATCCATTGAAGTATTTAATGTTTTTCTCTTTAAACCAAGGTCCCCTATTGCATCCTGGGCCAACTCCAGTCATCCTGATGGATGTCTGGTCACTAAATCCAGATGGCTCTGGAGGAGAAAGTGAGGCTGGTGACCTTGCACAGCCCTTCCTCACTCAAATCCAAGTCAGCTGCAAGTCATGTCATCATCTCCGTGATGGCATGGTCCTCTTCAAAAAATGAAGGACAAACAATAATATTTTGAATGTAAATTATATATGCCATTAAGATAACAGTAGCTAAATATGCATACATACACACACACACACACACACACACACACATATAGACACACATATATGGAATTATCATCTACCATAATTTGTATAGCCATCTCCCAAGTGATTGGTACCCATTATTTCTCATTTTTAGTTCTTTGCAACTACAAAAACAAACAAAAAAGGTTGCTACACATTATTTATTCCTTTTGTTCCTTTTTCTTTAATCTCTTTCAAGGCATAGGCCTAGTAATGGAAGCACTGTATCCAAGGATATGCACAGTTTAGTGACTTTTGAGGAGTGTTCCAAATTGCTTTCCAGAATGATTGGATGCCATGTACTAAGATATACTTCAAATGGCTATATGATTTCAAGAGAAAATATCATATCAAGCAATTTAACAGCAGAAGTTAGAAATTACCTTGTGAACTTTAGATGGGGGGAAGGTGATCACAGAAGATAAAATGTACAATTCTGTTTACATGATGCTAAACAGTTTTTACATAAATAAATAATACAATTAAAATTAGAAAGGAGACAGTTAACTAGGAAAAATTGTCTTAGAAAGTTTCTCTGATAAAGGTCTCATTTCCAAGATGAATAAGGAACCAACTCAAATGATCCACCTTTTCACATTTTAGAAATGAGAAAATAAGGCCGTACTTGAAATAATATTCTAAAATAAGATATAAATATATCATGCTAGTAAACTTTTACCATCACTGTTCTTTCTACCTTTTTAAGTATCATATATCTTCATTAAGTAATAAAAACAATCAAGCCAGATTATTTGTGTATATATATATATATATATATATATATTTACATATATATACATATATATGTATATATATGTAAATAGAAACAAGTAGGAAACAGATTGCCCCACCGTCAACTTTTATGCCACTAGGGTACTATTAGGTAAGTCTTTTTCAGCATCTTAAATGATATCTGAGAGTCCAGAGATTGTTCATTCAGCTTGAGAGAGAGAGAGAGAGAGAGAGAGAGAGAGAGAGGAAGGGAGAAAGAGAAAGTGAGAAGGAAGGAAGGAAGAGAAAAGAAGGAAGGAATTAACTACTAGAACAATCTAGCCATCTAAATTTAGTATATTTCAGAAAATGAATTTTCTGTTGAAAACCAACTATATTTGGTATAATAAATATCAAATTAAATGATTGGCATCAACAATAATTGGCAAATAATGGCAAAATCAAAAGGCATATACTATCTTCCATATATAAGGATTTCTTCCATATGTGGGATTTTAATATCTCCTATAAGAAGCAAACGTATTTTGTGCCAACACTGGGAAAAGAAGTGATGAAGTTATACTATATTCAAAGATGGTGCTTCAATATCCATTGATGACAACTGTTCTCTTTTCCTATCCATAGTCATGACTGAAAACAATAAAATTGAACCAATAAGTCTTTTTTTTTTTAATTAATGGCAGACTGTCCTTTGGGTATTACAATACAAACAAAAAATATTTGAAACAGGAACCTCATATACTCAGAAATGGAAGGGACTATAGAGATCATCTAATCCATCTACTTCATTTAACAAGTGAGTAAACTTATGCCTAGAGGGATGAGACGACTTACCCAATATCCTCCCTATCTAGTTAGTAGCAAAATGGGATTCAGAACTTAAGTCTAGTGGCTCTTGGTTCAGTGATACTTCTCATGTACAGAGCTGCTTTCTCAATTAGCATCTCTTTACCTTTCTTTTCCTTGTGGACTGTAATGGTAAACATATGAGCTTATGTCGTGGTAATGCTTCTTTGTAATTAACTGACATAATGGAACATGTTTGTGTGTATATTTTGAACTGTTATGTTTTTCATAAAAAAGTTATCTTCTTTAAGAAATAGCCATTTATTTCTTACTAATCTTCCAGTCCCAACTCAGGAAAAATGGGTTAATGGACTTTTGTCCCAGAGCTTTTCATGAAGATAAACCTTTCAAAGTTTAAAAATCTGACCAAAGAGGGAAAGATTGATCGTGGGCTTTTTTGGAATTCATGACATAGAAGGATAACCATCTCCCTCACACACACACACACACACACACACACACACACACACACACACGCACATGCTTAGTGAAGTCAATTGATGAGTAACATCTCTTTCTAAAACTAACCAGGGGCTGTCACAGAAAATGAAAATATTAAACCAGTGGTTAAAAAAAAAGCATATTATTGTAGTTTTGCTTCTGTATCTTTTCCTAATTTATATTTTAAGGTTACTTATTTTAGTTTTATTCTAGGCAGTTTTATTATAGCAAATTATAATTAAGTGGTGACTTCTGAGTTAATATCATTTACATTACTTATTTCTTTGGATGTTAGTGAAACTGGGTCACATGGAGGGTAGGTTATTGCTCATTAAATGGTCAGAAAAAAATCTATTTTTGATTTTCTTTTTTTATTATTATGAACCTTAAAAATTTTAACAAGCATGGATTTTTCCAAATTCAAAGGAGAATATTGGGAGAAAAGGTGTTATGTGAAAATATTAACTATTAGGGCATCTTGTTATTTTTTCCCTAAGAATATAGCACATGAATCATTCTGTCCTAAAACTGTCCTCATTGTCTGTATAACACTCTTAATTTCCTTCTGCATTCTTCCACGCATTTTCCAGTGTTTTAGTTATGCTTTCTTCTTTCCTTCCTTCTTTTATTCTGTATCACTGTGGAGAAAAAAAATTTGACTTTTTTCTTTTTGTAAAAAGATTTTTTTGTACTTTAGTTTCAAATTAAATAATCATTTTTAAATAATCATATTATTGCATTAAAATATATTTCATTTAAGTCATCAACTTCACATTCCATATAACTGTGCCATTACACATAACACAACAATTGTCAGAAACCTCTTTTAACTTTTCCAGTTTCATATAATATTAATTGCTAAAGTGTCAGTGCTTAGAAAGGTGCATTTGCTTAAAAGAGACAAACAAAATATTTATGAGCTTATTTATCTTTCACATTCCACATAATAGGATGTAAACAAGAAGTTAAATGGAAGCAAATGGACTCAGAGAATATATTAAATAATTGCAATAAAACAGCCATCATGGTAGATCTAGATTAAAGCTCTAAGAGAGAGTGTCATGTTCTGGAAAGGATGGAAAGAGTCCTTGAAGCCTATTCATATAAGGGAGTATTTGAATTTAACTTTCATATGGTGGAAAACTGCCCAGCCAGCTTAAAAAAAAAAGCTTCACCTTGCTAAAATAATGATTACTCTCCAAAAGGAAAAATCAATAAGCCACACATTTAAGGTCCTGTCCATTCATAAAAAATTAGGAGCATATTTTGATATGATTCCATAAAGAATAAGGCCTTGCTCCAATCTGGCAAGCAGCCATTCTTGTATGCAATGCATAAAAACTGTAAGGATGGATTCTATACTAACTACGGGGTGCTTACTTTCCTTCCACGATAATTGTCTTAATGCCTGTTTTAATCAGTATTAACTACTAGCAATAACATGCTTTTAATTATGTTTTAAACGAGTCCTTTATTGGGCTGTTTTGGGAAGCAAATTAGTCAAAAGGAGCTGTTAATCAAAAACGTGTTACTGGCACAAAATAAATGTTCATTTAAGGAGCCATTTGAAATAAACCTGGCTCATTGACTCTGACACCCTACAAGGACACGGGGGCCTCCTGAGGATAACTCCTTCAGTACTCTCCTAGATACGCCTTGCTGCTCAGAAGTTATAAGTAGAAACATTAAGCAGTTGAGGTCATTCATCAGCTAACTTTTACTACTGTACTCAAGAAAATGAGCCTCCTAGGAACTTCACAGCAGATCTATTCCTTCATTAGCTAAGTAATATTGAGAGAGATGTTCCTGTCACTGCGAATGGAGAAATCTATTGCAGTGAATTTTAGTGGTGTCCCTTTTGTCTATGAGCTGTCTTTGCAAATTCCAAGGTATTTAGGCTGAAAAACTGGCATAATTATCTCAGAACATTTTTCGTACATATTCATTTCCTTTTACTGAATGATCTCGGGGCCAGAATGTACCACCAGGCAAGATTATATATTTTACATTACAGCAGGCAGATGACTTGGCCCTTCTCACCATTTTCTTACATTAGCAAGATGCAAATAGAAAGAGAATTTTGGCAAAGCCTTTAAAACAATTGTATTTCCGGTTGTGTTTTTCTTGATTTCAAAATGATGACATCAAAACAAAATTCACCAACAGATTTTATGGAGTAGAAGAAATCCTAGTTTTAAATCTTGGGGTTATTCATTTTTGAATGATCTCTTTGCCCTTCAAAACTTCAACCTAGAATTCTAATTTTAGAGTAAATTCTAAACATCCCTATCTATAATTTACATCTAACCCTAGCTTCATTCATTACTATTTCTGTGATGCAGACCAAGTACTTAATCTCTCTGGGCTCCAAGTTCTTCATCTGGAAAACAAAGTTAAATTAGCTCTTCCCTAAGGTTCCTACATTAATTCATTCAACATTTTGAGTCATGCCTGACTCTGAGACCCCATTTGGGGTTTCTTGGCAAAAGTACTGGAGTGCTTTGCCATTTCCTTCTCCAGCTCATTTTACAGATGAAGAAAGTCAGGAAAACAGGAAAACAGTGTTAAGTGACTTGCTCAGGGTCACACAGCTAACAAATGCCTAAGACCAGATTTGAACTCAGGAAGAAGAGTCTTCCTGATTCTAGTCCCAGGACCCTATCCACTGTGTCATGTAGCTGTTCTAATTCACTCAACAAGCATTCACTAAGTGCTTACTATGTGCAAGATATGGTGCTAGCTACTATGCATACACACATATATATACAAACATATACATACATGCACACACATAGCACATATATGTATGTATACACAAAAACATACACACACACACACACACACATGCAATTTATGGCTAAAAAACAAAACAAAACAAGAGAGCGTCTGCTCTGAAGGAGCTCTCAACCCTATTATATTGGAATCCTAGTGTATACCCTATCTTTTTCCTTGAATATTTCACAGCTCTTTCTTTCTCTAGGCTCTGCCTTTCCAATAAAGTTTACACGTAATTATCAGCATAATCTTCCCAATGTACCTCTCTATGTTACTCACTACATTCCAAATCTGCAAGGGGTCAACATTGTATAGGAAATAAAATACAAACTTCTAGGCGTGGCATTCAAGGTCCTCTAATTCTTATTAATATCTGTCTTTCCAATACTTCTAAGCTCTGTCTACTGGTGCGTATAATGCATAATACTCTCTTTGTCTCTACTATGCACTTACATTCTCTTTTGTATTGAATTAAGACTTTATATTGAAGTCTTAATTCAAGACTTTATATTGAAGTCAGAGGAGAGGGATTTCCAGGCCCAAAACTTGGTCTACCTTCTATCATTTCTGTCTTTTCCAACTATCATTATATCTCTCATCTCTTGAACCCTAGATCAGACTCATATGGACTATTACAATGGCGTCTCTGCCTTAAGTCTCTCCAATCCATACTTCAAATAGCTGCCAGATTAATATTTCTAAAGAGTAGCTCTGTCCATCTTACTCTGCTCCACAGAAGCTCCAAAAGTTCCTTATTGCCTTTAGAAAAATAAAATAAAATGAAATAAAATTTATATGATTAGCATATCAAACTTTACAATCTTGGTTCCAATCTTTCTTGACTTATTGCATATTTTTTTTCCTATATGTCCTCTACATTCTAGACAACCTTCTTGTTATATCTCACCTGGGATGTTCCTGAGTCTTCTGCTTGCTTTTGCATACACTCATCCCCCATGCCCAGAATATGTTCCCTCTTCTTTTCTGCATCTTGCTCAGTTGTAGTGCCCATATTCCCAAAATTATTTTATTCTTAAATTTGCATATGTATACATTTCCTTATGTGGGGACATGTTCCTCTAATAAAAAGTAACTTGACATGAGGAGAAAGCAGATAATATTTTTTTTTCATATCTGTTTCCTGGGCCTAACACATACCACACTCTTAACCAAAGGTCATTAGATAGGTGAATGGAATACATCCCCACTCATCTCCACTTCTTAAAAAAAATTCTTTCCTTGAAGGTTCATGTCTGATGCTTCTTCTTCTAGAAGCATCTTTTTTTTTGCCATTTTTTTTTGCCAAATTTGGAAATGATATCACATTTCTCCTCATATCCTTGTTGTTTTTTGTAGTGACTTATCAGAAGCAATTTTCTTTTGGTGTAGATAGCCTGTCACACCTACTCCTTTATAACTCATTGAGGACACAGAAAGTGTTTTTATTCCTAGTTCCAGGAAGGGACTTACTCATAACAGGTGTTTAGTGAATGTTAATTCAGCCTAAGATTATATTACACATTTTGTTGCCTTCTGAAAATGTTGATTCGTATTGAACTATCAATTCACTGAAATCTCAAAACTCATTTAGAAGAAATGTAACCTAGACACGCCTATTTGTGAAGTTGATTATTAAAAATAATTTTACATTAAATCTCAAGAAATTTCCTCTTTTTAGTTTCAGTACAATATTCAGGTGGTCCAAAAAGCTTGAAATACTGAATGTGTTATCCATTTGGTTAGCTAACATCCCCATTTTGTGTGATCTATAAGCATACTATGAGCACATTTATCTAAACCACATTTTAAAATGTTAAGTGGTATGGGACCAAGCCAAGATTCCTTGAGAACTACATGAGGTACCTCCTTCCAGGTTGACATAGAACCATTAATAGAACATTGGATCCTTCCATTCAATTAATTTCTAAAAATACTATATGCCTGGTCAACTAGTTGATAATTCCCTATCTTTTCCATAAGAATAATGTCAGATATAGGCAGCTAGGTGGCACAGTGGATAGAATACCGGTACCGAAGTCAATGGGACCTAAATTCAAATTTGGCCTTAGGCACTTACTAGTTAAGTAACCCTGGGCAAGTTACTTAGCCCCCAATTACCTAAAAAACAAAACAAAACAAAACAAAACAAAAAAACCTGGAGACATTTTGGCAAATGTTTCCTTAAAATTTTAGGTCAACTATACAACAATGGAGTTTATTTGGCATCAACTGATTTTAATGAAGCCTTGCTGGCTCTTTTTGATCACAGCATCCTATGTAACCATATCTCTAATAAGATATCCTAGAATTTTTTCAGAAATCAAAATCAAGTTCCTTGGCCTATATTTTGTAAATTTGATCCTCAAGTTAATGTCCTCCAGAAAGTCTTAACTGTGTAACTTTACCCAACTGATATCACTCTGTTAACGCTACATTCCTCAGGACTTACACATTCAGTTTGCATCATAATTGAAATCTGCAAGTTTTTATATGCTGGTCTTTAGTTGCTATTGTCTTTTTCTATATATTTATCCAGTCTTGCAAACTAGATTGGAACTGATTCGAAGGTAGGAACTGATTCTATTTTATTCATTGGAGAAGGCAAAGGAGAGGGAGAGGGAAAGAGTATCTTCCCATAACACTACAAGGAGAGGATCCTAAAAAGAGTGGATATTCAATAAACATTTTTCACTATCTGACATCCACAAATCCACTTCCACAAATATTTACTAAACATCTCCTGAGAGTAATGCACCATAATTGATGCTACAGGTATAAAGACAATTAAGGGTAGAATTCAGGAGGCAGTCCTAGGCCCCCAAGAATCAACATATACAATAAATATATCAATTATCCTTGCAATCTTACTGGGCTGCTTACCATAAGGGACTAGGGAGATTAGGTAACTTGCCTTATAAGCAGGAAGCATCAGAGGTTAGATTTGAATACAAGTGCACTTACTCTTGATTGAGAGCTCTTTCCAGAGTATTGGGAAAAGAAATAAAGGTCTCCCCTAACTATGTTTGGCGTTTCCATTCTTCCTCACTGTAACATGTCTTTTCATTGTTCTATAGTCATCACTTTTTTTTCCTGAAATTTGATTGATGAATTTTGAATTAACTTTTATTTGATTTTAGTTTATATCATTCATTTCCATGAGATTTTGAGTTAGAAATTTTCTCCCCATTTTTCCCCTACCCACCAACCCAAAACAGAGATCCCATGTTTACCCCATTCCCCAATCTGCTCTCTCCAGTATCCTCCCCCATCACCCCTCTGACTTTCCAGTAGGGCAAGATGGCTCTCCTTACCCCAATGCCTATATATCTTAATTTCCTGTTACGTGTAAATAATGATGATAATAATAATAACAACAACAACAATAATATACATATTTAACATTTGATTTTAGAACTTTAAATTTGAGATTCTTTCCCTACTTCCCTCGTCTCCCACCCCCACTGGAAAGAAAAGCAATTCAATGCAGGCTGTACTTGTGTAGTTACACAGAACATCTCCACAATGGACATATTGTGAAAGACTGATTATATTTCTCTCTGTCCTATTCCGCACCTCCACTTGTTCTGTTCTCTACTTTGTCCCTGTCCCTTTACAGAGGTGTGTGCTTCTAACAACCCCCCCCCCAACCTCCTCTCCCCTCCATCATCTTCCCTCTCATCCTCATCTCCCCTACTCTCCTATAGGGCAAGATACCCAATTTAGAGTGTATGTCATTCCTTCCCAAATTCAATGAGAATAAGATTGACCCATTCCTTTTTGCCTTCCTGTTCTTCCCCTCCACTGTAACAGTTATCCCTTGCCTCTTCTATATGAGATGATTAACCCCATTCTGTCTCTCCCTGTCTCCTCTCCTTCTATTCCTCTCCCACCTCTCAATTTCACCTTTTAAAATATTGTCCCTTCCTATTCAATTGATCCTGTGCCCTCTGTCTATGTACACATATATACACACTCACATATATATTCATATGCATATATACCCTCCTATATAGACATATGTGCATGTATACATATATAAATACATTTATACTCCCTTCACCTAACCTCATACTGAGAAAAGTTTCATAAGTTACAATTATCACTTTTCCATGTTGCCATGTAAATAGTTCAACTTTGGTAAGTTTCTCATGATTTCTTTTCCATGTTTACCTTCTCATGCTTCTTGTATTTGAATGTCAAATTTTCTATTCAGTTCTGGTTTTTTCCTCAAGAATATTTGAAAATCCTCCACCTCATTGAATGACCATATTTTCCCCTGAAACATTATACTCAATTTTGCTGGGTAGGTGATTCTTGGTTTTAATCCTAGCTCCCTTGATCTCCAGAATATCATATTCCAGGTACTTTGATCCCTTAAGGTAGAAGCTGCTAGATTCTGTGTTATCCTGCTTGTGTTTCCACAGTATTAAATTGTTTCTTCTTGGATGCTTGTAATATTTTCTTCTTGATCTGGGATCTCTGGAACCTGGCTATAACATTCTTAGGAGTTTTCTTTTTGGTATCTTTTTCAAGGGGTGATTGGTGAATTCTTTCAAGTTCTATTTTGCCCTCTGGTTCTAAAATATCAGGGTAATTTTCCTTGAGAATTTCTTGAAGGATGCTTTCTAGGTTCTCT
>CM053582.1:260888837-260921501 GCA_028627135.1 Pseudochirops cupreus
TAAATTGTCTCTCCTGGATCTATTTTCCAGGTCAGTGGTTTTTGCAAGGAGATATTTCACATTGCTTCTATTTTTTCATTTGTTTGGATCTGTTTAATAGTATCTTGATTTCTCATAAAGTCATTTGCTTCCATTTGCTCCACTCTAACTCTCAAAGAATTATTCTCTTCAGTAAGCTTTTGAGATTCTTTTTCCAAATGGCAAATTCGACTTTTTAAGGCATTCTTCTCCTCATTGGCTTTTTGGGCCTCTTTTGCCATTTAAGTTAGTCTATTTTTTAAGATGTTGTTTTCTTCAGTCAGGTTGTTGACTCTCTTTTCACGATTTTCTTTCATCATTCTCATTTCTCTTCCCAATTTTTCCTCCACTTATCTTATTTGGTTTTCAAAATCCTTCTGAAGCTCCTCTATGGCTTTTAACCAATTTACATTTTTCTTAGAAGCTTTTGGTGCAGGAGTTCTGACTGTATTGTTTTCTTCCTAATCCATTCTTTGATTCTTTTTGTCCACAAAAAGAGGATTCTAAAGTTGGATTGCTGTTCTTACTTTGCTTCCTTTGCCTGCTCATGTTGCCTGTCAATTACTTGACTATTTAGCTCTGTGGAACTCTGTTTCCAGAGGGGAAAGCTTTGTCCTGATTCACTGTGGTTTTCACAGCTGCTGGAGCTATTAGTAGGCCACCATCTCTGCAGCCCCCACCAACTTTGGCTCACTGTTCATGTACGTCAAGACCACGATACCAATTCAGGCAGCTCAAGTCAAGAGCACTTAGCCTCTGAATGATCACTTGGCTCCCATGCAATCTGTGGGCCGAGAGCTCTGAAGCAGCCACATGGAGGTGACTGCAGGGCCTCCACTTCTGTTGCTTTCTTGCCCTGGGAGTGGATGGCCGGAACTGCTTTTCTTCTTCAAATTTAGCTGGGTTCCACTGACCTTTCACTTTGTCCTTGTTTCTTATGGGTTGATAATTCTGGAAACTGCCACAGCTGCCACTGATTCACTTTCCTGAAAGCTCCAGCCATGGCTTGTCCTGGCCTCCTCAGGGCCAAGCAGTGGTTTCAGACTGGTCTGGTTTTGGCTCCCAGCCCACTGTGATGAGACCTTCCGGTCCCACCTGCCAGGCTCCCTTCAGTGGAAACTTTGTTTCTCTGTACTTTTGTGGGTTCTGGAGCTCTAGAATTTCCTTAGAGTCATATTTTATAGATATTTGAGGTGGTTATGGGGGGAACTACAGAGTTTTCCTGCTTCTACGCCACCATCTTGACTCCCTCCAATTGATGAATTTTGTTTTACATATAAACATTTTCAGATTTTTTTTTGGTGTTCTTCAATCGTTTCAGCTATGTCTGACTCTTCATGACCCCATTTGCAATTTTCTTGGCAAAGATACTAGAGCGGTTTGCTATTTCCTTCTCCAGCTCATTTTACAAATGAGGAAACTGAGGCAAACAGAGTTAAGTGATTTGCCCAGCGTCACACAACTAGGAAGTGTCTGAGACCTGATGTGAACTCAGGTCTTCTAGATTCACCACCTAGCTCCCTCTATTTTCTGATTATTCCTACTTAATTAGAGGTTTCTATTAACAAAGTAAAACTACTAATAACGTAATCATATATGGAAATACATGCAACATTTGAAATCTGCAGCATAACATTCTCTATTTAAAAAAAATAGAAATCTATTTTCTCTCCCTCCCACCCCAACTCCAATTGGGAAAAATAACTTAAAAACAAAACTTCTTTAACAAATATGCACAGTTAAGAAAAAAAATCCCTCAATGATTATATGCTTTTTATCTATTTACCTATCTATCTATTTGCTTATCAAATTCTGCACCCTAAATCTATTATTTCTCTATAATGGATAATATGTTTCCTCTAGAATCATGAATGGTCATTGTATTGATCGTAGTTCTTAAAACTTTCACAGCTTTTTTATAATGTTGTTATTAAGTATTTTCCTCGTGATTATGCTCATTTAGTACTTCATCAGTTTATAAGAGTTCTCAAAATTGTACATTTTATTAGTATTGGTATCACATTATTAATTATTTGTCTGGTTCTTCTCACTTCACTCTTCCTCAATTCATATATGTCCTATGTCTTTTCGACTACATTGTTTCTTTCTTTTTTTTTTAACGTAAAGGACCTTTTTCTCTTTTTGTAACTTTTCTTGTTAATAGGATTACCAGTGGTATTTCTGCTGTCACCTTTGGCACTCATCCACTACAATTGAGGGAGAACAATAAGGTACTTCTAAGTATTCTGGAATGGATGATGATGGTGTTCATGCTGGTGTGAAGGGGAGTTGTACACTTGAACTTCACACAGTTGGCATTCAATAAATACTCATTAATTAATAGATTTTGCAGGAGAGTTAAGATTTAAAGGACAGATATATTATGAGTGCAATCTATTGATTTTATTGACATCTTCTGTCACCCTGATTCCAATCAAGGAAAACTTATGTCAATGACTAAATTTTCCAAGTTTAACATTTGCTGAAGATGTATTTGTCAGCACTGTGAAATCCCTACCCAACACAGACCACTTAAAATAATAACAGATGACATTTATTTACAACTAAGCGATTCACAACACTTTGCATGATTTCTTTAGTCTCCACAGAAGACCTGACAGAGAGGTACTACAGACATCTTATCCTTTTTACTGATGACCAATCTAAAGTCCAGGTGGATGAATGGACTTGTCCATCATCACAAAACAGAATGTGTCACACAGGGGATTCACATCTATGTCTCTGTCAAATTCAAGTTCAGATGTCCATGTTAACTCTAGCATAGTATCTCATTTTAAGGATATTTAAAAACTGTGGTTGCTCCTCAAATATTGTTAAATATAAAAATTGACCTACGATCTCATGGATTTGGATGTTCCCTCCAATGGTACATGTTGCAACTGATCCATGACTCTCTATTTGATGTAATCCTTTAGCTAAAGATCACAGGATCCTATATCTAGAACTGAAAGGGAAGTCAGAGGTCATCTAGAATAACCTCCTAATATTACAAATGTAGAAACAGAGACCTTGGAAGTTTAAGGAGATTATCCAAGGTTATACAGATAGTAGTGTTAGACTTGAAATTTGAATTTGAGTTCTTTGTTTCAGAGTCGGTGAAAAGAGTCAGTCAACATTGCACCACGTTGGCTTCTTGCTCCTATGTTCACATGTTTTCCATAAGGAGTTTTACCCAATGAGCTGGAGGCCTTACTTTTCTGTAAAGTACTTGGGTAGTCTATGTGTGATCCTTTGCCCACCTTCTTTTTTCCTATGATATTGCCCCTCCTCCCCCTTCCCAAATCCCACCCTTTACCCCTATCAGTCAATTGTAACTTATGGGGCAGGCAAATAGCTTAATCAAAGTTGTAAAACATCTTGAGGGAGAACCTGGAGGCTTACCTTGTGGATCAAAATACTACTACCACGTCTGACCTCCATCATCCCTAGTAACCCAGTGGAAACAACACAAGACTCAGAACCCAAAAGTCTAGAATTTATTATGATAATTGTGTTAGTAATAGTTATCATTAATGAAATGACTTAAATTCCAACTATGAGAAAAGTCTCTCCAATATATGAAATGAATTACAATTTGTGAGTTGTATATTATTTTCCTATTTTTGAAACTGATTGTAATTATTAAAATGAATTTCAGAATTCATTTGCAACAGAATTCAAGTAACAATTTTTGGGTTGTAATATAGGTCTCAAAATAGAGTTGGTACTAGTAAGTTGCTTGCCAAATTATCTTCCACAGCTTCATTTTTTATCCCATATCCTAGATTCAGGGAGCTCTCTAGTCTTCATCAATAAGCCACAGTAAAAGGTTACTTATGACCCCACTGACTAGAAGAAGTATTTTCCTGTTTCCAGTTAACAATGAACCACAGTTTGTCTTCCTTGGATTTCTGGAAGTGCAGAAATGTGATCATGGAGATATAAAGTAATTACCAACCTCTCTGCCTGTATCATCTGACACTTTATTTCAATCAATTCTAAGGGCAACATTTTTTCTGGTTTTAAGCTTCCATCAAACTCTTTTTTCCTTTGTTATGGGTCTCTGGGCAAAGACAATTTATTCTGAGGGTAGAAGATATACAAGGCCAACAACTAAGAAGAAGCAAATTTCCAATCTGAACCACCCAGCCCCCACGTTAGGAGCCAAATTGGAATGAAAACTTATTTTGAGGTCCGGAATGTTGAAATTGCTGTTTTATTTTTCACATTTGAGCTTTTCTGCCCTTCAGGAGGTCATTCAGAATAGAACCAGATGTTGTGGAAATTCTTCTTTGGAAACCTTTAGAAGGAGCTTTCCAAACCAAGTATTTTCATCCCAAAGTTGTTGGATCATTTGAATCAACTTCAGATAAGTGTCCACACTTTAGAGGCTGACCAAAACCAAACCAAAATTCTCTCACCAGTATGAAAAGCAAAGGAAAAAAAAGAAGGTGGCAATATGCTGTAGACCATTTCACTTTCAAGGTGCTATGTTTTGTACATGAAGTTATTGCTTTTTGCTACCCTTTCTCATGCTTAAGACATAAAAACTTGTTTTTCTATACTGATTTTCTAGAGTCTAAAGAGTTTTATGATCTCTAAGAAGATAAAATATAATAAGGACCAATGTGGGTTCAAAAACAAATTTGTAACTACAAGATGTGGAAGATGTGCCTAGACAGCAATTCATGTGAGAAATATATGAGAGTTTTAGTGATGATTATATTCAATATGGAAACCCTAGTAGAGTACATCTGAGGTACTCTGTTCTATTATGTTACATATTTTAAGAAGGATACTGGGAAAATGGAGACATAACTTAAGTGGGGAAAGGTTAAATCATGATTATCATCATGCTGTATGATGATAGACTAAAGAAAAGGTAATGTTTAGTTTACAGAAGAGAATATTTAGATGGGAAATGATTCTGTAGTCCCCTTCAAATATTGAAGTGTGTTCATGTGGAATTTGCTTTATACTTGTTCTGGTAGACTATAGGAGCAAAACTAAAATAAATGGGTAAAAGTTACACAAGGACACTTTTAAGTTTGCTAAAAAAACTTTCTAAAAATTATTGTTAAGTCATTCCAGTCATGTCTGACTCTTTGTGACCCCATTTGGAGTTTTCTTAGGAAAGATACTGGAGTGGTTCACCATTTCCTCTTCCAGCTCATTTTACACATGAGGAAACTGAGGCATACAGGGTTAAGTGACTTGTCCAAGGTCACACAGCCAGGAAGTGTCTGAGGCCAGATTTGAACTCATGAAGGGAAGTCTTGATTCCAAACCCAATGTTCTATCCACTGTGCCATCTATCTGTTGCAATGAGTAATAGACTACCTTGGGAAATAGTGTGCTCCTTGTCATTAGAGGGGTTCAAGGAGGAAGATATAAATATAGATATAGATAGATATAGATAGATATGTATGTGTATACATAAATGTATGAATGTATGTATGCATATGTGTATGTATGTATATGTGTGTGTATGTATGTATGTATATATGTATGTGTAACACCAAGTAGAGAAATTACAAAGAGGATTTTTGCTGAGATACATATTGGGGCAGTTGATTTCTGAAATCCCTTAATCCAGAGGTTCTCAACCTGTGGGTTGCAACCCCTTTGGGGGTCAAACAGGCTTGCCTAAGACCATCAGAAAACACATATTTCCGATGGTCTTAGGAACCAAGACACCACTCCTATACCCATCTCCAGGCAGAGCTGCCCACATGCAGAAACACCCACATAGGAGTATTAAAGAGTCGCGGCATTAGGAAGGTTGAGAACCACTACCTTAATCCCTTTTAATCTAGAGATTCTATGGTTTTCTGGTTCTGTGATAAACTAGCACTGAACCATCCACATATTCTTTACATTATCTCTTAATGAATAGTGACATGCATTTTTGAGATGGTTCGTCAGGGTTCAGGATACAGTTGTTGATATTTAACAGAGAATTTTTTATGTCACTTTTTCTGTCCATGTCTGTGATTTGATTGTATGGCACTAATTAATCTAATAAATATTAAACCAAATAGAGTGCTTTCTCTCATAACCAATAGAACATAAGATCTTTGACAGTAGGGAGTGTTTTAATTTGTTTATTTGTTATCCTAGGCTTAGCACAGTGTCTGGCATATTTTAAGCATTAAATAAATTCTTTCTCTTTGATTTATGAGTTCATAAATTGACTTTAATCCAGTCAACAACTACTTCTAACTAAGTGAGCTAATTATCCTAAGTTTTAATATTGATACCAAGTTTTGTATATTTGAACATGTTATTCAAAATCTCAAAAAGAAATCATCAAAATATTTTAGTAATATACTCAACAAGATGAGGGACTGGGTATTTTCTCCTGCCCCTGCTCACTCTCAAAACCCTTCAAAAGGCTGTACACCATCGATAGAGCATCCACAGCTATCATAACAAGGCATCACAATAAGAAATACAATGAATTTAGCAGTGGAGAATGCTAATCCCTAGAACTTAGCATCTCTCTCTATACCTGATTTTATTCACCAGTATGGCATATGACCTGAGCCACTTAGTAATTTCCTTTATGATGTATTTTTAATGGCACATAACAACTCTTTCCTTACCCCAGAATCCTGCTACCTCAAGCAGCATACCTCATACTGACCATCCAAATGTGGGGCTAATTGCTTTGGCTATTTTTCTCTATCCTTTTCTCCCCTTTCCCCTCCCCATAATGATAAACAATGATATGACTGAGGTTGTCAAGTTTAGGGACATTGTCAAGGTAAGGGTACCCTAAGCTGCAGAAACTCTGACCATAATATGTCCTTCTCATTCTCCTAAGCCCACAAAAAATAGCAGACACTGACTTAGTCTAACTAAAAATCTAAAGCATTTTGGGAACTAGAGCAGAGTACCAGTATATATGGCAATACCAAGCCTGAAGGCAGAGAGACTGACATATATCTAAAGTGAGTCCTATCCCACCAGAAGTTACTTGAGACAGGGATAAAAATCCTGTAAAAAGTAGAATCTTCAAGACTTTCTGATGACTCTGAGACAGGTTTGAGATACAGGTGCAAGAATAAACCCTTCATAAAAAGAAAAGAGTCAGAAAAAATCAATAGAGGAATATAAAGAAAAAAATAATATCAAAACCACCAATGACATAAGGAGGAAGAAATCTCAGTTATGAATCTACGACAAGCAGAATATACTAAAAATTAAAAGGAAGGATGAGTACCAAGACATTAAAAAGGTTGCAGATGTCACAAGTACATATTGCAACAAGACATTAAAAAGGTTGCAGATGTCACAAGTACATATTGCAATTCAAACTAAATTGAGCCATCACATGATCATGTACAGAATCCTGTAGATATCTTTTTTTCACTTAACGGAATTTTATTTTTTTCCAGTTACATGTAAAGGTAGTTTTCCACATTCATTTTTGTAAGATTTTTAGTTCCATTTTTTTCTCCATCCCTTTCTCCCCTCTCCCCTCTTCAAGAGAGCAAGCAATCTGATGTTATACATGTACAATTATGTTAAGTATATTTTCACATTAGTCATGTTCTGAAAGAAGGAAAAAACCATAAGAAAGAAAAAAAGGAAAAAAAAGTGAAAATAGTTTGCTTCAATCTGCTTTGATTCCATAGTTCTTTTCATAGATGTGAATAAGCATCTTGCATCATGAGTCTTTTGGAATTGTCTTGGATCATTGTATTGCTAAGAAGCGTTAGTCTATTATAGTTGATCATTGCTCAATGTTGCTATTACTGTGTATAGTGTTCTCTTGGTTCTGTTCACTTCACAAATCATAACTTCATATAAGTCTTTCCAGGTTTTTCTGAAATCCACTTGTTCATCATTTCTAATGACACAATAGTGTTCTATTATATTTATGTACCACAACTTATTCAGCCATTCCTCAATAAATGAGCATTTCCTCAATAACCAATTCTCTGCCACCACAAAAAGTGCAGCTATAGATATTTTTGTACTTGTGGGTCCTTACCCTTTTTTATCATCTTTTTGGGATGTAGACCTAGCAGTGTAATTGTTGGAACAAAGCGTATTCAGTTTTATAGCCCTTTGGTCATAGTTTCAAATTGCTCTCTAGAATGACTGGATGAGCTCATAAATCTACCAAAAATAACGTTAATGTTCCAATTTTCCCACATCTTCTCTAACATTTATAATTTTCCTTTTCTGTCATATTGACCAACCTGATAAGTGTGATGTGGTACCACAGAGTTGTTATAATTTGCATTTCTCTGATCAATAGTTATTTAGAAGATTTTTTTCATATAATTATAGATGACTTTAAATTCTTCATTTGAAAACTACTTTTTCATATCCGCTGACCATTTATCAATGGGCGAAGGACTTGCATTCTTATAAATTTGACTCATTTCTCTATATATTTGAGAAATAAGGCCTGTATCACAAGCATTGGCTGTAAAAATTGTTCTCTATTTTTTTCTGCTTTCTTACTTATTTTGGTTGCATTGGTTTTGTTTCTGCAGTTTTTTACAAAATTTAATGAAATCAAAATTCTCTATCTCTTGTTTGCTTATAAATTCTTCCATTCTCCATAGATGACAAATAAACCATTCCATACTCTCCTGATTTGCTTATGATATCCCCCTTTATGTCTAAATCACATTCTTTTTTGACATCTTATTATATGGTGTGAGATGTTGGCCTATGCCTAGTTTCTGCCATACTATTTTCCAGTTTTACCATCAGATTTTGTCAAATATGAGTTCTTATCCCAGAAGCCAGAGTCTTTGGGTTTATCAAATAGTAGATTACTATAGTCATTTACTACTGGGTCTTGCATTCTACTATTCCGTTCATGCACTACTCTATTCCTTAGTCAGTACCAAATAGCTTTGATTATTGTCACTTTATAATATAGTTTTACATTTAGTATGGCTAGACTACCTTTCATTGCACTGAACAAGTAAATTAATTTAGGTAAAATTACCATTTTTATTATATTAGCCTGGCCTACACATGAGTAATTGATATTTTTCCAATTATTTAGATCTGACACATAGACTTGGCACATAGACTTGGCACATAGACTCCAAAATATTTTATATTGTCTACGATTATTTTAAATATAATTTTTCTTTCTATCTCTTTGCTGTTCAGCTTTGTTGGTAATATATAGAAATGTTGAAAATGTGATATTTATGTGGATTTATTTTATATCTTAAAACTTTTCTGAAGTTGTTAATTATTTCAAATAGTTTTTTAGTTGATTCCTCAGCATTTTCTAAATATACAGTAATATCATTTGCAAAGAGTGAGAGTTTTGTTTCCACATTTCCTATTCTAATTTCTTTATTTTTTTTTCTCTTATGAATCCACTGTGGTAATCATCCCCCCACCAAAAAAAGAGAGCAAGTATTTGGGAATATGAAAATACTCAAATAAGCCAAGAATTGTGTGGAAGAAGAGAAGCAAAGAGTAATAGTATTGAAAGAATGTTTGATCTTTATATAAGCAAAAAAAAAACAAAACATTTGTATCTCAAAAAGAGAATGCTTAAAGACAGCTGAAGGATCATAGGCCTCACAGAAGAATATGACAACTCAAAAAACTTGAATATTATAATTCAATAAATAATACAAAAAAAACTGCCCAGAACTCCTGAACAGAGAAAATAAGACAAAAAAATATGCAGAGAACGATTGCCTCAAGGTCATGGTTTGGGTTGGGGAACAGTAGAGGAGACTCAACCTTATTCTTGTATTTCCAATATACAAGGTGATAAAAATTTAATAATTCTATAAATTTACAACAAATTCTACTAGTTACCAAGAGAAATATCTTTTATTATGAAAAAAGAAATAGAAATTTAATTGCCATACGACTATTCCATAGCCATGAGAAATCACAGAAGGGAATGGAATATTATTCCCTAAAGCAAAGGACTCAAGAGGCAACCTGAAATTGCATGTCTTACAAACATGAGGCTAATAATTATCAATGCAAAAAGAGTGTATATTAAATTAAGAAAATAAGGGAAAAGTAAATAAAAATAAATTTGTGCAATTAAGAAAACAAAACAAAAATAGTGACCACTAAGAAATTTCTTACTGAAAAGAGAGAAAGATAAAAACGGAATGGAAGGAAAGAAGGAAGGAAGGAAGGAAGGAAGGAAGGAAGGAAGGAAGGAAGGAAGGAAGGAAGGAAAGAAGGAAGGAAGGAAGGAAAGAAGGAAGGAAGGAAGAAAAGAAGGAAGGAAGGAAGGAAAGAAGGAAGGAAGGAAGGAAAGAAGGAAGGAAGGAAGGAAGGAAGGAAGGAAGGAAGGAAGGAAGGAAGGAAGGAAGGAAGGAAGGACAGTCAAGGAGCAGGCCTGAAGCACCATCAGCTAAGCTTATCTCCTCTGCCCCATAAATTTACAATTGTATTTTGTGCTACTAAAAGTAGGTAGCTACTTCTACTACCTTTGCAGAAAGGTATGGTACATGAAAGGAAAGCAGTAATAGGTAAGATAGAGTAGAATTTGTGATGTGCTCTAATCAAACCAATGGAAAAGAAAAAAGAGAAAAAGAAATCTCTGCTGTCTTGAGCAGGACTACAAAAGCATGTGCCTAGCAGCAAATCGAGGAATAGAAATAGAGGGAAAGAAAGGGGATATTCTACTTTGTGGGAGGGGCTTCCACTCCATAATGGGAAATGGGAACCTTATGATGGGTCTATTTTGCACTCAGAGACTGAAGTGCCTCTATGAACAATACTCTGCTTTAGGAGAAGGGAAATCAGAACTACTTAGAGCAGCCAATATCCAGAAGGGAACAAGGGCATGAACCCAAAAAGGAAATTACATAGCAAATGGGAAAGAATATGTTAATGGAAAGAGTAGAGTCACAGAATTTAAGACATGACACATTCTACCCTGAAACAATTCTTGTGTTCTACCCATTACCTCAAGTAGGAACTGATATTCTAAGAGTGAGGCCCAATTAAAAAAAAAAAGAGGGTGGTGATGGTGAAGGGGTAGATTTACAGTGCAATAACAGAAATTCTTCAGAAGAGAAAGCTCAAACTTGTTTCTTTATAAACTTTAATTTCATGAGAAAAAGGACTAAAAAATAAAATTGAAGAGCAAAAATGTATAATAGAAAGGGAAGAAAATTAAGAAAAGAGGTCAAATTAACTTTTTAGACAGAAATTTAGAAAATAAGAAAATATCCACCAAAATAATTTGAAGGGGAGAATAGAAAGAGTTACATTAAATTTACCATTTAACAGGAAATGGAAAAAAATGGGAAAATAAGGACAAAGTTGGGCAAATGTAGCAGAAAGTCAAGTAAAAGGGAAAATATCAAGTTGAAAAAAACTGACGGAAAAATTAGATCTAATAGTCTTATGGTATGGTCTGAAAGGAGCAATTAAAGAATATATTTATATCTCAACTATAAATAGGCCTCTCACACAAAATGATCATATATTTCAGTACAATGGTTTTGCAAATAAATATCAGAAGGCAGAATTATTAAACATATCTCTTGCATAATATATTAAAAGAAAAATATGAATCAATTTAAGGACCACAAGCAAAAGAACCAAATGGAAACTTAACAATGAAAGCCAAAATAACAAAGGTATCAAAGAATAAATGATAAAAAATTAACATTTCTGAAGGACAATGATAGTGATGAATTTATATTTCTAAATTGTAGCTAAACAAGTCTTCAGGGGAAGTATTACATATTTTAAAACATATTGATCAAATAAAAAAGGAGATTAATGAATTGAATTTTTATTTGAAAAAATAAAGAACCTCAACAAAAATACCCCCAACTAAGGACAAAATAAGAGATACTGAAAGTCAGACTTGAAATAGGTAATGGAAATCAACTGTGCTATAAAAAAAAAAGTTAAAGAAAGCTTTAAGATGATTTTTGGTAAAAAAAACCAAACTATAAATTGATGACTCTTTAGGCCACATGATTAAAAGAAGACAGCAGAGAATTAAATCAATAAATGAACAAATGGTCAAGGTGAAGTCACTACAAAACTCTGAAAAACAGAATCATCAGACCCTACACAGTTATATGCTAACAAAAATGTTTACACAAAAGGAAATTAAAAACATTAAAAATATAAAATATTCAAATTAAGTAAGATAAAATACCCAAATTTACATTAAGACACCTAAAATAAGGAAATAGAATTATCTATAACGGTACTACAAAGAGGGAGAGGTGAGGAATTAATGTTACTGAATTTTATTATGTTTTTTAAAAATTAATATTAATATTACACATGTAATTGCAAAAACTTCAGAAAGAAAACACTACCAAATTCCTTTTTTTTTTTGACTGGGTGGCAAAGGGAAAAATATAGTTTCAATACCTAAATTAAGGAAGGATCAAACAAAGAAGAATTGGAGAGCAATGTAATTAATTGATATTAATTCCAAAGCATTAAATAAAATCCCATTAAATAGACTAAAGCAATTTAGCAAAAAAAAAAAATTGTTATTTCCAAGTAGGATTTATACCAGAAATTCAAGGATGAGCCAAAATTAGGAAAATATCAACACAATTAATCATTTTTTAAAAAATCAAAACTGCAAGATTTGTAGGATAGATGCAAAAAATTGACAAAGTAAATATAATACAAAATAGAACTAGAAAGGATTTTTTTTATGTTATAACATGCATCCAAAGCCAAGAGCAAGCATCGTGTACAGTAGATATTCATTAAAAACATTTCCAAAATTAAAGAAGAAAGCAAAGATGTCCACTCTCTCTGCCATCATTTTAGTTCTCCTAGAAATGCTAGCTATCTCAATAAAATGAAAGTAGTTAAAAATATGAAGGAGCAAAAAGGTACTAAAACTTAGCTGTGTGCTAATGACATGATGGTTAAGTTTAATTAGAAAATCCTATTGAATGAAAAGGAAACTAATTGTGACAATAGTTTCAGCAAAGTTGCTATCTACACAATAAAACCACAAAAAAAAATAATAGCATTTATATAGAAAGGAGGCAACAATTGAAAGGGAAATCTCATAGAAATGAGGACTGGAAATGTTTTTGTTTTTCTTTACTTCCATAATACTCAGCAGAGTGCTTGCCACTTATGCTTGTAGACTGATTATGTACCAAAGACCAGGAATGCTCAGTCTAAGGGTCCCTGACTTTTCTCCCCAATGATACTTTTAGGCTTGTACACTTAAAGAGAATGAATACAGAAGTATCTCAGATGTGTTTGGTGAATTCACTTACTATGCTTGTGAATATTAAATAATAGCTCTGTTCTGCTTGAATTTATCCATAGTTCAGCTGAGTTAAACAAATATGCAGGTTATTTCTAAAAGGAGAATGCCCTCTCTCATCTCTTTGTTTTATTTATATACATATATGTGTGTGTGTATATGTATATGTATGTATATATGTATATGTGTATATGTATGTATGTGTGTATGTGTGTATATGTATGTATGTGTATGTGTGTATGTATATACACATTAAGGGGGGGAAACATATCAAACAGCTTGGGTTTCTTTAGGCCAACAAGTTCATAGCATATTAAAAGGTTAGATACAAAAGTAAATTTAGGAAAAGTTTGAAACTCACAGAACCCTCAGCTATATTTCATAAAGCCTAGAAGACATGAAGGGAAACAGAGAGAGTAAAAATATGTAAGTATCACATGAGACATTAAACTTTGTCCTCCCCCTGTCCCATAAGAGGAAAGTCAAAGAAAAATGGTATCACTGTCTCTCTTCTCAGATCCCACTTTATCAGCAGTAAAAAGGTTGTCTAGAACACAGTTTGTATTCTGAGTCCTATCATCCTTGACTCCAGATCTTCACTCCACTCTTGTGGGCTCATGCCAGAAGCAGCTTGTAATGGCTGCTAGAATGTTTCTCCTGTGGCTTCCTCCTTCTCCACAAACAGAATATTTCAAGTTTGGGGTCTCAGGCAACAGGACTAATACCTTCCAGATTAAGTCTAAGGTCATCAGAGCTTGGGGGGAATATTGGGTAAAAAACTATTCTTTTCATAGGCAGCACTTTGGCTCTCCTAGTCCTATAGACTGCCTCTATTGAAGATATCATATATGTGTATGCATGTATGTTTATGCATATATACACGTGTGTATATGTATACATATGTATGTATGTATACAATATCACGTGTATATATCCCCTAATAAGCTATTGAATTCATACATTTCTATACATAAGAAGAGTTGTCTTTAATCAGTATATATCCTAAACAAGAAATTAGGAAAATTTTCTTAGCCACCCAAGAGAGTGTTTCATGTTTGAACACTGCTGGAGTAAGAAAGAGTAAAATAAACCTGAAAAATCTGTTAACTATTAACGAACAGAGAATGGCACTATCCTTGCTTCTCATTTTATAAATTCCATAATAAAAATATTTGTATATTGACTTAACTTATAATGGAAGGGAAGCAAATTTATAATATTTTAACTATGGGAGCTATTCCCATAGGGTGCAGTTCAATATGAGGTAAGTCCTTCTTGGAACATACCCAGGTAAGCTTAGTTACAGAAGCAAAAATAAGATCCTCCCATATATCATCATTCCAACACTTCAGTGTAATTATAGTGATAAGAAGCAATAAGAATTGTGTCCAGTCAGTCAACTAGCATCTACTGTGTACTGTGCTAAGCACTTGGAATATAAAGAAAGGCAGAAGGAGCTCAGAGTCCAATAGCAAAGACAGCATGCAAACCATTATGCAGAAATTCTGTGTGTGTGTGTGTGCGTGTGTGTGTGTACACACACACATACATACAAAGATGGAGAGAGAGGAAGAGAAGAGGAGAGGAAGAGAAGAGGAGAGAGAGAGAGAGAGGGAGAGAGAGAGAAGGGAGGAAGAGGGAGAGAGGAAGAGGAGAGAAGAGAAGAGAAGAGAAGAGAAGAGAAGAGAAGAGAAGAGAAGAGAAGAGAAGAGAAGAGAAAAGATTCACAGAGACAGAGAGACAGAGAGAATTAATTGGAGATAATAATAGTAGAGAGAAAGTAGTACAATTAGGAGAGATTGTAAAAAGCTTGTAGAAGTTGGGATTTTAGCTGAGACATAAAGGAAGCCAGAGAAGCCGGGAGGTGTTGATGAAGAGGACAAGAATCCCAGGCACAAGAGACAGTCAGTGAAAATGCCTGCAGTCAGGAGAAAACCATTACCCGTAACTGATTCATTAAGCAATTTGCGGTATGCCCCCTACACAACTTTATTGTTTTGTTTTATTTTGTTTTTAAGGAAAGAATTAAGTTGTATAATATGAAGAAATTAAGTATAGGAAAAATAAGCAGGTAATTATTAGAAGAAAACTTTTATTTATGTCTTGAATTTTTAAGAGAAACATAAATCTAGCATACATCGGAAAGAAGGCATTCTAGGGAAGATTGTCCAGGAGACTTTTACAACGGATCCTTTTTGCCCCAATATTGTGGTCGGCAATTTATTTGGGGGGAGAAAAGAAATGTTTTTAATAAGTGGTTGTTGCCATAGCCCTGCAAAGTGATTTGTTTGTTCCCCAATGGAGTCGCTTGACAAACTGAACAGCTCCATATCAGTGCCTCTGGTCATGGTTCTTTTAATGATGTCCAAACTATTTAGCCATTAAAATGAAATTTTGAGACAGCTCAGTGGGAAACAGATTGAGCAACCCTCAGATCCAAGGGGATACCTGACGGCCTCTGTGTGCCTAATGTAGGTTTGCTCTAACTGAAGGCTAAAGGAGTTATGGATGGAATAAGATATTCTTTGTTTCTATACTGGAACCCTCCATCAGACACAAAAGTCTGGGCAAATAACAGAGACATGTACCTGCCTGGTGCCCAATTTGCACCTTTTATGTAATTAAACCTCTCATCCATGTTACCATTGTATTCGCTCTTAAAAATACAAGGGCTAGCAATAAAATTGCCTTGTGCCAGTGTTTTCTGAATTACATACATTAGATCAAGAGTTTAATCTGCAGTTTCTAAATTTTAAATATTAGAAAATGATTATAGGCTCACAAGAGAAGGTTATTTGTACTTTACAGGGTTCATTTGGAGCACAGTAGGTGCAAGGAATTAACAACCGCCCTTCTATTATTGCAAAGAGAAGTTGCTTGCTTAATCTTCCTTGGCTTGTGCTGATTCCTTCTTTTATGTGTTGGCTTAATGTTTAAAAGACACACTAGTGTATTCGGGAGGATATGGTAAAAAAAGTTTGGTATTTACAGGGTACTAAAGGTAAGAGATACAACCTACCCATTCTCTCCATTTTTATTCTTAGTGGTAAAAAAGGAGTAATAGCACCATCAATAATGTATTACCCTTAAAACCCCAAGTCCCAGTGCTCATTCCCTGGTGCCCTTCGATCAATTTAGATGACTCTGGCTAAAGAGAAAATGCTTATCCAGAAGGATATTGAAGAAGCTTAGTGAAGGGAGAAGAACATTGTTTCAGGAGCCTGAGGGCTTGAGTTCAAAGCCTAATTCTGATTTTTACCACCTTTCTGACTTTGGGTAAGTCACTTCTGCTTTCTTGGACTCAGTTTCCCTATCCATGGTATGAATGGGAAGGGGGAGGATGGACTAGTTGAACTCTGACTTCCCTTGGAGCTAGATACTATGTCTTTCAGACCCTGACTTCCACAGACCCTGCGCATGTTATGTTAGAAAGTGTGAGGGCAGCTAGGTGGCACCGTGAACAGAGCACAGGCACTGTGGCACAGGCACAGGAGGACTTGAGTTCAAGTCCAACCTCAAATACGAGACTTCCTAGTTGTGTGACCTTGGGCAAGTCACATAACTCCAATTGCCTTGCCTTCCCCCCTCAAAAAAAAAAAAGAATATAAACTTAAAAAAAAAGTATGTTAAGCTTAAAAGACTTGAGTTAAAACAATTAGGTAGATAGGTTGCACGATGACTAGAGCACTAGACTCAGTTTAAAAGAATTTAAATCTGGCTCAGACACTTACTACCTGTATTACCCTGGGCAAGTCACTTGACCTCTGCTCTGCCTCAGTTTCCTCAGTTGTAAAATGATGCTGATGATAGTAACAGCATCTACCTCTCAAGGTTGTTGTGAGGAGCAAAGGAAATATTTGTAACATGCTTAGCACTGTGCCTTAATAACCACGTGTTCCTTTCCCAAATCAATATCCAAAGAGGTACATTAACTTGGTCAAAATACTTCACCTTTATAGGTTTTGATTTTATCTTTTCTAAAATTCAGGACTAGATGAACTATAACCTCCTTTCTGGTGCCTTTCTAATATTCGGTATCTCTAAAACAAGTTTCTAGTACTATATAAACTCAAATATACAGACAGACAGATAGACACACACACATGTACACGTATACATAAACATAAGCACACACACACACACACACACACACACACACATATATATTCACTAATAACAATAATAACCGTGATGATAACCATTATTTCAACTACAGGAGCTGACTGCACACAAACAAAAAAGAAGGAAAAATGGGAACAAATACCATTATGTGCTATATGAAAATCAGATTAAATATTTTGCTGCAGAAATAGTTTTTGAGTGTGAAGTTTTCTCATTTTTTTAAAGAACAACTAACCACACCCTAATAAATGCCTAATTATAGTGTCGTCCAAATGTATTAAATTTTAAACTAGAGAAGGCTGTGTCAAATATTTCTATTCTAATCCCAAGTCATACAATATCATATTTTTCCATATGAATATTTCTTAGTAATTAATGTTAATTAGCATAAATGATTTTATTATAATTAGATGTGATGCATGGCAGCTGGGTAGTACAGTAGATAAAGCACTGGACTTGGGGTCTAGAAGACTTGAATTCAAATGAGACTTCAGGTTCTTGCTAGCTGTATGACCCTGGGCAAGTCATTTTACCTTTCTCTAACTTAGTTTCCACAACTTTAAAAAGGGGATGATAATATTTGTAAAGCATTTAGCACAACGCTTGACATATTTTTTGGTTAGTTGTTCAATTGCATCTGATTCTTCATGATCCCATGGACCACATGGTCCCTGGGGTTTTCTTAGCAAAGACACCGGACATTTCTTTCTTTGGTGGATTAAGGCAGAGGTTAAGTGAGTTGCCCAAGGTGACACAACTAGTATAGTAATTGTCTGAGGCCAGATTTGAACTCAGGTCTTCCTAACTCCAGGCCCAATGCTCTATCTACTGAGCCATCTAGATGCCTCATACCTGTCATATAGTAAGTGCACTTTTTCCTTCTTTCCTTCTTCATCTCCCTGATCAATTTATTTTTCCCTATATTTCAATTGTCATGAATGGTGATCAAATAGTAGTCAAACCTCTGCATGCCCTCCCCCATACTCAGTCTAAATAGTGATGAGGTCTCATCTGTTTAAGAAAGGGCTGAGATCTTGGGTTTTCCTCCCATCTGTACCTACTGCCAAAGTCTTCAGGGGTAAATGATGCTGAGATGATCTCAAAAATCTGTCAGTTTGCGATAATTCTTGAACACACTATAAGCAAAGTATTTGCTAAATACCACTGGTGAACTAACCCCCCCCCCAAAAAAAAAGGAAAAAATTCATGTCCTTAGATTATCTACTTAGAAGTTGGGAAATTTTGCTATATTGCTGGCATTTATATAGTATTTTAAGGTTTGCAGTGTGCTTTAGGAATTTTATCTCATTTAATCTTCACAGCCCTGGCAGGGATGTTCTGCTCTCATCTCCATTTTATAGTTGAGGAAACTAAAGCAGGCAGGTTGCGTGGGTTGGCCAGGGTCACCTAGCTAGTCAGTGTCTAGGGTCAGATTGGAACTCTGGTCTTGTTGACTCCTTGTCCAGTATTTTATCCTCTGCTGCCTAGCTGCGTAAAGATGCATAAAAATGACAGAACTCACAAAGCAGTGTAAGCAAGTAAAGCTATCTACTCTACTGGAAACTGACTAGGCTTGCTGCCTCGTCTTTATCTCTGTAACTTTCCAAGGAGAGCCACTTTACAGGGATTCAGGCTATTCACCCATGCCCTCTACTTCCACCCCAGCATCGAACCTGGTCCAGTGTGCCTGCCTACCTGTGTCCTCCTCACTTCTGCATAAAAGTGACAAAATTTACAAAACAATGTAAGTAAGGGAAGCTATCTGCTAGACAGGAAACACACGGGAATGTGGCTTCCACAGTGGTGCACTATGATTCAACATCATTTTTATATGAAGGTATGACAGGGTAAAAGTATGCTACCCATTGGGGAATGAGTTCAGGCAAATTATCAGTGACTGGAGAGAAGCCCATTGAGAGAGAAAGGTGTTCAGGGACCTCCTTTGATGACCAACATTGTGGCAGGTGATAATGCTGAGGCCAGAGAAGTCCAAGAGGCCTTGTCACAACAGGCCAGAGAAAGCACAGCATAGGGGAGTACAGACAAGAGGCAGAAGGTAGCAACTTAAGGTAGGTCTGATCTGAGAACAGTGTCAGATATTAGAGAAGACTCTGGAGGGAAGTCTCAAGCCAGGTTCTGCCCACTATCCTATTCACCACAACATCTTTTCCAAAACTGACCAGTCTTCCTCAAACCTCCAGTGGTTATCTCCACACATGTTCCATCCTCTTAGCTTAAAAATCTTGACTCATATTTCATATGAGTCTTCTCCAAGAGCCTCCTCATCTTCACTCTTCCTTATCTCATATCACTCAGATGCCCTCTTCCATTTTCTCCTCCTTCACCCTTGTTTCACAAGAAGAACTCTCTCTTCTTCCTTCCAAGGCAACCTTCTCTAACGTACATGTGATCTCATTCCTTACTTATTGTCTTCTGCAGAAGATTCTTCCCTCTTATCATTCACATTCTCTCACTAATCTTCACGTCTGCCTTCCTTCTGACTCTTTTCTTGCTACCTATAAACATCCCCATGGCTCCTCTCCCCAAAAAAACAAAACAAAACAAAAGTAACCCTCACTTTATAGGCCCGTTCCTACTAGCTATCATCCTAGATCTCTCCTTGCTTTCATTGGCTAAACACTTTGAGAGAGCCATGTAAAATCAGTGTGTTTACTTCCTTCCCTCCATTCTCCATAGTCTAGCTTCTGACCTCATCACTCAACTGACACTATTCTTGTGAAACTTTACAATAATTTTCTCAACTGACAAATCTATTTTTTTTCCTCAGTCTTCATCCTTCTTGACTTCTTCGTAGCCTTGGACACTGTGAAACACTCCCCTTACCTTGGTACTGTCTTCTCTGTACATTGTCATGACATGACTTTCTTTGGGTTCTCCTCCCACCTCTCTAATTGTTCCTTTTTAGTCTCCTTGCTGAATGTTCATGTAAGTCATGTCTACTTGGCCACTTACCATGCATGTCCCCTAAGGTTCTGTTCTCTCACCATGTTATTTCACCTGGTGATATCATTAGTTCCCATTCATTCACTTATAGTCTCTGTGCAGATGATTCTTAGATATATAGGCTTAACTTCTCTCCTGACTTCTAGTTTCGTACCTCTACCTGTCTATTGCACCTCTTGAACTGGATGTCCTGTATACATGTTACACACAACATGTCCAAAACTGAGCTTACTACCTTTCCTCTCTAATCTTCCCCTCTTCCTAACATCTCTATTACTATCAAGAGCACCACATAAGCATATAGTCTTGCAAACTCATATTTGATTCATCCATCTTTCTCATCCTTCATATCCAATCAGATGCCAAGTCTTATTGTTTCAATTTTTGTAGCATCTCCTGTAAATACTCCACTCTATCCTCTGACAAGGACATGTGGGTGTAGACCATTATCATCTCATCTATGAACTATTACAATAGATTTCTGATTTTTCCCCTTTCTCAAATCTCTCTCTGCTAGAGTCCATTTTCCTATCAGTTGCCAAATTGTCTTCCTAAAGAACAAATTTGACCATGTCACCTTTCTACTCAGTAAACTCCAATGGCTTGTGATTACCCCCAAGATCAAATGTAAAATCATTTTCCTCTTAAAACTTTTCATAATCTGACCCATTCTTATCTTTGTCAACCTTATTTTTGCTCCCCTCCACATAATCTGTGATCTAGTGATGCTGGTCTTCTTGCTGTTCCTCCAATAAGACACTAGATTTCTCAACTCTATGCATTTCTACCAGCTACCCCTCTGCTTCTTGGCTGCCCTTGCTTCCAGCTAGTATCAGCAAAATTCTCACTTTCTGCAAAGAACCTTTACCATTCCCCTTCCCTCTAAAATTATCTTTAGTTCATCCTGAATGTATCTTGCTTGTACATAATTGTTTCTACATTGTCTTTTCCAAGCAGGGCAGGGACTGTTTTTGCTTTTCTCTGTATTTCCACTGCATAGCCCAGTAGTGGGAACATAAAACGTGGTTCATAAATGCTTGTCAAATTGGCTTGATGTGAACTAGGCATTTAATGATGCTGACTAAGAGAATCATCAAAATGGTATCTCCTATAAAAATTAGATGATTAACTTAGGGAATGTATTTTTTTTTCTCTCAGATGTGGACCTTGCCAACATTACCTATACTGACTTTATATCAGTTTATTATATTGTAGCTGTTTCTGTTTTTGTTGTTGTTTTCTGTTTCCTGATGGTAAAGTCTAGGTCTCAATTGTTCTTGGCATTGCGCCACATTCCTCTAGCATGAATAGACAATGCATCCTTAGGATTTCATGTAATACACTTCCTTTCTAATGCTTTTGGATTTTTATCTTTCACTTTACCTTATTTTTAAATTAACAAAAGTAAATTTTCTTCATTTCATACCCAATTTAAAAGAAAAGAGAAAAATGCTACTGATGAGGAAACTGAGCTCAAACAGGTTAAATCTCTAGTCCATACACAAAGTGGCAATAAAAGGTAGGACCTATCAACTTATTCTAGTCTTCTGATCCTGGGCCTAACCTACTAAGTTTGCTCTCTTTGCTCTGAAGGATGAGAGACAATGTCAAGTCTGGCAATTCTGCCATTGAGGGTCCTCCGTGAAAGAAATGATGTCTCCAATTCCCCGAGGTTGGAATTGGGCAACTCTCAGCAAGTACATTTATGTTAATCTAATTTCTTATGTGTTTTACAGAGAAAGAAAAATGGCAGAATTGCCAGTGTCCTCATCTGTAGCAGAGAGATAATACTGTTACCTGCCCTACAGTCTTATAACTGAAGGACGGGCTATTACGAAAAGGAAAGATTATTATGGTACATCTAAGATATATTTTTACATTGGTATGTTATTGATTCTTATTGTATGACTATCATTTCTAGGCTGATCAAAAATGTAATTATTTATTCCATTTTGAATTTACTCCCTAAGTTAACTATCATCAAAGCTACAAGTTTAAAGATTGAATAATTAATTACTGTAAATAAATAAACTATAGCATTGGTTATGAATATAAATGTTATCAAGACATAACAAAACACTACACTCATTTGTAGTTGACAAAATTTATTTCAGTGTCTCCAAAGAATTGTCAAGTCATCACTCCTTTGACCTAACAAAAAGACCAGCCCTCCTTGCTCAAATATTCTAGATAAAACTGCAGACTTCTTGAAAACAAACTAACTGGACATTTGGCAAGTGGTTCCACTTTTCATTTCTTGGTGAAATTTTCATAAGATTCTCATGCTTGCTTCTTTCTCCCTCTCCATGCTTCATAGATTAGGGTGTTAGATCACGAGAACAAGGTCCTGCTCATAAAAATATGTAAGAGCAAATAGAATTTATCCTTTGACTTCTGTTTCCTCATTACCTGCCATCCACATGTTTACATATATATCTAACTACCTTCAAATATAGCTCTTCTAGTGGTGAAGAACCAACTCAGATTTTTTAAGAAGTGAAAATAACTTTTCACTAGAAAAAAAAAAAAACAAAACGCTCTTTTCCTTATAATGCAAAATGAGCAAAACTGTCCCGGTGATAAGTGAGCCTTTTTTTTCACCTTGTGGCAAAATTGGCAAAAATTCCTCCCTGCCAGCTTTGTTTTATGTGCTCACACTACAACACAGCTTGATTAGAGATTCTTATTCGTTTCCTGTCCCACATTGCTGACGTCTGTGTGCTGTTAAATGGCTCTCATGTTCTGATTCTGACTCATGAGAATCTCGGTATTAGAAGAGAGAATGAAGTTCCTGTGTGTGTACACATAGTCAAGCAATCACACTATGTGTGAGGATATTTTTACATGTATATAGAAAACACATGTGTACCCATATCGACAGTTGACTCAGCCAGTCTCCAGCACACATTATACATTTCATACATATGTTCCATTCATTTACATAAGTTTGTGAACAAATGTGTGTTCACTATTCCAAATGACTCAAGTCAGTATGAATAACTAGTATTTTAACATGTAGATGTGAAAGCAGAATAAAATAGCAAGTATTAATTTTATAATATGGATGACAGCCTATTCTATTGTAGATAGATAGGGTCTTAATTCCACATGATCTTGGTTAATTAAAGAAGTAGTCTGAAAGAGAAAGAGTTGGTGGAAGGGGAGAGAAGAATAAAGGGAAGAAATAGAAAGGAATAAAAAAGGAAAGAAGGAAGGAAGGAAGGAAGAAGGATGGAAGGAAGGGAGGGAGGGAGGAAGGAAGAAAGGAAGGAGGAAGGAAGGAAGAAAGGAGGGAGGGAGGAAGGAAAGAAAATAGGAAAGAAAAAAGGAAGAATGAAAGCAGGACCCATAGCAATGAAAAAAGGAAGAGGGGATGGAAGGAAAGAAATAAAGATGACTTAGTGGAGACTGTTATAACCTGCCATGAGGAAGCAAAAATTAAGGCAATTAAAAGTCAAAGAGAATGAAGACTGTTCATATAATTGGGAAGTCATAGACACATGTAATCTTAGATTAGGAGCCTCAGATGCAAGCATGACCTGATAAACATTTAACAAAGAGCTATCTGGGGAGGAAGAGAAAAAAAAAAAGTAAGGTTGACATACTTTAGTTTAATTTGCATTATTAATATTTTCTCTATCACTCTCTTAAACCTAGAAAATTAACAAAACAATAAGTCAAGTCCTAAATTGTAGCATTTGAGGACTTCCGATGTATAAATATTCACACTGAAAATTAATCTGTGAACCAGATCTATGCAACACAATACTTCTCAGTAGTTGGCTTGTTGGACATGCCTGACCAGGGATCTCATATACAATATCCTTCCATAATAATTATTTAGCGATTCCTTAAAGACCACCAGTAAAAGGGAAATTACTAGTCAATATAACATGCTTTAGGACAATTCTGCTTTAAAGAAGGTATTCTATGTAGAAAACCAAAAGCTATCTCTTTGCAAGTGGTACCATAGAGCCTAGGTTTGTTTGTTTTTTTCCCCCTGGGGTATAGCAAAATAAGCATACTTCTCTACTATGCAAACAGCCCTTCAAATAAATACTTGAAGAGAATGATCATTCTCTCCCCCTAAGCTTCAATTCTTTAATCTAAACATTCATTCTTCCTTTAAGTACTCCTCAGATGGCGTATTTTTGCACTTCCTCACTAGAGATAGTGTAATAAGGGCAAAATTCTATAAGAGTATCATCTTCCTTATTCTAGATATAATGCTTTGATACTGTAATATAATGGCTGATATTAATGCAGGTCATAAATTTTGTAGAGAAGATTTGGGCTGCCATATCATGTGGTCCATTTTTATATTTCTGTGCAATTCACTGAAATACAGGAGTTTTTAGGATTTATTGATTTTGATAACATCTCTCTCAAGTTTTAATTAGAGAATCAATATTTTGAATTCCAAAGCACAATTTTGTATTTAGACTTATTAAATTTCAATCTTACTATATTTGACCCACGATCTTGACTGGTTTATATCTTTTTAAATCCAAAATTTGTTATTCAAAATATTAAAAATTCATCTCATGTTCACGTCATCTGATAGTTTGATGAGTATGCTCCCAATAACTTTGTTGAAATAATTAATAAAATATTGAATAGAATTCAAACACAAAGCCTTAAAGGTATACACTAGAGATTTCCCTGAAGTTTGACTTGTTGATCATTATCATTAAAGTCATGTTGTTTAACTAATTTTGAATCTACACTACTGTCTTACTATCTACCCAACTTTTTATCTTTTTGAAAAGAAAAAAAAAAGGGTATTGTGATGACTTTTGTCAAATGTCTTGTTGAAATCCAGGCACACAATATCTATGTCATTTCCATAATTCATCCCATGAATATCTTTGCTAAAACAGGACATTCTGGAGTGTCTTGTAAATTAAATATCTTTGTAAGCTAATAGAGGTCAGAGTTTCCCTTTCTAAATGCATAAAAACCACTCCTTTCCTAACATGTGATGGACTTGTTTTCTGAGAACAGATACCAAGTTTACTTGACAGTAATTTAAAGACTATATATACTTTCACATTTTGAAAGTATATGCCTATCCCCAGTCCTTCATCACTTCTCTTATCATCCATGATTTTTCAAAAAAGGAATAATCACACCCACAAGAATTATGGGTTTTTTTTTTTTACTTTTCTATAAATATAGTCTATTTTGGTCAAATCATCTCAAGCCCTTTTATCAATTTTTTAAATTTTTTTGAGCTCAAAACATAATAGATAAAGAACACTAGAGTTGGATGAGATATTAGAACTTATGTGCCTCATTTTACAGATGAGGAAATTGAGGCTCAGAAAGGGGAAAAACTCGCCAAAGTCATGCAATTAATAAGTAGTAGAGCCTATGTCCTAAGCCAACTCCCCTGAATCCAAATCAAGTTCTTTTTGCGCTATTACCAACATTTTTCCTTTAACTGTTATTTCACATTTCCAAGTCTGCAAAATCGTTTTCTTTGGTAGATAAACTCAAAGCAATATTTTAGTGGTACTGCCTTCTTTTGTTCCATCAGTTATCAATATCCTATCCAACCTAAGTAAGAATTATATCCATTCTCTATTTGCTGTCTTGCTCCCACTATAGCATTTCCAGCTATCTTGAGTGTAAGCTTTAGTGATCTTGATGTTATTGTATGACTGTGCCACTATTTTTATAGTTATCATCAACACACTTCTCTAACTTTTGGCACTAAGTACTTCTTTGCTTGCCATTACACCATGATCTGGAAGAAAAACTAGCAAAGGAGATTACATAAAAGCAGTCAGATGGATAAGAGAGTTACAAGGTAAGAGCAGTGTAACAAAATTTTGGAGCAGAGTGGGGCAGCTAGGTGGTGCAGTGAATAGAGCACCAACCCTTAAGTGAGGAGGACCTGAGTTCAAATCTTGCCTCAGACACTTAGCACTTACTTATTAGCCATGTGACCTGGCAAGTCACAACCCCAATTGCCCTGCCTTCCCCCTCCAAAAAGAAAAAAAAAAAAGAGGAGAGGGCCAGAGCCAAGATGGTGGATTAAAATCAAGGACTTGCTTGAGCTCTCCCCCAAATCCCTCCAAATACCTGTAAAAATGACTAATAGAATTCTACAGCAGCAGAATACATAAAATGACAGAATGAAACAAATTTCCAGCCCAAGACAACCTGGAAGGTCCACAGGAAGGTTCTGTTGTGCCAGTCTGAGAGAAGAACCCAGTCCAACAGGGACCATGCCAACACAGATGGGGCCAAAGTAGACCTCTGGGGACTGAATCACCAGCAGCTGTGGCAGTTTGACAAATGTCAAAGACAACTTGGCAGGTCCGTAGGAACCTGGGTGGGTGAAAGAAAAGCATGGTGTAGCCTGAGCTCCAGGGTGGAGAGAAAAGCTTGGTTAGGCCCCATTTCTGGGGTAACAGAGGCAGCAGAGGTTGCTTCCAGATCTCTCAGTGCACAGATGGTTTGGGGATTGAGTGGCTGACCAGAGAGGGATTGCAGGGATCTCTTCACCTGTGCTGAGGCAGGATTCTCTTGCTCAGCCTGTACTTTGATCTAGGTCCCAGTCCTAGGTGATGGCCTTGGGGCAAGCTGAAGGAGCTTGTGATTGTGGAGGAGAGAGCATCCTCCTCACAATTCCAAGGCAGAAAACAATGCTTCTGGTCACTCACATACCAGAACACAGACCAGGAGAGGAGTAAACATCTCTCCTTTGATCATACCACCTTAGAAGAAGTGAAGATTTACAGGTCCCTAGAAGTATCACTAAAAATAACTGCACAAAACCCCTGAAGCTTGGGACAGCATAGCCCCCAACCAACAGAAACAGAACCCTACCTTAATAAAAAGTTAAGAAGTTGAGTAATTGGCTGGGAAATTGAGCAAACAGCATAAAAAAACCTCAGACTACAGAATCTTACTTTAGTGCCAAGGAAGATCAGAACATGCAACCAGAAGAAGACAACAAAGTCAAAGTCTCTATATCCAAAACCTCCAAGAAAAATATGAATTGGTTGCAGGCCATGGAAGAGCTCAAAAAGGATTTTCAAAATCAAGCAAGAGAAGTAGAGGAAAAATTAGGAAGAAAAATGAGTGATACAATAAAATCATGAAAAACTAGTCAATAGCTTGCTAAAGGAGACCCCCAAAAATACTGAAGAAAATAACACCTTAAAAAATAGACTAGCCCAAATGGCAGAAGAGGTGTAAAAAGTTAATGAGGAGAAGAATGCCTTAAGAAGCAAAATTGGCCTAATGGAAAAGATCCAAAAACTCACTGAAGAAAATAATTCCTTAAAAATTAAAATGGAGCAAATAGAAGCTAATGACTCGGTAAAAAAAAAATCAGGAAATTATAAAACAAAACCAAAAGAATGAAAAAAAATAGAAGACAATGTGAAATATCTCATTGGAAAAAACAACTAACCTGGAAAATAGATCCAAGAGAGATAATTTAAAAATTATTGGACTACATCAAAGCCATGATCATAAAAAAGAGCTTAGATATTGTGTTTCAAGAAATTATCAAGGAAAACTGTCATGATATTCCAGAAACAGAGGATAAAATTAAAATTGAAGGAATCCACCGATCACTCCCTGATAAAGATCCCAAAAAGAAAACTCATATGAATATTGTGGCCAAATGCTAGAGTTCGCAGGTCAAGAAGAAAATATTGCAAGCAGCTAGAAAGAAGCAATTCAAGTATTGTGGAAACACAATGAGGATAACACAAGATTTAGCAGCTTCTAAATTAAGGGATAGGAGAGCTTGGAATATAATACTCCAGAGGGCAGAGGAGCTAGGATTAAAATCAAGAACCACTTACTCAGAAAAACAGAGTATAATCCTTCAGAGGGGAAAATGGATATTCTTTAAAATTGAGGACTTTCAAACATTTTTGATGAAAAGACCAGAGTTGAATAAAAAATTTGAATTTCAAACACAGGAATCAAGAGAAACAGAAAAATGTAAACAGTAAGGAAAAATCATAAGACATTTATTAAAAATGAACTGTTTATATTCCTATATGGAAAGATAATATTTGTAACTTAATGAGACCTTTCTCAGTATTAGGGTAGTTAGAGGAAATACAGACAGACACACACACGCACACACACACACGCGCGCACACACACACACACACACACACACATATGGCAAAAGGCACAAGGTAAGTTGAATACAAAGGGATGATATCTAAAAAAATAAAATTAAAGGATGAGAGAGGGGAAGAAAGGGGAGGTGAGAGGGAATCAGTGAACCTTACTCACATTGGATTTAGCTTAAGGAGGGAATTGGGTATGGAAATCTATCTTACCCTACAGGAAAGTAGGGGGGAAGGTGATAAAAGAGGAGGGGATGATGGAAGGGAGGACAAATGAGGGGGAGGGAGTAATCAGAAGCAAATACTTTTTAGGAGGGACAGGTTCAAATGAGAGAATAGAATAAATGGGAAGTGGGATAGGATGGAGGGAAATATAGTCTTTCACAGCATGACTATTATGGAATGTTTTGCATGACTGCACACGTATGGCCTATATCCAATTGATTGCCTTCTCAATAAGGGCAGGTGGGGAGGGAGGAAGAGAGAGAATGTGGAATTCAAAGTTTGTTTTTGAAGGGTGGAAGGCAGGGCAATTGGAGTTATGTGAGTTCACCAAGGTCACAGGGCTAGTAAGTGTTAAATGTCTGAGGCCTCATTTGAACTAAGATCCTCCTGACTCCAGGGCAGGTGCTCTATTCACTGTGCCACCTAATAGCCTGCCAAAGTTTTTAAAACAATATTAAAATTGTTTGTAAATGCATCTAGGAAATAAGATATACAGGCAAGGGGTATAGAAATCTATCTTGCTCTATAGGAAAATAGAAGGCAAGGGCATAAGGGAAGGGGGAAGAGGGTGTTAGAAGGGAGTGAAGATTGGGAAAAGAGGTAATCAGAATGCATAAAGTCTTGGGATGGGAGAGGGGAGATATGGGGAGAAAATTCAGAACCCCAAATCTTATGGAAGTAAATGTTGAAAACTAAAAATAAATTAATTTTAAAAAATGCAAAACCTCAAACAAAACAAAAAATTTTAGAGGAATGATAATATCAAGGAAAGGGTAGTCAACAATATCAAATGCAGAAGATATTATTAGAAGAGTGAAGACTGAAAGAAGACTTTCAGATTTGGTAATGGAGAGCTCATTGATAATTTTAGAGACAGCAATTTCAATCCAATGACAAAATCAGAAGCTAGATTTCAAAAGATTGAGGAGTAAATGTAAAGAGGGAAAAAAATGTAGGCATTGTCTGACACCATTTTCTAGGAATTTGAGGGGGAATTTAGGGAAGCTTTAGAACTATAGCTTGAGGGCATAGTAGCTTCCAGTGAAGGCTTTTGTTGTTTGTTTTGTTTTGTTCGTGAGGGAATATTTAGAAAAGATCAGATATGCTAAAGAAGAATCCTATAGATACCAGGATTTTGGAGATTAGACAGAATGGGTGATTGAGATTGTAATTTGCTGTGGAAAGGGGGATGGGATCAATTGCACATATAGGGGCCTGGCCTTGACAAGGAGAAAGACCACCTCATTGTCAGAGCATAGGGGAGAGGAAGAGAAAGTATAGAAAAATGTTGAGATATCTAAGATGAAGGGGACAATTGGAAATTGATATTGAATACTCTCAATTTTCTCAGTAAAGTAGGAGATAAGACATGAAGGTTTAGGAAGTTTGAAGGAATAAGAGAAGGTGTTGGAAAGGATTTAAAAGTAATGAAATAGGCAAACAGGGAAGAATAAAATGATTGCTTTACTACAACAAGGACCCAACTGCATTGGGAGAACATGAATTTATAATGTAACTAGTCAATGTGATTGAGACTTTCTCCAGCTGCATATAGCAACACATGATTAGAAATGAAGGATATGGATGATGGGAATAATCCAAGGCTGAGGTGTGGTACAAAATGAGCAGTTGGCTTAGGGTATAATTCCATTGTAATATCACTTCTATTTCCACCGCTATTGATCCTTACTTAATTCCTCTCTACCATGCTCTACCTTTCACTGATACACAGCCCTCTTCTTTGTTTTTCATCAATCTACCCCAGGTGAATCACACTTGCTGTGATTTCCTTGAGGTACTGGAAGTCTAATAAGGACCAGATGATCTTGTGTGTCAGAAATTTTTTAAAAACTGAAAATTAAGACAGAAAAGGAAATAAGAAAGATGATAAATGGAAGGGAAATTGGAAATTTGAGATAATCTGATATACTTCTATTGATTTAAGATTATGTGTCATTGTAAAAGTTGCTAATGCCTCGATTTAAAGTTGGTCTACCCTGTAATTTTAATATACAAAAAAGTATTTATTAAGCATCTAGTGAATCTAATGCATTGTATTATGCACTGGGGCAATTAAAAAAATCAATAAAACACAATCCTAGTCCTCAAAGGGCTTATGGTCTGGAAAGAGCAGAGATATATACATGGAGAAATATGAATCATGCTAAATGTGATAAATACATCAAGGATATACAGTGTGCTGGGAAATGAAATGAAGGAAAAATCTGGGAAGTCTTCATGGAGGGCATGACAATCAAGCTATGAATGAATGAATGAATAGGTCATTTGTTACAGTAGGGAGATAATGATGAAAGCATTCCAGTTGTAAGAAATGATATGAACAAAGTTATATAAGTGGGGAAGATAGTATATGAAGCATTCTGTTCTGACTACAGTGTCTACTGTAGAAGGTCTACATGAAGAAGATTTATCTGACAAAAGCCTAGAAAGAGAGTTTGGAAGAAGTTTTTGGAGGCTCTTAAATATCAAGCTAAGAACTTTAGACATTATTTTTTAGGTCATGGGGAGCCACTGAACATTTTTGAGGAATAGAATGATGTAGATGAGATTAATCCGGTAGCAGTATGAAAGATGCAATAGAAGACAGGATCAAGAAGGCTACTGCTGTCAGTAAAAGGTAGTTATTTGAAACATTGATCAATAAGAATATATAGGGAGGTGGAGCCAAGATGGTGGCATAGTAGCAGCAAGAAATCGCAGCTCCGACACAGCCACATCAAATATTTAAAAAATATGACTCTAAACAAATTCTAGGGCTCTAAAACACACAGAGATATATTTCCTGCTGAAGGCAGCTCGGCTCAAAGCAACCATTTCAGCTCTGAGAGCCAAAACCAGCCCAGACTGAAACAGCAGCTTTTGCCCCAGGGGCGGCTGGACAAGATGCCCCCCACCTCGGCTGGAGCTTCAGGAGAGCCAATCTGTGGCAGCTGTGGCAGTATCCAGAATTATCAAGCCATAAGAAAAAAGGACTAAGGTTAGTGGAACTTGGCTAAAAACCGGGGAAGAAAAGCAGGTCCGGCCAAGCTGCCTCCAGGGTAAAGAAATGGGAAGTGAAGGTTCTGCACCCACCTCCACATTGCCACTTCAGAGGTCCCGGCCTGCAGACAGCAGGGGGGCCAAGCAATTGTTCAGAGGCCAAGTGCTCTCACTTTGAGCGGCCTGGATCCAGATCGCGGTCTTGGGTGGTGGTCCTGGGGTGGTTTTTTCAGTGACCCGGAGCTGGGGAGGGAAGAAGCAGCCTCCTAAAAGCCCTGGCAGCTGGGAAAACCCCAGTGATTTGGGACAGAGCTGTTCCCTCTGGAAGCAGAGTTCCACAGAACTAAAAAACAAACAAAACAAACAAAAAAAAAACAACATTGAATGGCGACCATGAATAAGCATAGGAAGCAAAGTAAGAACAGCAACCAAATGCTAGATTCCTTCTTTGGGGAAAAGAAGGAACAAAGCAGGGAAAGGGAGGAAGACAATGCAGTCAGAACTTACACACCAAAAGCTTCCAAGAAACATGAAGATTGCCTAAAAGCTAGAGATCAGCTTCAGAAGGATTTTGAAAACCCAATGAGAGAGTGGAAGAAAAATTGGGAAGAGAAATAAGAATGATGCAAGAAAATCATGAAAAGAGAGTCAAAAACCTGACTGAAGAAATTGACACCTTAAAAAATAGATTAATTCAAATGACAAAAGAGGCCCAAAAAGCCAAAGAAGAGAAGAATGCCTTAAAAAGTAGACTTTGCCAGATGGAAAAAGAATCTCAAAAGCATTCTGAAGAGAATAACTCCTTCAAAATTAGAGCGGAGCAAATGGAAGCAAAGGACTTTATCAGAAATCAAGATGCTATCAAACAGATCCAAACAAATGAAAAAATAGAAGGCAATGTGAAATCTCTCCTTGAAAAAACCACTGACATGGAAAATAGATCCAGGAGAGACAATTTAAAAATTATTGGACGACCTGAAAGCCATGATCAAAAAAAGAACT
>CM053582.1:260922001-260944481 GCA_028627135.1 Pseudochirops cupreus
CAATATACTAAAAGGTGAAATACTGAGGTGAGAGAGGATTAGATTGAGAGGAAACAGGGAGAGACAGAATGGGGTTGAGCATCTCATGGAAGAGACAAGGGATAATTGTTACAATAGAGGGGGAGAACAGGAAGGCAAAAGGAAAAGAGTCAACCTTACTGGCACTGAACTTGGCTTAGGGAAGGAATGACATAAATTCTAAACTGGGTATCTTGCCACACAGGAGAATAGGGAGAATGGGGATGAGAGGTAGGATGATGGATGGGAGGGCAGGGTTGGGGGGAGGGTTGAAGGAAGTGTACACTTCTGTAGAGGGACAGGGATAGGGACAGGGTAGAGAGTAGAACACGGAGTGGGGTGGGCAGATAGGAAGGAGGGACATGTAATCAGTCTCTCACAATGTGCCCACTGTGGAGAAGTTCTGCGTAATTACCCATGTACAGCCTGTATTTGGTGGCTTGTTCTTCCAGTGGGGGTGGCTGATGAGGGAGGAAGAGAAAGAATCTAGAATTTAAAGTTCTATAACCAAATGTTAAAAATATGTATGTATATATGTATATATGTATACATATATACAATTATTATTACTACTATTATTAACTATATCCAACTGGAACTTAAGATACACAGGCTCTATGGAAGGGAGATCCATCCTGACCTATTGGAAAGTTAGAGGAGTGATGGGGGAGGACATAGGAGAGATTATATTGGGGGAGGAGTTATACAAGAGGATGGCTGTTTTGGGTGGGGTAGGAGAAAGATAGGAGAAAATTTGTAACTCAAAATCTAGTGGAAATGAATGATATAAACTAAAATTAAAAAAATAAAATATTATTTAAAAAAAAAAGATTGATCTTCCTAACTCCACATCTGGCACTCTACCCACTGAGCCACCTAGCTGCCCTTGCTAAAATGGGACAGGGATAATTAGGAGAAGGATAGTATAACCAATGACAGGATGAAAGAACAGAATCCAGGAGATAAGGCTGGAAGATATTGTAGGGGGAAATTAGGGATTATAGCTCCTGTGTCAAGGTGAATAATTTTGTTTGATGTGACTAACTCTCTCTCCAGTCCATCAACTTGTATCCCCCTCTCTGTACTGTCACATTATCTATTATGGGTAGAGATGGAGGTAGGTATACAGGAAGAAAGAATTGGACTTCCTTTTTCTTCTTTGAGTCCTTCCTTACCAAGACTTCCATGACTTTGATCAAGGGAGACATATGAGGTAGGGCAGGAAAAAAAAAAGAATCTATAAAGTGCCTACTATGTATTATACATTTGAGATACAAAAACAATGAGGAAAATAATCTCTATTCCCAAGCAACTGAAATTCTATTGGAAGTGGGCAAAAAGACAAGTACACATATAAATATATGGCACAAATATAAATTGAATGAATATAAATATATGCAAAGCAGTTACACACAAGATAATTTGGGGAAAAGGGCAATAGCAATTTAGGGGAAGATCAGAAAAGTCTTCAAAGGAAGAGAGGTAGATATAAGAAAATATTGCATTCTAGACATATTCCAATGCAACCATTTGGAGATGGGAGACAGAAGGTTATCTCTAAGGACCAGAGAGAACACGAATTTGACTGGATAAAAGAGTTCAAAACTCCAGATAACCTAACATGGAGGCATTTGGATTCTGGTAGAAGACATACTCCTTTATGGTGCTACACGAGTGGCAGTAGGCTCTCTAGACTGACTGCTTAGCTAGAACAGGCTGCATCTCTAAAAATTGCCAGGTTGGGACACTCCCTCTCCCTCTTTCCCAAAGTGTCAAGAGAGGGTGAAGGCCATGTCCACCCATAGGACTGACACCATGGCTCCATTCTACTCCTCCTACCCCAGGTGTCATAGTACATTAAGGGGTGAGCCTGGAGTCAGAAAGATCTGAGTTGATATCCAGCTTCAGAAACTTAACTAACTGTGTGCCACCACTTCACCTCCAGTTGCTTCAGCTTCTTCAACTGTAAAATAGAGATAGTAACAGCACCTACCTACCAGGATTGTTGTGAGGATCGAATGTGATAATAATTGTAAACTGCTCAGTCAATTGCTGGCATGCAGTGAGTATATAAATGTTACTTATTATTCTTATTCTTGTTACTACCCTCTAGCCCTGAGAAATGGGCTTCCGTGTGTGTGTTTTCTCCCTTGGGTTTGGGTTTGACTTGCATGCTTTCTTTGTCTTTCTCAGTTCTAGATACAGGACATGAACTCCCTAATGGATCCATGTGGATCCCCACATAGAGCTTAGTCCACGGCAGTCTTGGAGGCTGAATTCCAGGCATGGTGTACAGCTTACCAACCCAGCAGGGAAACCCTGAGAGCCTAGGGTGCCTGGGATTCAAGCCCAACGGGGCTTTGGACTTGGTGCTTTGTGAGACTGTGCGATGTAGGGACTGAGATGAGTGATGAACATAATCCCCTTTTTCTCCAAAGAGTATGACGTAGTGCAAGGGACAGGACAAGGATTATGCCTCCCAGGTGGTGGACTTGTTATATGTTTGTTCTTAATATACCTTTGGAGTAAATATTCCTTTGTAGAAATGAATTCAACTGGTACATTGTTTAATGTAACTGATGTTCAAGGAACCCCTTACAATTGAGCGAATATAGTAGGTGGGGGCTAGAGCCAATGGTAAGGAGTCTAGACACTCCAAAAACCCTATAGGGTGTAAGAGAACCCCGAGGAGGGGCAAGATGTAATATATCTGACTTCCCAGCACTGGGGGGCCAGAGTCAGTCACTGTAACTTTGACATCAAACTTCCTTCCTAGCATACAATTCTCAGCCCTTTCATTTGTATACTAATTATCTCTTATATTTGATGTACCTGACATTGAAACCTCATTGTAATCCATAGACTCCTACATGTCCTATGAACCCAGTTTTAGACATGTTAAGTATGAGCTTGGGGGGGATAACCATATTGTTATGCTTATACGGTAGGTTTTAGAAACATGAATCTGGACCTGGGGCTTGAGTGAGGGAGGGAAGATCACTAGAAATACAAGTTTGGGAGTTTTTGTTTTTGTTTCTGTTTTTAACCTAGCAATGATGATTAAAGACATGAGAATGTTATGATCCTAAGGGAAGAAGGCTGTCTCTAATACATAGATTCACTTATTTTATTTATAATGACAGTTAAGTAACAGGTCTGAACTGCAATGGCATAAACACTTGAATAAATCAAATATTTGCAAACTCTAGAATTAAGCTCATTTCAAAGACTGAAGCTGCTAATCATTCACTAACCCATGTCTTTATCAAAATCTATAATCTAATTTCTAATTTCAGAGACAGCCTTAGATCTTTCATGATGGAATTAAATCTTAGGCAATAAGAGAAAATACAAAAGCATACATATTGCCTATGTATGCGAAAACTAGCTAAAATTAAGTATCTTAATGGCCAAGATCAATCATTTTGTGGTCAGTACAGGTTTGGTTTTTTATATTAAAGGTCCCTTGAAACTTTGAACGTTTTTCACAGATAGATATAATCATTAATTCCCTCCCCCCAAAAATTTACTGGCCAATTCTTCACTTGGATCATACATCTACAGCTCAAATTCATCAATTTAAGAGAATAAGAGTGATTTCCCTAAGTTTTTTTTTGTTGATTTTTTTTATTACTTTAAATGACATAAAGCAAGTAGGTTATTTTCTTCAAAATTAATTCCATGAGAAAAGTGAATTGTCAGAAGTATTATGGAAATGAGCCCCTGTGAGCTGCACTGGTTTAGCTACTTTTAACAACAGTTTTGTGTTTTTCTGGGGTATTGCCCTTTTTTCTACAGTTCTATCAATTGGGTATCTTCTTCACCAAACAGTCATATCCCTAGAATGCTATTAATTATATACAAGTACTAGCTATTAGATTAGATCTTTTGTTGTAGAAAGTGAAAGTAAATTAGGTATTCATGAAATAGAGACTCAACACTCCTGAAGTAATATTGGATATTTAAAACTTTTTTTACATGTCATTTTCTCCTGGTTGGGAACACTTAAAAAGACTAAGAAACATTAACAAACAACTGTCAGTGAAGTCGGCATAGAAATCCTTCCACCTATCATTGTTGAGACCACAGACATTTTCACGGGGAAAAATATGCTTTATTTTAAAAAATTGTTTTAGTTTTATTGATGACTTTTGCCTTTAATTCATATTTATTTTTGAATGAGATATTATTTAAAGTTTTTTGGAAAGGAATTTGGGAGAGTTCAGGTGAATCCCTGCCTTCTCTCTGCCATCTACAAATTCATTTTAAAACAGTACTGAATACATAGGGCTTTTTTGGTTATATTTTTTCTGTCAATGAATTCTAACAGGATAGTTTCTGTGAGAATATATATATATATATGTATATTTATATTAAGAAATTGATTACATACTCAAAAATATTGGTAATCACAGACCTGAAGAATAGCATTGAACTAAGTGGTAAATAACAAGAGAAATTCTAGTTGAGATAACTCTGATCTTTTACTTTACCCCTAATCATATGTCATAGATAAAAATAGATGGAAATAGCACTGGAGGGGCCAAGAGAAGAGAAACACACTAATAATGCCTCAAAACAAATTCTGGAGCAGCAAAACCCATAAAAGGATGGGGTGGAACAATTTTTCCAGCCCAAGAAAATTTAGAAGTTTGGTAGGAAAGGTCTATTGCACTTGAGTTAGAATAGAGCACAGTCCAGTGCAGGCTACACCAGAAAAGGTCTGTTGCACTGAATTAGGAATGGAGCACAATCCATTGCAGGTTGCACCAGCACCAAAAGAAACCAGCGTCAGGCCTTGGGAGCAAATTAATCAGGGGCAGCAGTGAATGCTTCAAGAGCTCTCAGCCCATGGATGGTAAGGGGGTCAGAAAACTGGTCAGAAGATTACAGGGGTCCCTTTGCTGGTACTACATACAGGACTCTGTTGCATTATATGTATTCAGATTCAGATAGCAGTCCTAGGTCACAGTCCCAGGGTGAAGAGCATCACTAGCACAGCAGAACTTGTGGCCATATGGGAGTGGGAACCCTAATTACAGTTCAAGGGTGGAAAAGAAGGCTTGTGGTCACTCACAGGCCAGGACAGTATTAAATACACCTCTCCTTAGATCATACCAACTTGAAAGAACTAAAAGCTTGCAGATTTCCAGAACTAATTCTGAAAATGTTTGTACAAAAAGACTGAAGCTTAGGACAGTGCTCTCTCACCCCAGAAACAGAGCTCAACTTTAATATAAAGCTAAAAGTCAAGAAATAAACTGGAAACAATGAAAAAACAACAACAAAAAGATCCTGACCATAGAAAGTAACTATGGTGAGAGAGAAGATCAAAATACAAACTCAGAGGAAAACAACAAAGTCAAAACTGCTACATTTAAAGCTTCAAAACAGAATGTGAATTGGTTTTAGGCCCAAAAAGAATTGCAAGTACTCAATTTTTTTTTAATCAAAAGAAGTAGAAACATTCTTAGGAATACTATAACTAAATTCCTGAGCTCCCAGGTCAAGGACAACATATTGCAAGTTGCCAGAAAGAAAAGAATTCAAATATGGAGCCACAGTCAGGATAACATAAGATTAAGAAATTTTTAGTTAAAGGATCTTAGAATTGCTATTCTTGAGGGCAAAAGAGTTAGGATTAAAACCAAGAATCACTCACCAACAAAACTAAGTATAATTCTTAAGGGGAAAAATGGATATCCAATGAAACAGAGAACTTTGAAGCATTGTTTTGTTGTTGCAATTGGGGTTAAGTGACTTGCCCAGGATCACATAGCTAATACGTGTCTGAGACCAACTTTTGGGTGTTCCTGATTAAAAAAGAAACACTAGAGCTGAATAGAAAATTTGAGTTTCAAATACAAGACTCAAGAGGACTATAAAAAGGTAAACAGGGAAGAGAAATCATAAGGGATTCAATAAGGTTAAACTGTTTACATTCCTACATTGGATGATGATACTTAAAGCTCCTAGGAGTGTTCTCATTATTTGGGCAGTGAGGAGTAAACATAGAAAGAGGGCATGGGAAGGGGTGAATTGATTATGATAGGATGATATCTAATAAAATTTAGGGATGGGAAAGATGAATACCCTGGGAGAAGGGGGAAGAGAGAGGTAGAATGGATAAATTATCTCATATAAGAGACACAAAAAAACTTTTAAAGGTAAGGGAAAGATGGGGGAGGTGGGAAGGGAAAGACTTGAAATTTACTCTCATTGGAGTTATCTCAAAGAGGAAATAACATACACACTTAGGTATAGAAATCTACCTTGCTCTACAGGAAAATATGAGGGATAGGGGAAAGAGGGTGATGATATAAGGGAAGGCAAATTGGAGATGACGTCGCCAGGAGCAGAACATTTTTGAGCATGGACAGGGTGAAAGGAAAGAGACGGTAGGGTAACTAGAAGAAAAAATAGGATAGAAGGAAATACATAGTAATCAACTGTGAAAAAAAAAATTATACCAAGTATCTCTGATAAACGCCCAATTTCTCAAATATAGAGAGAACTGAGTCAAATTTATATATAAAAAATAATAATAATAATAATAGCCATTCCCCAATGGATAAATGGCCAAAGGATATGAACAGGCAATTTTCAGAGAAAATAATCGAATATATCTATGGTCATATAAAAAATGTTCTAAATCACTATTGATGAGAGAAATATAAATAAAAATAACTCTGAGCTACCACCCCCCACCTATCAGATGGGCTAAAATGACAGAAAAAAAACCTGACAAATGTTAGAGTCATTGTAGGGAAATTAAGACATTAATGCACTCTGGGTGGAACTATGAATTGATTCAACCCTTTTGGAGAATAATTTGGAACTATGATTAAAGGGCTATAAAATCAAGTACACTCTACTACCAGGTCTGTATCTCAAAGAGATTTTTTTAAAGAGGAAAAAAGACCTGTAAGTATAAAAATTTATAGCAATTCTTTTAATGGTAGCAAAGATTTGGAAATTGAGGGGATACCAATCAATAGGGTAATGACTGACAAAGGTATGGTATGTGATTGTGAAGGAATGCTATTGTGCTATAAGAAATGACAAACAGGATGCTCTCAGAAAAACCTGGAAAGATGTACATGAACTGATGCAGAGTGAAGAACCAGAAGAGTTTGCACAGTAGCAATAATATCGTACAAAGACCATCCGTGAGTGACATTCTTATGAATACGATGATCCAAGACAATTTCTAAGGACTTATGATGAAAAAATGCTATCCATCTCCAGAGAAAGAAGTAACAAAATCTAAATGCAGATCAATAAAAACTTTTTTTTAATTTATTCTTTTTTGGTTGGGGGGGGGTCTATGTTTTTTCACAACATAACATACAGAATTATGTTTTACGTGACTGAACATGTATAATCTATATCGAATTTCTTGCCTTCTCAATGAGGAGGGTGTGGAGAGAAGGAGGAAGAGAATTTGAAATCAAAGCTTTAAGAAACAAATGTTAAAATTTATTTTTATATGTAGTTAGAAAAAATGTTTAAAGTACTTTAAAAAATAAAATTAATTTTCATTTAAGAATCTGGGCAGTTAGGTGGCACAGTGGTTGAGTGCCAGAACTGGAGTCAGAAAGATTCATCTTCCTGAGTTAAAATCTGGCCTCAGACACTTCCTAGCTGTGTGATCCTGGTAAGCCACTTAACCTTGCTTGCCTCAACTTCCTTATCTATAAAATAAGCTGGAGAAGAAAATGGCAAACCACTCTACTATCTTTGCAAAGAAAATGCCAAATGGAATCTCAAAGAGTCAGACATGAATGAAATGATTGAAAATAACATATTAAGAATCTAAAGAAATATCCAAATACTCTAATATGAATCTGTGATCTCAATGTTATAGGTACCCCCTCCAAGGAAGAAAATCACAACCTAGCCACACTGGCTCATCTTGACCACATTCTTGAATGATTTCATTAGACTTTGACACAACTTCTGGTACCCAGGAAGCATCCACAATCTTTCCATAAATAAATGTATAGAGATGGGAAGTAATATAGCAAAATGGATAGAGAAATGGTCACAATCAGAAAGACATGGGTTCAAAAACATGCAGATGTCACCATTATACAACCCAGGGCAAGTGATTGAATTTTTCAGCAAATCAGGAGATTTTGCAAGACTGCTAATTGCAGGGAGGCAGCTAGGTGACTCAATGGATAGAGCACTCGGTGGATAGGCCTGGAGTCAGAAAGACCTGAGTTCAAATATGGCCTCAGACACTTCATAGCTGTGTCACCCCAGGTAAGCCATTTAACCTCTGTTTATTTTAATCCACTGGAGAAGGAAATGGCAAACCACTCCATTATCTTTGCCAAGAAAACTCCATGGTATTGTCCATGAGGTCACAAAGAATTGGACATTACTGAATGACTCAACAACAATGGCAGTAGATTGCAGAGAAAGCACAGATCTTTGTTGGCAGAAGGTTTCCTCCCTCAAACTCTCTTGCTTAGTCAATAGAGAGCTAGGCTCAGAGAATGCAAGATATGGGTTCAAGTTTGATCTCTGACAAAACATGACTGCATGATGTTGAGTAAGTCACTTAGACCGGAGCTTGTTAAACTGTAGGGTTGTAAAAAAAATTATCAACAGCAAAATGTTTCGAAACGCACAGCTATCAAAAATCAATTAAAAATCAAATATTTAATGAACCTGAGTTGTTTCTGGCAGTGCTCGCCCATGTTCCATTACCCAACTTCACAGCAGCTTAGGTTCCGAATACACAGCATGCACACTTTGTGCTGTGCATGCCCTCAGGACTTGCAACACCAATGAATGCTACAGAAATATGAAAAGGGGTCATGAGCAGAAAAAGGTCAAGAAGCCCTGACTTAAACTCTTAGTGTTATAAGCAGCTGTAATATGACGAGCTGAAGGAAGGTGCTATACTTCATTAGCTGAGGGAGGTTCCTCATATGTGAGTTCCTTATACCAATGAAATTGCAAATCCAGTCCCTATCCTACCCTCCAAATATGACATTCAAATTCCCTCATTTTAATGTAAGGTCCTTGTGGGCACAAGCTGATCTTCTTATCCCTAGTGCTTGGCACAGTGTTCGGAACATACATAGTAAGCCCTTAACAAAATCTCATTGGGGTAATTAGATGATATAGTGGACAGAGTGTGGACAAAAAAGATCTGAGTTCAAATTCTGCCCGCAACACTTAACTATCTATATGGCCCTAGACAAGTCATGTAACTGATAATAAGTAGCTATAATAATGGGGACAATAATACCTACTTCATAGGGCTCTTATAAAATTCAAATGAGATAATAAATAAGAGTGCTTTTCAGACTTTTCAGTGTTATACAAATTCAAGCTGTTATTGTCCATTAATTGATTTCCTGGCTACCTCCACATTCAAGATCACCTGTCCTCAAATCTGTTTGAGTGAGGAGAGGGGCTTGAGGTGAAAGCCTAACTTAAACCTGACATACTAGTCACAGAGCGAAGAGCAAGTGTCTGGTTACTTAGGCAACATTCTAAACTGTTTTTGCCCTGCAAAAGGGCTTAAGCCTAGGATGTATTACATCTAGGGTGGCCAATATTCTCAGTGCTGCTTCCAGATTGTGATTGGCAGTTACAAGAGGAAGGAAGGTGCCTGCTCCCCAAAGTGGGAGTTCAGATTTCCCTGCTGGCCTGTATTTTCCCAGGATAATTCCCAGGATAACACTTATTTGTATTTGATCAATGGAAAAGAAAAAAAAAATCAACAAAAATAATGTTTATTAAGTATCTCCTGAGTGCATAGCAATTATGCTTGGTGTTGAAATACTCTAGGTAGGATTCGACAGGGAGGCAGAGAGAAAAGAAAGGACTTTTCTCCTCCTTAAACAAGGTTCTAAAATCTCCTTGGCCTACTGTGTGAAGAGAAATACACCTGCCTGGAAGGCAGTGTCAGATTGAATAACTGAGTCCTTTCCCACGAAGAAAAGCTAAATTTCATTCTTTCTTTCCAGGTCTTGGGGTTAAATTCTTCATTACTTTAAAGTTCTAATTGTGTGATTTAAGCACATATGCTGAAGAAGATTATGATACTTTGTGCAAGCTTCCAAGAAATGTAAGATTAACCCCCATCCCTACTTGTACTGTATGTCACATGGTCACATTAAAAGATTTTATTGTTCTTCAGCTAAAGATTTTTTTGAGGCCTCTAACATTAAACTTGAATTATTCATGAGAGATCATTATTTATTCATTAGTTCCGGAGCAATCTGGCTTTCTTCAAGTACCTGCACTCTGTTGTTTCTTATAGGGAGATGTGTTAGGACACCAGCTTTATATGAGATGCGCTAAACCCAAGAGCTGCTTCTAACCACTTAACTTAGCACTGCCACTTAAAAATAGGACAAACTGCAGGGGAGTATAAAGGGAATCAAAGCTATGGGAATCCGATAGGAAACAGAGCCAAGGCTTTATTTCCTGATGGATCAATAGCTCACTTGTTAGACCCTCTCTCTTCGTGTTTACATACTACCTGACACCTGAGACCCAGAAAAAGAGATTCATCCGTCAGGCAAGCGACTAGATAAGTCTCTAAGGTTTCTTCCAACTCTATGATTTTATAGGTCCAGACTTCTGTAAGTCCTATCCCCACAAAAAATGTGTTGTATTAGACAATCTCTAAGGTCCCTTCCACCCTATCATTGTATTCCTCTATGTTCTCCTAACTCTATAAAAGAAATGGATAATGTGGACAGTAGAGAGCTTCAGTTCAGAATATGTCTAGAAGTTCTTAAATTGGGGGAATGCTCAATTTGTGGCTTGAGAGTAATATAGGAATGCGAGGGAAATCTAACAGAGGGTGGAGCATAGAGCTTAGAATCATTAAGAACCAGAAAATGAACCAGGAGAATGTGGGATTGGGCATTGGAAGAAAGCAGAAGAAAGACGTGAGAGAGAGGGGGGAAATGTTACTGGAGGTGTTTAAAATCAAAATAACTCAATGTATGAGAAAAATAATGACTGCCAAGAACTCACGAGAGGCAGTTTGGCACGGTAAATAGAGAGCCAAGGCAAAAAAACAAAACAAAACAAAAAAACAAGGAGAAGATTTATGTTCAAATAAGTTCTCAGAGGGCAAGGATGGTCTTTGGCCTCTCTTTTGTATACCCAGGGTCTATCACGGTGTCTGGTACATACATAGTAGGTGCTTAATATATGTGTATCGATTGACTGATTCAAGTCTGGTCTCTGATCACATAATGGCTGTGTGATCCTGGGCAAGTTAATTAATCGCTCAATGTTCTAAGCAGCTAGAGAAGACATAAAGAATGTATTTATGTATATTGGTGCAAGGAGTTCTGAGGAACTGACAACAATGAAATTACAGGTCCGGCCTCTCCTTTAAGCCATGGTAACTCATGTAGGCCTAACACAGGAAGACAGGGAAGATCTGAAAGAACATTCAATTAGTCAAGGATCTGTAATTTGATCACAGTTATGGGATTACCTCTGCCAGTGCAAATCCCAACTAACCTTAAACCTAGCAGACAAGTCTCTGACAGCTTCTTGAAAGTCAGAGAGGTTAGCTGACTTGTCCAAGGTTGGTAAATGTCATTGGACATACGTGTGTGTGTGTGTGTGTGTATACACACACACATATATGTCTGTGTGTATGTACATGTGTATAGGTATGTATATTTATATATGCATATGTAATGTCTTCTGGCTACATACACATATGTGTATGTATGTATGTATGTGTAGTTATATATATTTATATTATATTATATATTTATATGTAAATATATATTTATAAATATAAATATATTATATATAATGTCTTCTGGCACTCTTTATGGCCATGTTGTCTCCATTACAAAACTACTGACAATTGGATTATACCTCTGCCAATTATAGTCTCTCTGTTCTAGACACAAGGTTTCCAAAGTGAATGATACCACCTCCTGAGGGGAGAGGTCACTGGAATAATCTAAGATAAGGACAGTAGCCCTGGGTACAAGTGGGAAACATTGAATAAAAATAAGGGGATGGTGGAAGCATAAGGTAAAAAGAGAAGAGAGGAAAATTTTGAAAGACAGTACGTGTTTCATTTGTTGTGTAACAAAGTTAAAGTCATAGTGATTACATTATTTTCCAAATAAACACACAAAATTCAATTCATAACCAGTCAGTTGTCAAATCCTCGAAAAGGTCTTAACAAGCAAGTATTGGCAGGGGAGTGTGTTATGCATTGTATGGAAGCTCAGCATGCATGGACAAGAATATATGCATGTAATGGCTTGTTTGTAATATGATACCATATGATTACATGACACAATATTACATCACCAAAATTTTTATGCAGGAAAAACCCCACAAATTTAAAATAAATTATTAAATTTAAGATGTATCATTTTTTAAAAATTCTATTTTTTAAATGATTCATTTTTCTTGAAATTAAAGGGTTAAAGAAAGTACATTCACAGGCTAGCACTGAGCAATTTTTTTTTTTGAAAAGGGAGCATTAGGCCAAATGAGCTTGGGAACCTCTGATCTGTAGTATCGTGTTGTATTCAGGACACCACACTTTAAAAGAGGCATTGAGAAAGTGGAACATTTCAGAGGAGAAGGATCAGGATAGTGAGGATTCAGAGGAGAAGAAAGGAAAGGAGGAAGGAAGGAAGGAAGGAAGGAAGGAAGGAAGGAAGGAAGGAAAGAAAGGAGGGAGGTAGGGAGGAAGGAAGGAAGGAAGGAAGGAAGGAAGGAAGGAAGGAAGGAAAGAAAGAAGCGAGGTAGGGAGGAAGGAAGGAAGGGAGGAAAGAAGGGAGGGAGGAAGGGAGGGAGGGAGGGAGGAAAAAGGAGAAGAAGGGAGGGAGGGAGGGAGAGAGAAAGGAAGAAAAAAGGAAGAGAGGAGAGAAAAATTGGACACTGGGGAAAAAGAAATAAAATGGATATAGTAGAATAACCCTTATCTTTAAATATTTTGATGACTTTCATTTAGTGGGAATCTACTTATTCTGTGTAGTTCCAGAGGGCAAAAGTAAGAGGAATAAACTACCAAGTACAAGAAGAGCAATTTAAACTGAATATAAGACAAAACATTGCAACAATTGAAACAAGGTAATGGACTTCAATAAATGTGTGTTGAATTGAATTGTTAAAGTCCTCAAAGACAACACTTAGGATTCAGAGACCCTGGCTTTAAAATGCCACTTTTAACAGTTACCTTTTATGTGACCTTAGTCAAATCACATCTTCCCTTAGCCTATAAAATAAATAAATAAATAAAGGCCTCATACTAAATAGACTCTGAGGGGCCTATCAGCTCTAAATGTATGAACCAAAGTCTTTCTTCTGGGTCTTCTTCCTCATAAGAATTGCCAGTTTTTTTCTGGCCAAGAATCTAGGTGTAGCACTTCCCTTTTCTCTTATATCACTGAATGAGAATTTCCAAAAGTTTTCCTTAACTTTGATTTTTCTTAACTGACCATGACAACCATTTTTTGTACCTTCAATGGTTCTAATCTTGAAAATTATTGTATGTCATTGACAAGTTTGCTCTATTCTAGTTGGTTAGCCTCAAATGCACTAGGATTATATATACTGACTGACTACCAATATTGATAAAGTTAGCTTCTTGACTATATTTCCCTAGACTGACATTAAGACCCTTCAGTTCTGGAGGATGTATGCTCTCAGAACTTAAGGCACCTTCATTGCCAGGTCTGAGCCTAGCCTTCATTGCTGCTCCTACCATGCATTCTGCTCTCATACTGAGCTTTACTGGGCCACTAGGACGTGCAATGGAGAGAAACTCTTTCTGGTATAATTGCCTTATCTATAAAACAGGACCAATAATAGCACCTGCTTTCCAGTGTAATTTTGAAGATAAAAAATAAGATAAAGTACTTTTCAAACCTTAAAGTGCTACATAAATGTTAGCTATTATCATGATCTTTATCTTCATCATCATCTTCATCATCATGATGTACTTCTTGTTCAATTACCTGACTGTTGTTTGTTCTTCTATTATATACATACATACATACATGCATATACATACACACATATATTCATACATGAATGTATACATACATGCATACATATTCTAGATCACAAATCACAGATCATTAATAACAGGTTAACTCCCACATACGCTGTGCAATGATGATGACGATGATGATGATGATACACTCACATTTCCTGTCTTCTTCTTGCCCCACTACTCCTCTTTGAATGCTGATTGAGGTTGTGTTCCTCCTTGAATCAATTGCTTTCAATGCTTCAGGTTTTAGGGTGGCAAAAAGAAATACTTGTGTCTCATGTCAGAAGTTCTCACATGTAATTAAAGACCTTGGGTATACTTTGAGAGATATCTTAGATTTCTGGCTCATTTTACACACCCAGAAGATCTAGAAGATTCACTATAGGACACCATCCATCATGCTGTCAACTCCCCTTGTAAGCATGGTTTGAAAAGTTCAAGGGGAGAAAAGCTTATTTACAAGGCAAAGAAAAGGAAGCATACTTTCATCAGAGCTTGTGGGAAATACCTTCACCTTGTCAAGAATATCCTTTGCCTAGGGACCTGAATAGACTGAGTTACTGAGCAATAGGTAGTACTCTTGGCAGGCATTATCTTTCACGGTTGTTCAGTACATGATACCCCAATAAAGGTCTCTAGCTCCTAGGTTGTGGTGTCATTACTCCTTTTGCAGGACTTGAGTCATGGAGGTATTCTGGATTGCTCTGCCTGCAGTCTTCCACATTTTTCACAAAATAACTTCCAACAGATGTCATTTCTAGGCTTCTCTTAGATAAAAATTCCTTTCTGCCAAGGGCAAGCTCAAAATGGCAAAGAATGATATTCAAGAATTTGCCTGTCGTGGCAGTCTCACAATTTAAGTGCCAGATCATGCCATGGTACCCTCTTGCTAAAATTTCTCCATTTATGCCATGGTTCCTATTGATCTCCATATTCAGAATGGTCTTCCTTGGAGTCAGAAAAAAACACAAAAGTTCCCCTCTTATCATTCAATGATAAGTGACATGGAATGGATAAGGGCAAATTGTGATACTCTTGTGTTACGTTTTCCCTCTGACAACAAAGGGATATATTTCCTGCTTGTGTCTGCCTTTTCATGAGCCTGAGAACTTAAGAAAGCACCATGACTTCTGACTGACTGTCTCCCAAACCCCACAAATCCTTTTGAGCTCATTCAGGATACTTCCCTCATCTCTTGGCTAGGGTAAGTCAGCCAAATACTACCAAGCTGAGAGAAGGAAAGACATTCCTGATATATTCCTTATCATTTTTCAGACATTGATAACTAATTTTCACTTTTTTTCTGCCCTCATCATCGTGAGAGGATCATGACAACATAGGTGCCTCATAAATACTAGGATATTAAATTATCCTCTCTATGATATTGTAAAAATATATACTATAGGATTAAACTAATCTTTATAAATAATAAAATATTTGAATCTGTTACAGTGTTGGAGCTGCAATTTATAAGCAACATAATCAGCTTTACTATTCTAAACTATAGCCAGGGACAAAATTGAAATTAAATCTTGCCTAAGGATATTTTTGTATCTTGATCTCCACATTGAAGGTGCTATATTCACCTTGTTGTAGTCCTACATAGTTTAGTTCATTTCTTTTACCAATAATAAAAAAAAAAAGATCCCTAACTTGGAGTCACAGGTTCAAGCTTGGGTGTCTGTTGTGTTTGAGTGATTTATATGTTGTGTCTTGATGAGAAGCCCTTGTTCACTACGACCTGTTTTTCAGTCCTCCTGCTTTTATTCCACTCCTTTTTTACTGTTGGCTCTGAGAAGGAGGCCCATGAGGTATGTGTGCTCAGGGAATTGTTTTCATTTCCTTAAAATATAAAAATAAAAAACAATACACGCTAGAGATCTTACTAGACGATAGCATTGGTCAAAACATGAGCTCATAGCTTCACCAAAAAGCAAACAATGCATCTAATGACTGACTTAGATTCTGTTTTTACAGAAAGGACAGTGTTTGAGACTTGGATCAGATTTCTCACTAAACTGACTTACACCACCCCAGGAGCAATCTTAGGGGAAGAATTTAGTCTCATTACCAACCACTTATGTCAGGGGGAAAATTATTATGAAAAATATGAACGTATTTCCAAAGTTCACCATTAGGCTTGAGATGTAACAGGAAGAAAACATTAGTGACTTCAAGCTCAACTTACCGATTGTTCTCTTTGGTGGGAATGAGTGTAGAGACTTGAAGCATTTGTTACTCTTACAGCAAATAACTGAGGTACTGGCTTTTTGACCCCACTCGGGTACTAGTGGATGAGGGAAAGAAAAATTTCAAGTCAGATTCACAGAATGTGTTTTTTGCTCCTTTTCCTTTGTGGATAGTAGCCCTCAGGCATCAAGAGCATAAGGTATCCTGGTTTCTCCTTTTCTCAGCATGAGAGTCAGAAAGGCTTTCAACAATCTCCTGTCCTTAATAGCTTTCTTTTACCCACATTTTTTTGTCCAAGCCCCAAAGCAGCCATTAAAAGCCACCATCATCTATCCAACTACAGAAGCAGCAGAGCAAAGGGCCGAGGAGAATTGTCAGCTGCTGGCACAATGCCAGAGAGCCAGCACCTGGTTTTTTGCCTCTACTCCATGATGAATTGGCACATGAGTCCCAAGGTCATTTTAGGTTTAGAGAATTTCTTATGATACATCATGGAAATTGGTTCGTTTATGTTGGATATGCATCGCACACATATCAATATGAGAGAATGCATGAATCTATAATTTATGTGAATTGATTATGCATGCATATAGGCATGTGGATATGGATATGTGTACATCACAGAATCATACATTTTAAGATTGAAAGGGACCTCAGCAGTCATCTTGGATAACCCATACGCAAAAGAAACCCCAAATATAACATTTATACATATAGGTATATTGGCCAAAAATTAAATACATGTGTGTGCATATATCTCATTTCCACGCATATATGTTTGCCATGTATAAGCACATATGATATTCAGCTCAGATGTCACCTCCCACATGAGGTCTTTTCAGATCTCTCAAGATGCTAATACCTCTTTCTTAAACTACTTGCATTATCACTCATATATTTCAGATACTTATTTTGTATATGCATATATGTATTCATTTATTTATATTGTCCTGTAATATAAAGTAAGCTGTTTGAAATCAGAAATGGTTTCATTTTTGTCTTCATATCTTCATGCTTAGCAGTGTCTGCCACATAGTAGTGCTTAAAGTGCACATTGAGTGAATGGTATTATAAATGTAATATACAGATATGGACATATAACTAAATGCATGTTCACGCATGTTTTTGAGCACATATTTACTTTTCTATGTTATATATGCATAGATAAGTACGTGGATGATTTGAGTACACATGTGTTTAACTGGGAGGGATTCATAAGTATACCACTATGCTGTTTTATATGCATATGTATATATATATATATATACACACACATATTACCTACATTAATCTCATCTTCCATGCTCACACTGTCAAAGCCCTTCTGACCCAGATGTTGAAATTTAAAAGCTTTATAAAAAGTGACTGACGGGGCAGCTAGGTGGAAACCTAGCTATGTGACCTTGGGCAAGTCTCTTAACCCCAACTGCCCTCCAAAAAGCAAAAAATAAAAAACTTAAAAAAAACTGACTGAATTCCTTCAACTAACCATTCCTAATGGAATATGAAGAAACTTTTGCTTCTTAAGCCTAAGAAATTGATCAGTTGGCTCCAAACAAACTCCCTTAAATTACCAATTTTAGTTTTATTTTCTATCACCACCAAAATTTACTGGTTTCACCAACTATACATAGAAGCTGTTTAGCAGAGAGATCATTATTTTAACTTTATCAAGCCTGATCAAGCACCCAAGCAGAGTCCTTCATTTATTTTGTTTATACTTTACCTAATTTCTATAACCCTTATTTGCTTTTCAGTCAGATACAACAGATATCCCTATTATAGAAATGGAAAATGAGAAAAGAATCAAATTTTTGAATTATGCTACTTGGCAAAGATAAGTCTGGACTGCAAAGAAACTATAGTCACTCCTTGGCCATTCCTATGGGGGTAAATACAGGGAATGCCTGATGATCCAGCATAATGAAGATATATCAACTCAAGATTCCTCCCAGTTAAGAACTCCAACCTTCTTACATTCCCATACATAACAGCCCAGTACCAAAATGACTTCTCTGGGATTGTAACAACGGCATATCATGCAGTTGTTCCTTCATTTACTAGCATTCATTAAAATGTCAGCACCACATATAGGTTAATCTTAAATAAAATGAGAACTCCCTCTTCTTTATGCCTAAAGTAGACCTAGATATTAGATTCTACAGCGGTATCAGGATGTCAATGGTGGCATGGAGTATAATTCAAAGAGTTTGATTCCTTTCTGATTTTCTAATTCCCTAGCATGAAAGTGTTCCCAAAAGCCAACCCCAGAAAAATAATAATGTTCAACTTAGTTTTATCCCAATCTATAGACCCTTCCTGACTCTTCAAGATCCCACACTTCCATCATACCTAGATGATGCCAGATATGCATCTTCAGTGGAGTGACCTAGCCTATGAATTCTTGAATCAAGGGAAATGTTTCAATTTTAGAAAGAACTGGTATTCTTTGTCAGTGTTCTATTTTTTAAAAGCATTTACGTGTCTGCATCTTTAAGTCGGCTATGAAATTTGGTTGAATAAAATGTCATAAAGAAGGAAGGGGAGCCAAGGATATGAACACAAAACCAGGCACATAGTGATTTTTACAAACGATTTTTCCATAGGAAATCTGGCTAAAAAATAAATCTTTCCACTGTATTTGTCTGACAGTCTAAAAGCAGTGTTACAGCTAATTGCCTAAACTCTACTGCCCTTTATAAAGAATTCCTTTTTTCCTTTCACAATTGTCAAAAAATGAAATGAACTCAGAGTCTCCATATACTGACGTTAATATCTATTAAGACAAAGAAATGTCTGGAGTTACCCTTAACATTGTGTTTTTAACGTTTGCAGTCCGCAAGTACTACAAAAGGCCTGAGATTTGTGGGTTTATTTAATTGTCACAGAGAAATTAGGTGATGAGAACTATAGCAGGCATCCAGACTCTGAATTTTGTTGGTTTTACTGTCTTATGTTGCATATTAAGTGTCCGGAAAGGATAGTGTTTGACCTAGAAAAAAAGCAACTAGATGCGTTCCCTACCAATGAAGCTGATTATTATTTTTTTTTCCATACTTACACACTTCTTGACTTTTGTCTGGTCAATCAATTATCTGCTTTAGTCTCTTTTTGTGGGGGGGGGGATAAAAGGAGAGTTGCAGGCAATAGAAAAGGGAGAAAGTAGTAAACAGAAGTTCTGGGGGAAGGAGATAGAAGAAAGAAGTGAAAAGAGTAATGAAAGGTGGACTGGGCACACTGAAAAATTTCCACTCATTAGAAGTAGAGCAGATTTATGGCCACCAAAAAGCAAAAGTAAAACGTAATTTGTTAATTCATTTCATCAGCAGAAAATATGGCATGGTGGATAGAGACCTGGTCTCAAAGTCAGGAAGACCTGGGATCGAGTTATACCTCTGAAACTAGTATGTGACCTTGGGCAAATAAATCATTTGGGATGAGGAGGATGAGACGATCCGTCTCTGAACCCCTGGCAACTTTTAAGACTATAAAACTCACAGCTATGCCAATCTGAGTGACTTGAGAGAATTTCTTCACCTAGAGGAAATTAAAATCACTATAATTTTATCTGGCCCCCCTTTCCCTCTCCTCCCCAAAATCATATTTATTGAATATCTTCTATGTGCAAGGTACGATGCTGGGCTTAGAGAGATTTGAATTCCTGGAAAGCAAGGATTGATTGTTTTATTGCACTTTTGCTTTGGTTTCAGTTTTCTTGTTTTTCTTGTTTTTTGTTGTTGTTTTGTCTTTTTTGGTGCCCCTGCCACTTAGCACAGTGCCTGGTAAGTAGGATGCACTTAACAAATATTTGTTGACTTGATTTAAAAAAATGACACTCTCTTTGTTTCCATGGAGCATAGTCTAGTAAGGAATATACCACTTATACTGAATTGAAATGCAATGCTGAGGTGCACAAAAAACAAAAAAGGCAAATAAAAACAGGCAGGAGTGATTACTTCTACCTGGAGTATCAGTGAAGGCCAAGAATGTGACATGCGAGTGATGATACTTGACCTAAGCCTTGAAGGATGAACAGGTATAATATGTAAGTGGAACAGGGGAATTACATTCCAGATGAGAAAAACTGCATGAGCAGGGAGGTAGGAAACCACAGAGTATGCCCAGGCAATGGTAAATGGTTTAACTTTATTATTTCAAAGGAATCTCACTACTTTATAAGAAATTCATTTGTCAGAGGGTTGTATAAATTTAATAATATAAATAATTATGGTTATTATCAATTATCATTGATAGGTGATCCTTGCCTGCTAGCATGCCACCTGGGGGATTCATTTGTACAACAGCAGTAGTATACAAGTGATAAAACTAGCCTACTAGTACTGTACCTGTGTGTTCGATGATTAGGTTTAATAATATGTTAAAAATCCTAGGCAGACCTAGTATACATGAAGATAATTCATGGAAGATGAAGATGGAAAGGTGGGTTTCAAGACAAATCACAAAGGATTTTTAAATAACAGAGGAAAAAGTTTGGAATTTCGTCCTTCAACCCCCAAGTTAGGTACTTTTATGAAATGGTGTTTATATAGAACTGGGCAGCCAGTTTAAAGCACAGATTCTCAATCTGCTTTTTATGTTATGTACCTCCCTAGCTGTTTTGTGAAGCCTATAAATCCTTTCTCAGAATACTGTTTTTAAAAGCAAAAAATATATAGAAATTTGGAAGAAACCAACTATATTAAAATCTCTCTCTCTCTCTCTCTCTCTCTCTCTCTCACTCTCTCCATACACATACCTTATATACATAGAGAGATAGATAGATATACACATAGATCTACATGGACACATATATATACAAACATGGATGTATATACATATGTACATATATGTGCATATATATGCATAATATATATATAGATATATAGTTCATGAACCCTTAGATTAATAACCCCTTCTCTGAGTCTAAAGACATCCCATAGTTTCTATTCTATATTCAAAAAAATAAGCCAAGTCCTTCATGCCCAAGGAGCCATTTTGTTTTGGTAGAAGCAATAAAACTCGACAACTCCCCCACAACCACCTCAAATACCTACCCATAAAATATGACTCTAAACAAATTTTAGGGCTCCAGAACTCATAAAATTACAGAAAAACACATCTCCCGCTGAAGGTAGCTCAGCAGGCGGGACTGGAAGGGCTCATCACAGCGCACTGGGAGCTGAGCCCAGACCAACCTGAAACCAAGGCTTGACCCTGGGACAGCAAGGACAAGCCACAGCTGGAGCCTTCAGGAGACTGGATCAGTGGCAGCTGTGGCAATTTCCAGAATTATCAAGCCATAAGAAATAAGGACTAAGTGAAAAGTTAGTGGAACTTGGCTAAATTTGGAGGGAGAGGATCTGGCCAAACTGCCCCCAGGCAAGGAAGCAGCAGAAGTGGTGGCCCTGCAGCGGCTTCCACATGGGTGCTTCAGAAGCTCCTAGCCTGCAGATTGCAGGGGGGGCAAGCAATCATTCAGAGGCTAAGTACTCTTGCCTTAAGCTGCCTGGATCAGGATCATGGTCTTCAGTGGTTGTCCTAGGGTGCATTTTCAGTGAGCCAAAGTGGGTGGGGGCTACAGTGGCCCCCTAATAGATCTGGCAGCTGTGAAAACCCCAGTGATTTGGAACAAAGTGCTCCCTTCTGGAAGCAGAGTTCCACAGAGCTAGAAAATCAAGTAATTTACTGGCAACATGAGCAGGCAAAGGAAGCAAAGTAAGAACAGCAATCTAATTTTAGATTCCTTTTTTGGGGACAAAAAGGATCAAAGCATGGAATGGGAGGAAGACAGCACAGTCAGAGCTCCCACACCAAAAGCTTCCAAGAAAAATGTAGACTGCCTAAAAGCCATACATGAGCTTAAGAAGGATTTTGAAAACCAAATAAGAGAAGTATTGGAAAAATTGGGGAGAGAAATGAGAATGATGCAAGAAAATCATGATAAGAGAGTCAACAACCTGACTGAAGAAAATAACGCCTTAAAATGTAGATTAACTCAAATGGCAAAAGAGGCCCAAAAAGCCAATGAGGAGAAGAATGCCTTAAAAAGTCAAATTTGCCAGATGGAAAAAGAATCTCAAAAGCATTCTGAAGAGAATAATTCCTTCAGAATTAGAGTGGAGCAAATAGAAGCAAATGACTTTATGAGAGATCAAGATACTATTAAACAGATCTAAACAAAATTAACAGATCTAGGAGAGACAATTTAAAAATTATTGGACTACCCTGAAAGCCATGATCAAAAAAAGAACC
>CM053582.1:260944981-260968147 GCA_028627135.1 Pseudochirops cupreus
TTTTGAAAAAGATCCCAAAAAGAAAACTCCTAGGAACATTATAGCCAGGTTCCAGAGTTCCCAGATCAAGGAGAAAATATTACAAGCTGCCAAGAAGAAACAATTTGAAGACTGTGGAAACACAATTAGGGTAACCCAGGATCTAGCAGCTTCTACATTAAGGGATTGAAGGGCCTGGAATATGATATTCTGGAGATCAAGGGAGCCAGGATTAAAACCAAGAATCACTTACCCAGCAAAATTGAGTATAATATTCCAGGGGAAAATATGGTCATTCCATGAGATAGAGGACTTTCAAGCATTCTTGCTGAAAAAAAAAACAGAACTGAAAAGAAAATTTGACACTCAAATACAAGAAGCATGAGAAAGTAAACATGGAAAAGAAATCATAAGGAACTTATCAAAGTTAAACTATTTACATGCCAACCTGTAAAAATGATAATTGTAACTTAAGAAACTTTTCTCAGTATTAGCATAGGTGAAAGGAATACAAATGTATATACACATATACATAGTCATACGTCTATATAGGAGGATATATGTGTGTGTGTGTGTGTGTGTGTGTGTGTGTGTGTGTGTATGAATACATATCTGAGTCTATGTATATATGTGTACATAGAGGGCACAGGATCAATTGAATAGGAAGGGATAATACTTTAAAAGGTGAAATTATGAGGTGGGAGAGGAATAGAATGAGAGGAGATAGAGAGAGACAGAATGGGGTTAATCATCTCATATAGAAGAGGCAAGGGATAACTGTTACAGTGGAGGGGAAGAACAGGGAGGCAAAAGGGAAAGAGTCATCCTTAGTCTCATTGAATTTGGCTTAGGGAAGGAATGACATAAACTGGGTATCTTGCCCTTACAGGAGAGTAGTGGGGAAGGGGATAAGAGGGGGGATGATGGAGCAGAAGACAGGTTGGGGGGGAGGGTATTTAGAAGCACACACTTTTGCAAAGGGACAGGGTCAAAGTAGAGAATAGAACAAGTAGGGGGTGGGATAGGATGGATGGAAATCTAGTCAGTCTTTCTGGAAACCATGGAAATGTTTTACATAACTACACATGCTCAACCTATGTTGAATTGTTTGTCTTCCCAGTAAGAGTGGGTGACAAAGGAGGAAGGGAATCTGGAATTAAAGTTGTAAAATCAAATGCTAAAAGAAAAAGAAAATGGGCACTATGGTAAATAGTGTCTTCTTTCCCTTAAATTTTCTTCCCCCCCATCTTTGTCCCCTAAAATGGAGCCAAATCTATTTCTTTATGTGAGCAAGTTTTGTTTTCTCCCCACTTTGACCCCTGACTTGTTAGGAACAATTTGAAAAATATTTTGCAGTTTCTGACTCTGTAAAAGGAGGAAAAAAGAATTCTGAAATTTGGACTGGATTTTAACTGATAGTATAGACATTTTATCTGAATTTATAGGAGACAATGAGTGGGGCACAATTAAAAGAAACTAGCATTAATGTAATTTTACTAATTTAAACAACCATACCAGAGCTCATTTATCTAAATAAATGTCCTCTTTCAAAGCACTCATCTTGGGAGTTTATTTGCTTATCCCAATGGTGATGCCACATTTCAAAACGTTTTAGAAAATCTGGCATCACCTTTATAGCCTACAGCAGGTTCTTTTGAATATCTGCATTGATGGCCGAGATTCATCCACTGAGGATGGATTTTTGGAACCAGTCAAAAGTCATTTAGAGACAAGTCTTAGGTGGTAAAGAAATAACTTCAAATTATTTTTCTGAGCAAGAGTTTCTGCTGAAACTGAGATTGACCTTTTGGAGTTTCACTCTGAGATATAAACTTCATCTTGAGTCATTTGCACACTGTGATTTATGCTCCATTATATGTATGAAAAAGAGAAAATATATGTAATCAGAATGTGAGTGGTGGAACAAGGATAGAGAAATCTGTGCTAGGTGTTCTTTCTACTTCCTGTCAGAAAGAAAAGGATTTGAGACACAGTTGAGGAATAAAAAGTGTAATAGAGCGTTTTGGTGGTACCAACTCCGAGGAAGAAATAAACTTTGAATTAATTTCCTCATAGGCAAAATGAGATTAGATAACACCTAGACACCTAGATAGCACCTAGCTAACAGAATCACAAGGATGCACAAGGAAAGTGTTCACATTACCTTTCGGAAATCTCAAACTTGATGTCTTTTCAGCTTCTCAAACTTAACATATCCTGAATAGAACTCATTTTTTTTTTTACCCATCTACCTGTTCTTCTAACCAGTGCCTGGATTTCTGTCAAAGGAAGCACTGTCCTTTCAGTTAGCCACATTCACAACTCAGAGTCATGCTTGATCCCTTTATTGTCACTCCACATATCCAATCATTTGCCAGTTTTTTTGTCAGTTCTACCTCCAAAACCTTGTTCCGATCCAACCCCATCTCCCTCTACTCACATGGCCATCATCTGAGCTAATGGGACCTACTGCAATAGCCTCCCATTTGGTCATACTGCCTTAAGTCTCTCTCTCTCTCCAATGCCTTATCTGTAGTGATGCCAAAGTTATTTTCCTAAAGCACAGGTCTGACCGTATCCCTCACTTACTCAATGAATTCCCTTTAATCTCAAGACAGGATCCAAACTAGTATTATACATCCATCATTCCTCCCAACTCTAGATTTCAGCCAAAATGACTTTCTTCATCCTTCCCACACTGGCACTCCACTTTGCAGTTCTTTACTTTTGAACTTCCTGTTTACATGGTTGGAATATATTTTACTCACCTTTGTCTCATAGAATCTCTACTTTTCTTCAAAGCTCTGCTCAGCATTGCCTCCAATATGACTCCTTTCTTCATCTTCCTTCTCCCTCCCCCAGCCATGGCTAGTAACTTCTTTTGAGTTTATTTTATATGTTTTGCATGCAATCATTTACGTACATGCTGTGTACGATGGATGAAAATAGATGAAATATAAACTGGATGAAATATAAGCTCCTTGAGGGAAGGATTTGTTTCACTTTTGTCTTTTTATCTGCAGCATTTAGCACAGGGACTGACACATAGTACTTCAAAAATGTATATTGATTAACTGATGAGGACAGAGATTGTCTATTACCCTTATAGGGCCTTCCCAGAATCTCCCTCCTTTTGATACCAAAATATAGACTCCTGGGATTGGAGAACAAAAATTCCTACCATTGTTACTAACCTTGTGACCTTGGGCAAGTCACTTAACCCCAACTGCCCTGCCTTCCCCCCTCCAAAAGGGAAAAAAATTCCTACCATTGGGAAGAAAGTAATAAGTCTTCATATCACTTTGTGTACTTCATTGATCATTTGTTAACTTAAGCCTCTATAGCTGCTTGCAGTGTAAAACCAAACAAGTAAACAAAAAAAAAGCTTTAGTTATTCCAAAAAGTGGTAAATCATCAGTCATTAATGGGGTTTAAAAAATAAGATCTCTAAACTGTCTCTGAAGACAATTCCAAAAAAAAAAAAGATATCAAGAAATATTTAGGAAAGGGCATGTCTCCAAATGTGAAACCTACTAGGGTAACTACTTAGAAGGGAACATTCATTTGGATATATACATTCAAATCCATTCTTTAATTTAAAAAAATCATTACTTTATCATACTTTCTATCATCAGAAACTATGTATGCCAAGAACCCACCCAATCTGTTCAATTGCTCTTATGGCTTGGATGAGATGGGACTCAATTTCTCTCTTCCTTCTGGTGAGATAGGTGGAGGACTGACCGTAGTGTCTGTTCTATCACTGCCTCCCAAGATTCTCCAGGTCTTACCTTTGGTCTTACCTCTATGCCCTGCAGACCCCTGGCACTGTCTTCAGACCTACTGATATAATCAAAGAATGCTGAGCCTTGTCGTTTATCCCATCACTGACCTCTTACTATGTTTGTGCTTTTCCATGTGCCCTGAAGCTAAAATTTCTTTTTGTGCTAACTTCCTGGATTATAATGTGAGCTCCTTAATAGCAGGAATTGTGTGTTTTTTTCTCCTATTTTCATCTTCAGAACTTAGCACAGAGCTTGACACATAATGAGTTTAATATTTCTTTTGTTAGTTCATTAATGCATGTATTCATTCATTTATATTTCTTATACCTTATTTAAAATGGACATAATTATGTAAACTGACTCCCTCTACCCAAAATAAGTATAGTTAAGCCAAACATATCAATGTATTGTCAATGTCTAAAAGGTTTATCTCATTCCACCCCTCTTATGCAGTGCCACTATCCCAAGCTCCTTTACCTCTAAGCCAGAGAAAAATCTATGTGTCATCAATTGATCAACCATCCAGGCACTAAACAGCAGACTATGGCCAAGTATGCTTATCTCAATTCAGGGGTAGATGTGAAACATACACTGAAACCTCAAACCCTCTAGAGAAAGAAAGATAAGTAACTCCATTAGCCTTGGTTCTCAGCACACATTCTAAGACTAGTTACGGGGAAAAAAAGAAGTTGTGCCTTGGTCTATTAATGCTTTGAGAACTTCTTTTATTTTCATATGCAGTTCTTAATATACTTTGGAGGAGTCTTGACCTATGATTTCATTGATATAGAGAACTCTTGATAAGGAAATATCCTCAGCCAATGACAAGGCAGCACTTACACTCAGATTTATAGTCTTACAGAGTTGCCAAGGACATTGAATGATAAGTGACTGACTCAGGCTCTCACAGCTGATATACATAGAGATGGAACTTATAACTCCATTCAGGACTCTCAGACTAACTTTCTATCAAGTTTGCCATTTTCCCTTTCTATTATTATAGTACAATTTGACAACTCTAGTTTCAGTTGATAAGTTACTAATCAAAATTGCCCTCTAAATTATTGGCATACTGAATGATATGTTTTGAAAATGTCTATTTTTTAAATTGAAAAGCAAATATTTTTATAACCCTCTTTGTGCCTCCACTTGTGCCCCCTTCTCCCCTCCACAGTATACCTTCAACCATACCTCACAATGACAGGACGTATGGGGTGATTTACAAAGGGCTTTATATACATTATTTAATCTGGGCTTTGCAATAGCCTTATGAGGTAAGTATTGCTGGTATTATCGTCATTTTACAAATTAGAAAACTGGGGCTCAGAGGGGAAGAAAAATGACACCAACAGTTAGAGAGCTAGCAAGAATTGACCCCAAGTCTCTGACTATGGGTCAAATACACTCCCCTTTATGTCAGAAGCCACACCTTCCCAACATTTCTGAGTCCCTTTTGCAATCCATAGGGAAATAGGAAAAAAAGGCAGCTGTTGGGAACCATCTCCCTTGCTCTACTGGGAGATTTTACATTGTCCTTCGAGTCTCTTGAGCAGACATTCAATAAACACTTGTGGAATTGCTTTGAGTTAACCTCCCTGAAACTGAGTAACTGCTATTCTGCAAGTAAGCAATTCCTGTAAGTTTAGAGAGTTTAACTGAAATGGGTATTGTATAAAGTGCCCTGCTTTATGGAGCCTTAGAGGTTTCTGAAAACACTAGAAAAACTGCCAGACTCAGAAAAGGTAGGGAACTATTACTAAGGCCTGATATTGGGATTTCGAGGTTCATAGCTAGGGGAATAGTTCAGGTAATGGGCCCACAACCCCCTGTGGAGGATCAGTTTGGCATTATCTTTACCAATGTGACCCGTTATCCCTTTTGAATATAGTATAGAGTGCTTAAAAAAAAATCCAGTTCAGTTTGAATAACAATTACAACAACTCCCATTTGTATAATGTCTGACTACGTACTGGTTACTATGCCAAATGTTTTACAGATATCTCAACTGATTCTCACAATAGCTCTGGGACATAGGTGCTATTGTCATCCCCAAAGAGGCTCAGTAACTTGCCCAAAGTCATACACCTAGGAAGTATCTGAGGCTGGATTTAAGCTCAATTCATCTTGACTTCAATCACCTCCCTTCCTTTTCTCCTCCCATCCACTGCACCACCTAGCTGCTAGAAAAATGGGTTTCCACACCAGGAGGTCCTTACATGACAAAATCACCAGACCCTCACCCTTAGGTTATGTTTATAGACACTTTCTGTCTATCCTGTTAACAATATGCTTAACATTTATTGTCTCATTTAAGCTTTACAACAACCCTCTAAGATCAATACTACAGGTCTTTTTTAAACAGATGAATAAAACACTGAGGTTCAGGGGCAAGGAGAGAATTGCCAATGGTGCCAGAGGTTCTAGGCAACAGGCAGGGTTGGAACCCAGCTCTTCCTGACTCCTCACTCAGCACTCCATACATTGTGACATGCTGCCTCCTTGAGGAAGCAATGTGCTCTGGGGAACTTTGTTGAGCTTTGAGGTTCCTGCATTTATCATTTTAACATTATTCAGTACAGAACAATCAGAAAGCCGAGACTTTGTTCAACAGCAAGAATAAGACATATAACAAATATTACAGATTTGACTCTGGGTTTCCTGACCTCAATGTGGGGGGAGAAAAGAAAAAAGAGCTTCATTTAAGGGCATTAACAAAGAGGCACATTGAGCCCAACTTAGTCTGGTAAAACAAGGGCAAAGACATTCTTTAAACCCAAAGGTCAGCCTCCTGAATTATGAAGGTATTTACCCATTACTGGCCAACTTTAAAGGATATCATAACATCAATATTTTTTGCAGAAAGCTGGATATTCAATGATCCTATTTGATACCCATGGGAATACAACAATCCAAATGGTCATCGAATAAAAGTGAAACTGAATTTATCAAATGTATTCACTTGGAATTAAGATACATATTTTAAACTACCTTCAGCTCTGGGACAATTGATTAGAATTTTATTTTTCTTGTTCCACAGTGGAACTACTTGGAGCCTGTGCATTCGGGGTCCCTCAGGGTCAAATGTTAAATCGATCGATTTTCACAGGAAGTAACTTGCTATTTAAAACCACTACCTGAACCTAACAAGGGTTTTATGCATCATCCTTCATATCAGCTTAAATTTTCTGTCTTAAATCAACTGCACTAAACAGCTCTTCCTGTCTCCTTCATGGAGAATCCCCGTTCTGTGTTTGTGTTTGTGTGTGTGTGTGTGTGTGTGTGTGTGTGTGTGTGTTATTTCTCTAATACTGAGTGAATGATAGGACATAGTCATGATGTCTAATTGCAAATGGACTGCTTTTTTTTTTAGTTGTGAAAATATTTAGGATTGAAAAACAGCAATATAGTAAGTGGATATTTCCTATGACTAACATAAAGTGATTATCTTGAAAGAGAACTCAGGAGGACAGTGATGTAGAATGACTAAAGTGGATACATAAGTCCTAGATAAGAGGCTAGAAGGCTTTGATTCAAGGTACCCTTATACCATTTCCTAACTGTGTGACCTTGGGTAAGTCATTTAATTTCTCAGAATAGTTTACTCAGAAAAAAAAAGGGTGATATTATCTGCCCTACTTATCTCATTTTCCTTTTGATGAGATTCAAATGATATATGGAAATTATCTGAAAAATGTAAAGATATAATAATAATTATTATTGTTATCATGGCATTATAGATCTATGATTATATCAGTGTAAAAACTCCCTCCACTTATGCAGAGGCAAAACATCCATAAGTTAGTAAACAAGTTTTAGAGAAGTCCCCTGAGCTTCAGAGAGGTTAATGTAATTGCCCATGGTCTCCCAGCTTTGAATTTCTCCTGCCTTCCCAATTTTAAATCCAGCCCTCCTAAGCTACTTCTATGTTATTAATAGTAGTGTCTTTATTAATAATAATGATCCTGTTTATCATGTAACCCATTTTTCTCTGAAACTGATAATGGTATCAGAGTAACCAGGGCTTTGGATACTAAAAAATGTCATATAAATAATTTTGGAATACAAGAGGCAACAAGTTATATTTTCTTAACACTATCAAACTCGTTCCCCTTGAACACTCAGTGTACACCCCTTCCCCCAGGGGCCCTGTTTAATAACCCTCTGGAAATGGGGCTTAACACCCTTCAGCCCTAAGCCCTTCCCTCTTGCTCCCAGTAATGCTAAACAATTCCTCCTCTCAGGTGGTCCTTTTATTAAAGAGCAGAAAGATGGACAGTTGCTGACAGTAAGGTCTGGTCTAATTCCAGCCTCCTCACTGGAGTGTACAGAAACCCTTCTCTCACCACCCTGGAGTTGGCACCAGACCCAGATCTGTCCTAGGAGGAGATGGGGCAACATGTTCAAGAGAAGCCGTATTATTGCTGTCACAGGATGTGTCTCAGTGAAGGAAACATTGAGAAAACCATTCATGATCCTCTGTCTCTATGTTAATGTCAGAGATGGAGAAGTAAATTACCTAAGTAGTAAAGTCAAGTAGATGGCCAAGTACCTTCTGCAGGGCCTATCTGAGCAAACCGATGCCTGGAGCATAGGAGGTACCTAATAAATGCTTATTGACTGATAAAAGAAGAAAAAGAAGAGTCAGCATTTATATAACGCTTTAAAGGTTTGCCAAACACTTTACATGTGTTAACTCATTTGATCTTCAAAACAACCCTGTGAGGTAGGTACCATTATTATCCCCATTCTTCCAGATGGGGAAACAGAGGCCGAGAGTGGTGAGTTAAGTGACTTGCCCAGGATCACACAGCTAATAAGTGTCTAAGGCAGGTTTCAAATTCAGTTCTTCCTGACTTTGAATCCTATGCTCTGTCCAATTCTCCAACTAGTAGCTTCTCTATGTCCTGCCCTTAGGCACCCAAGCTTTATGTTTACAAAAGGTGTGTACTCCCAGATTGTATATGGGGTATGTTATCTCAGAACTTTCTCTGAGTGAAGAAATAAAATGCTTTTCAGATCTAAAAAAAAAATTAAAAATAGAAAACTTACAAAACTACTTAATGCTTAGTGATTGTTTAATTGCTTCCCAACAAGTAGATTGATTTTAAAGTTCTTGTCTTTACAAGGTCTATTTTTAGAAAAGGAAGGAGAAGAAGAAACAAATTGAAAGAAAAAAGGGAAAGGTAAGGAAGGGGAAAAGTGGAAAAGAGAGGAAAAGAAAGAGAGAGGGGGAAGTAAGAAAGAAAAAAGAGGAGAAAGGTAGGAAGGAATAGAAGGAAAGAAAAGAAGGTGAAGTAGAGAAAGGAGGGTAAAAAAGAGGAAAGAAGATAAGAAGAGAGGGAGAGGGTAGAGAAGAGAAGGCAGGGGAGGAAAAGGAAGCCACAGGAAAGGAAAAAAAAGTTTTTTTTTTTATTAAAAGGATCAGAGCAGTTGATATGGCTTGAGTTTATAGAAGGATCCTATTTCAATTGAGTCAAATATTTTTTTTTAAGTTCTCAAGAAATAAGTTGGGAACAAAAGAGTGGAAAAGATTCCTCATATTTCATGCAATGTCAAAGAAATATTTCCTTGTGAAAGTATAGCATTGACTTGACATATCCAGGAAGAAATTCCTGCAAAATGAATGTTTAAAGAACACATGTGCTCTCCTAAATGCAATCAGGTAAGCTGAACCTACAATATAAAGGAAGTTCACACCCACAAATATCTTTGAAACTCTAGTTAATCAAGGTGTCAAAGTAACTAAAGCAGTTGTACAGATTTTATTGAAAATAAATCACTTTATCATATACTCGATTGTATATTATTATTTCCCCACAGAGACTTTCTATTCAGTTGCCTTTCTTTTTTTATAGAGTATATCCTGCCCTCTTTAGTCCAGATGCAATAACTACATTTACAAAAGAAATCTAATGCTAGACCATAAGTCTTACTGAAGCAGCAGCTTCTCCCACTGCCCTGTGGAAATAGGCCATTATTAGCCGTTTCTGGCAGAAACAGTTGACAGGAAACAGAACAGGAAATGATATAATGGCTCCAGAATTGTATATTTCCCTTATGCCCAGCTGTTTGTGGGATGACCTTATAGTTAACCAGGAAATTCTGAGGTGGCATTGAACCTCAAATATTTAAACATTTGAACTTGTATTTTTGAGTCTGGATCTCCTCTTTCCTTAGAGGAATGTATCCAAATTAATAAAAATATGTTAAAAGGTTAAACTGCACAAAAATTATTTCCTTAACTGATAACATTTATAGAAGATTATTTGATCAAGTTTTTTTTTTAAACAACCATCAAGCTAACATAGAGATTGCTAAACCATCCAACTATCAAGATAACAGGCTTTTTTTTTTTAAACACGTCTTTAACAATTTGACAATTATGTCTTAGACTTTTTAACCAGGAAAATGCTACTTTAGTATGATTTACAATTTAGGGGTCTTATCTCTTCGCAATTAAATGATTCAGATTTAAAACTGCTTTTCAAATGTGTATTTTTATATGCCATAAAAATGATGAATTGCATTAATATTTGCTCCATTATTCATTTCTTTTTCACTCGGGAGATAGACAATGTTGATTATATGGGTTGGAAAAATACCTAATAAAGGTAACATGTCTAAAATGCACACACAACCAAGAAAGGGTGTATATGATCAAGTCATTCAGTTCAATAAGCTTATGGTAAGCACTTTATAAGCAAAAGGCATTGGGTTGAAAAAAAGTACAAGATAAGCTTAATAAAAATAGTGCAGTGATATATTTTCAAATCATGCTAATAATTTTTTAACTATCTCAAATAAAAACAAAATAAATCAAAATATTTTGATGACTGTCCCAGGTCTGAATCATATAGACAGATTTTCCAGGATAACTGTCATTTCACCTGCCAGAGGTAAATAGTCTTCTCGTAAAAAGTCACACTATAATCATACTATAATCTGGTCCTTTATCATGGTCTTAGCATGTTTATCCCTATTCAACATTTAAAAACTATTTAGTAGCATTTCAACCTTTCCTTATCTCTGAATTTAATTATTTAAATGTGGGTCTTTAGAGGATTGAAAATAAGAAATCGTGGTGAATTTAATAATTAGTTTTGATGCATAATTGCTTACACTAAAAATCCTGAGCATTCAAGTAACAATTAAATGTTAAATAATGTTGGTGGACATTTCTACTTTTGATCAGTGAGATTTGATATGGATTTCCTAAGCAACTCTTGTTATAAATGTACTTGATATGTTTTCTTCCCTTCATATTTTTCCTAGTAGATTATTTTTTCAAGGATTGTCATAGAAGTTAAAACCATTTTTATTTTCTTGTACCAATAATGACATTGTCTTTTCCAAGTCAAATGTTCCTTCAAAGAGTGAATTTTTAAAATGCTTATAAATCTTAAGAACATGAATGTCTTTGCTACACTAATCCTTTAATCAAATAGACCAGAATTAAATTCTAAGCAAATTATTTTTGTCATGTTTTGGGTAAATTTAGTAAGCAGTTACTATGGAATTGCAGTAAATCCTGCTCCTGCTCCCCCAGATCCCCAGCAATGAAATGTATTTAGAAAGTAAGAAATAGATACTACTTAGAGAACTGCTCTAAGCCCACAGTCATAAAATACCACTTGAGCACTTGAGATATTAGACTGAAGCAGATATTGCATAGAATTCAAATAACATGTGATTTTTATTCCAGGAAGCATCTTTTAATTGAATGGGCATAAAATAGCTCATTTTAAAAAATCTGCAAATCTCACATTAAAAAGAAAATGCACAAACATAGCAATCAATACTAAATAGCATTTTGCTACAGTTCTTATTCTATAGAAAACATTTTTGTGGACTTATGTAAAGAATGTTTTAGGAGTTTTCAGGTTTTTTGAGTTGAATAAACTCACTTGCTGCATGACCTGTACTGCTATGGTTGTGAGAGAATTATCCTTGCAGTCAAATGTTTATAAGTGCTAGATCTCTTTTAGCATTCTGTGGTAATTCAATATATTCTACCAGGGGACAGGTGAATGGCTTCTACAGTAACAGGCACTATTACAAATGCAATCAATTCGGTGAAACAACAGGTTTCAATTTTTCAGAAATACATTCGGTTAAGGTCTGAAATACAATTACGCATACACAAACATTGCATTTATAAAAATGAATAAAATATTCCTCCCCACCACCACCACCAGTCACAAGGATCATATTTTCTAAAGGCAGTCTTCGTGAGTTTCCTTGCCTTTCAGAATCCAGCTATTCCTGGATACACTATTACATGGAAATGTGTCAATATCAGGCATTATTGAAATGATATTCTGGCACTTTTTTTGTGCTTGTGGGCATAAGGTTCAGTTTCTGTTAAGCACATTTCCACTTGACCTATTTATTAAATAAATAATTAGTCTTCACTTTCAGTGATCCTTTTCAGAGTCTTTTTAACTTAAAAAAACAAAACAAGAACATTACAAAATAATGTTCCATCTAGATGCCCTGGCATCATGCAGAGACACTGTAACCCTTCATTCCTTGCAAGAAAGATGACTGAACTATGAAGGAATCTCAAAGCTGAAAGTTAGGAATGGGCTTTTTAGGATTTACTTTTCTCGCTAAATGGTTAATTCTAATACATGGGGGGGGGGGGCAAGGAGGGGAAAGAAGGGGAAAGAAATTAAAGTAAGGCCCTTGTGATACAATGACACTTGCTCTGTGCTCTTACAGAGAAAAACATGATGATAAAACACCACAAAGAGGAGCATTATGAATTTTATTAATGACTAGAAGACAGTGTGCAAAACATCAAAGGTCTGTGGAAAAGATTAATGACCCCGTGTGAGACTGTTTAATTACCTCCAGCTAATTAGATTCTTGACCAAATTTTTAATATCTGCATTCCTTCTACAGCCTAATTGAGATTCCACATTATTTATCAATCTTTCAAAAAGCCCTTAGTGTGCTGCTTTTCTAGTTTTTCCCTTTGCTCTTTGACTCCTTTTATGGTCAATTATTAAATAAATAGCAAAGTAACCATTCTCCTCAAATTGTATACGTGGAACACTTTATGCCTGTTTATTTTGACTAGAAGACTCTCATTGGCATCTTTTATACATAATGAAGCACTCCAACTAATAAACTGACTAACTCTACTGTAAACAACGTGGATAATATTTTTGTTATCTGGGCTGTACTCGGTAACTCCTCATGTGGTTTCTGTAAATTAGCCTTTGCAATTGTCAGTTAATCCTTATTTCAGTTTACCTTGGTCCAGGCCCAGAGACCAATGGAATGTTCTTTTACAAACTACAGCAAATGACTTTATCCTATCGGTTACTTCTACCACCTACACTGTCCCCTCCCTTTTCTTTTGTGTCTGTTGCTACTCAAAAACTTGCTGTTATTCAAGTGTTCCTTTATAGGTAAATTCCTTGGGGGATGCTGAGCACACATGCAACAGTTACTTTGTATGTCATAGTCCATACTACATTTTGAAAAGAGAATCATTTTGAAATAGTATCACAGTGGAAGTAAAGGGCACTGCCACAGTAAGATCACCACTAACCCGGAAAGGTGAATGGCTCTGGCAACACAGGAATTTCTCATGCTGAGCAAAAATTGAAGTACAAGTCACAGAGAAATAGACTGGCCCTGCTATCTTCTACAGCAGTTTCTCCTTTTCCAGAGTGATGAGTGAAAGGCCTAAAGTTTCCAAGTCCCCGAATTTAAGCATTGAGTAGTGATACTAAACTTAGAACCATAGTCAAAAAATGCCACATAAATGATCACTCATATACCAGCATCCACCGATTCAACTTTCAAAAAAACAAATAAATAGTAAAGATTTTATCTCAATTCAGACAATTTCATTAGGTTAACCCTGTAATCTATCAAGCTGGTTGTGTTGAGATACATCAATCAGACACCATCTTAGATGCTGGGGTTACAAAGGCAAAAGTAAGGCAAGCAGTTCCTGCCTCAGGGAGCTTAGAGAATATCAGTGGAAATGAGACAGAGGGAGGGAGAGAGAGAGAGAGAGAGGGAGAGAGAGAAAGACAGATACAGAGACAGATACAGAGAGAGAGAGAGAGAGAGAGAGAGAGAGAGAGAGAGAGAGAGAGAAAGGGAGAGGGAGAGTGAATATGGAGAATATTGAGAATAAATGCAATGTAATTTTTGGAGGAGTAGAGAGGGACCAGCCTCTAGAAAAAATAGGAAAGGTTTTATTTGGAATTTGGTTTGGGGATGGCTAGGTGGCACAATGAGTGAATAGAGTACCAATCCTGGAGTCAGGATGACCTGAGTTCAAATCTAGGCTCGGATACTAATCACTTAATGGCTGTGTGACCTTGGGCAAGTCACTTCAGCCCAATTGCCCTGCCTTCCTCCCTCCAAAAAGACAAAAAAAAAAAAAAAGAATGTGATTCACAAGGAAATCCCTTATGAGGGCTTCCCAAGCACCATTCAACAGGAATGATAATTGGAAAATATTTACTAGACCCGGCAGAGTAGAGCAAATTCCTAATTGTGTCATAAGTGTCTACTGTTAGCTTCTTTTTTACCCATACTATCTTTAAAAGATAAGAGGAGGGAAGAATATGCACACACACACACACACACACACGCACACACACACACGCACATGCACATCACAAATGCAGCCAATATTTAGATACGGAATCTCAAGAACATGTTCTTTCAAGTATACATCTTCCATCTCTATTATGAAACTAAGCACCTTGTAGGTAGATAATCATATCTACCATTTCCCTTCAATGACTAAGGAACAATTCCTTGTACATAGTAAAGGTTTGGTCCATTTGGGGGGAAAAAAATGGAATTAGCATAAAGTTAATAGGAATCAAGAGATTTATCATTTAGTGCTGACTCTTCTATTGATTAGTTATCCAACAAAACTATAGTGTTCAGGATTGATCTTTAGGACTCTTTTTTATTTCTATAAGTCTTTGATACTAGAAATCTGAAGAATTTCCTTATCTCTGAACTCTTGTGTGATATAGTAATAAGAAGCACATGCACTACAATGCCTAGAAGAAATACACAAAGCCAGCAGGAAATTAACAAAATGAAGTTGCTCAAAGATAATGCTACAACAACATAATGATATTATAATCATTTTGTCCCATTCTGATGTGAAAAGGAATACATCCTGGGGGCATCTAGGGCATTAGTGATACCCTGCCCTCAACTACCTAATGAAATTGGAAAAAAAATCACTTAATTTACAATTAAGATTTGTTCAATGATTGGCCACAATTCCCTAGAATAGAAGGACTAGTAGTAGTAGTTTTAATTTAACTGGGAGGCATAATTTCTGCAATTTGAGTAAAGAACTAGGAGAGGGGACCAAATGTTCCAGCACAGACTTCAGTTCAAGCACCTAGGACAAGACTAATTATCCTTGACCCACCACCAAACCCTGGAAAGAGATAGGGTGGAGGTATTTCTTGATGGGGAAAGGGAGGGCCTAGGAGAAGATTGTCATAGGGCTTGGAGCATTAGGGCTGTCAGTCTAGAGTGGGGCAAGAGAATAGGAGTGTTTGCACTGCCTGAGGAACTTTAATGCAAAAGGATTATAGGACAGACGGTGTCCATGTTCAGAGAAGAAGCACACTACCACAAATATATTAGTAATCTTTAGTCTTTATCTTTAGCAAAATCTCTTTCCTCTACCCTAGTTACAACTCCTGGCATATAAAATTACAGTGGATAGTTCTGCAGAATAGTAAAATTCTCTATCATGTCAATGGCTTCAAGAAATTTTCTGATTACTCAGGGACCAAAGCTTGTGTTATGAGTACATTTAGTAGATGACTACTGTAAAGGAAACCATTTTCTTCAAATGGTTTAAGGAAGCCATTTTCCTCAAACTCTCTCCCCTTCCTGAATGGCTGGTATTTGAAATTTAGGAACTATGATTTCATTGCTATTCTCTTTATTCTCTCTTTCTCTCTCTCTCTCTCTCTCTCTCTCTCTCTCTCTCTCTCTCTCTCATCTCCCTCTGTCCCTCCCTCATCCCCACCCTCTGTATTTCTCTTTTTCCCACTTTTATGCTTATTAAATGCTGCTTTTTAGTTATTAGGGAAAAGGAAAATGAAACTCAAAACCAGCAAAATTAATTTGGGAAATGTCCTATTTAAACTGTCAATGTAACACCTAGAGGTCCAGATAAGGAAATCTAAAATTGAGCATACATACATATGTACTTCCATGCATACTTACACATACATATACAAACATATGTTCAGATTCATGTATATGCATTGCATATACATATATACACATATAATATCCATCCCTGCCAAAATACCTAAAGCATTTATGAATTCAATTCTAATGTTATAGGTATATTTTTTTTAAAAGAGCTTCAGGTAAAAATCCATTTATCACTTTCTACTTATGTATCTATTTATAGTTATATGCATTATAAATTTATATATAAGCATGTATTATAAAAGTAAATCTCATGAGATATTTAAAGGAGATCCTTTTTTATTTGGGTGTTCTGTGTTTTAAAATTGTTCATACCATGAAAACTCTTCTGTTATAAAATCATTCTATTCACTTTTTGACAAATTTACCCTTAGATATATGAACAGTTTGATATTTTTAAATCTTTTTACACTAAAACTTCCTAGAACAAACATTCTATCTAACATAAAGAGCTCCTAAAATTTGAAGTGCTCTATTAATTTTAAATTGCCCTACATCATGTCTGCTCAGCATGCCAATTGCTTTTTCCTATCCCTCCTCCCCAAATATTAAACTATAAAATGTGCATCTGTGACAAAACAGCTATTAAATCTTCAAATCACCAATAGGTTTTGTTTTATTTTTTTTTTAAGACTGAAGAGAGATACACATGTATATGTGAATGAGAGAGACATGCCACGTTTTCAGGCACTCTTGCCAGGATTCATTTCATAAAGCAAATCAGTTTTGAACTGTTTTATATAATAGGCTCACAAAAGTGTGGCTTGTTAGAATGTGGCACAGTTACTCTATAAGTTTGCTCTCTATTTTGGCTATTGGACTTACCTAGAGCATCACCTACTTATCTCTCAACCTTGAAGAACTGAGATCTCCTAGGGGGAAAATATCATAAAACTGACATGTTTTCAACCCCCCAAAAAGCTTGTTAGTTAACAGATTTCTTGACCCAAACTTCATCTGAAACTTCACATAAAGTAGCAGTGATTTTTCATATCTTCCTTTTAAAAAACGAACCTCTTGAAAAGTCTAATCTTGCTCCTAAATGGTTTCTCCTTATCCCCAGCCGTGAAAAACAGCAGCTTTCCCAACTTTTCACCTTTCAGTCGATGTGTCCCCATGGCATTCACAGTACTAATGAAAGAGATTCTTGACAATGTCACCACAGACCACCCCACAAGTGGAGTCTTGCCAATGTAAACCATTATTACAGTAGTGTACGCTCATCTCATGCTGTGAGGTCATTCAGAAACTTCCCTCTGGTTTCCCATTCCTCACACTGTCTCTGAAGAGTGACATCCTCCCTTGAACCATAGAAGTTGAAGCAAGACCCCTGCTACAGATTCCCATCCAGATTTCTATGGACAACTTCCACGCTCTAATGATATTGAATGGGCATTTTTTGGAAAGCAACAACATTTGAAAGGAAAACAACTTACAAACAACACAGAGATTTCAACAAATGCATTTCAGATTTCCACTTTGGAGGCTAATAGCCTAGCTCCTTGAGAATTACAATTAGAATGTTGTACCAGGATTCTGGTTAACCAATCAAAAATAAACTTTAGGTAAGATAAATATTTTATTCCTTCATATGGAAATAAGAATATTTTAGATGACATTATGATAAAGAAATGTTGGCTCTTTTCTTCCATCAAATAATTAAGAACTATCATATCTCCCTGGGACTTGCCCTAGATTTTAATTGGAAAATGCCATATGGAAATGGAGTACTATTTGGATTTTGCCATTGATGCTTAAAAATAAAATAAAAATTTACTATAATCATTTCCCTACAATACCTACCAGTGCCTGGCATCCTCACACTTATGTCCCAAATCTATCCTTTTATTGATCCTGAAGGTGAAGAAAAATGGGGTGAGGAGAAAAGATAGGGGCAGCTAACTAAATTTCAGGAAAAGTAGCTGTGATCCTAAAGAGTCAATGTGACGCAGCTGATAGGTGGCTGGTTTTAGATTAGGGAAGATCTGTGTCCAAACTCTGACTCTGAAACACAATAGATATGTGATCAGGAACAAATGAGTTAACTGCTGTGTCCCAAGGAATGTTGTATGCCTGAAGGAATTGTCTAAACTGAATAACGGTCATGTATGCATCAGTGGAGGCAGTTTCTACTCTGGGAATTTTCTATAGTAAGGAAAATCACTGGTCTAGATATACTCTGTAAAACAAAACATTATATACATTTTCTCCCTAAGTTTCACAGCTATCTTGTGAGGTAAGTACTACGGGTTTTATTATTCCCATTTTACAGGTGAGGAAACAGACATTAAGTGACTCGCCAAACTATTAAGTGGCAGATATAACATTCAATCAAATATAGGCCTCCTTCACTCAAAATCTTCCTTGGAGAAGGGTAGATGGAATATTCTAGAGCAGGGATGGGGAACCTGGGACCTCAAGGCCACATGTAGGTCCTGAAGTGTAGCCCTTTGACCAGAACAAATCTTTTTAATAAAATAATTTGTTCTATAAAACTTGGACTCAGTCAAAAGGCCTCACCTGAGGAACTAAGAGGCCACATTCCCCACCCCTGTTCCAGATATCTATTCATACCTTCCAGTGAGCTACAGCTAGACAGATAACATTTGGACACATTACCTTTGTGAGAAAAATATAATATACACCAATCCCTTATACAAGTATTCTAATCTGAGCAGCCACTGAGATTTTGTTTAAGGAAAATCACAACAGTAAGGTACAAAGTAGTCCTGGGTTCTAAACTCTACCATATGTGGGAGTAAGACCTAAAGAATATCAGAACTTATCCTACAAACAATTCTGCATTGGGAATCAGCAGGCATGGCTGACTTTGAACCTGGTTTCTGCTACCTAAACTATTCATTCAGGGTCAAATCCCAGCCTTGATTGTACAATACATAAGACATTATGTTAACTTCCTTTTCATCAGAATTAGAATATTCTACAAAAGTGCCATTCTGATGGACATCTTTCTACTCTACTCATTTCCCTATCTTCCTGAACAAAGGATTTTTTTAAAACCAGATTTGTGATTTCACGGGCTTAGCAAACCCCCCCAGTGAAAAACCTCTCTCACCTAATGTAAACCTGAACCTGCTCTGTAACTTATAGTTTTAGAGTTAGAGAGCTGAACCACTGAGAATTTGAGAGATGTGCTCAGGGTTACAGGGCTAATGTGTGTCAAAATCAGGATTTGAACCCAAGCCTTCCTTACTCTGAGACCATCTTTCCATCTCCTAGGCCAAGATGGCTTCCTTAGAAAGGATGATGAACATTACTTAAGCTGAAAAAAATATTACTGAAGATCATTATCATGGATGATTGTTATTGTATTATGTTGTGGTAAGTTCTTTTGTTTGATTTTTCTTTTTAACTCCACTTACCATCTTCTGTTTTCCATCCCTCCCAGGCAGTTCAGTGGTGCAATGGATAGAACACCAGGTCTAAAATCAAGAAACTCAAATCTGGCCTCAGACACCTATTAGTGTTATGACTCTCTGTGACATGCATAGTGCTTATTAAACTCTTGTTTCCCTCCTTTATTCCTCATCACTCCCTTCTTTCCTTCCTCCCTCCCTTTGTTCCATCCTTCCTCTCCCTGTTCTTTGCTTCTTTCCTTCCTTCTTTCCTTTCTTCCTCCCTCCCTTCTCCTCATCCTTCTTTTCTTCTTTCCTTCCCCATCATTCCTTTCTTTCCTTTCTTCTTCCTTCCTTCATTCCTTTCTTCCCTTCCCTGCCTTCCTTCCTTCTCTATCTAATCATAATCAATTTTCTTCTCATTGTGTCAGATTCTAACAGCTCCCCTACTATTATGCTATTGTTTTTCACTAATCTTTTATGAGTGGGTAAAATGGATAAAGCACCAGGCCTGGAACTAGGAAACCTCACCTTCATGAGTACAAATCTGGCCTGAGGCACTTAGTAGCTGTGTGATTCTGACCAAGTCACTTAATCCTATTTGCCTCAGTTTTATCATTTTTAAAATGAGCTGGAGAAGGAAATGGCAAACCACCGCAGTATCTTTGCCAAGAAAACCCCAAATAGAGTCACAGAATATTGGACATGACTGAAAAACAACTGAGCAACCAAAAAAAAAAAACCTTTCTATTGGCTATTTCTAAAGGAATTTCTCTTTGGAAACAGTTTTAAAGGAAGGTTAAACAAAAATATATGACAATAATAGTTTAAGGAGCAAAGTAAAGAATAGCCTCATGAAGGAAATTATATTTAAACTGAACTATTAAGAGGATTACAAATTCTAAGAGGTATAGGTGAAGAGGGAATGCATTTCAGGTAGAGGGCATAAAAAGTCACAGAGATAGAAGATGGAATATGGTGCATGAAGAACAACAAGGAAATCAATTTGACTGGGACTTAGAGTATATGATGGAGAGTAATCTATAATCAACCTGGAAAGGTAGATTGAGGCTAGATTAGGAAAGTTTTTAAATATCATACAAATGAATTTATATTTTGTTCTTAGAGGTAATGAGGTGCCACTGAGAATGATGTAGTTAGACCTGTGTTTCATTGATATAACTTTGGCAGATTAGAGGATTGATTATGCAGAATTAAGTCAGGGACATCAATTATAATAGTATTGAAGTCATCAGAGAGGAAGGGATAAGAGGTTGAATTAGGGAAATGGCCATGTGAGTAGAGAGAAGATGACAGATTAAAGAGGTTATGTGAAGTTGAAATAGATAAGACATGAAAAATTATTGGTTATGTGGAATGAGGAGTTAAGGATGAATCTGAGGTCCCTAACACAGGTGACTAGAAGGATGGAAGGTTCCCACTCTATCTCTTGTCTACACTTCTGGGCTTCTTGTGGTCTATTCCTCTTCACACACTCTAAGGCTCAACCAACCTAATTTGGTTACTGTTTTTCTTCCACAGTCTTCCATCTCCTATCTCTGTGGTTTATAATGCCCTATTCTGAAAATGCATTCCCTTCTCACCTATACTTTTTAGGATCTGTAGTTTCTCTAAGAGTTCAATTTCAATACCACTTCCTTCATGAGACCTTTCATTTCGTTCCTCAATAGAGATAAAGAAGTTCAAAAGAGGGATGGGTTTTGGGAGAGAAATAACTAACTATGTTTTGGATGTTCTGAGCAGGAGAAACTCATCGTGGCAAATACAATTTGAAATTTCTAGTAGGCAGTTGGTGGCATGGGACTGGAACCCAAAAAAGGGGTAATGGAGATAAAGAAAAATCGATAGATGATAAATAGATAGGTGGATAGATGGATGGATAGATAGAGATATTGAGATACAGAAATTGAAAGCCATATGCATAAAGATATCAAACATATTGTGACTGATGAGATCATCAAAACAAAGAATTTAGAGAGACACCAAGCACAGCACAAAGTCTAGATATATGCCATCAGGAAGGGGGGCGGGATACAAATAAATGACAAAAAAATGGACAAAGAAGAGTCATATAAGACAAGAAGAACCAAGAAGAGCCAGTTAAGGAAAGAACATCTGAGAGAGCAATTTTGTGAAAACTTAGGGAGGAAAATAACATCATATCCACAAAGAACATAACATCATATCCACAAAGAATGTATCATCATCATCAGTGTCAAATAGGGACTAATAAATCACCTCTACAGTCTAGCCTTGCTTAATCTGGCGATGTTTAGTCTAAAACAGAGATGTCAAAGATGAGGCCTTTAGTAGGCAACACACTGGAGTGCTACCTGAGCTGAATTAAAATATAACCAGGAAATAATTAACAAAATGAATAAAAATTCAACAGAACAAAGATAATGTTAATATGTGATTTTCTAACTGTGCTTGGAATCAGGAAGATTCATCTTTCTGAGTTCAAATCTGATCTCAAACACTTACTAGCTGTGTGGGCCTTGAAAAGTCACTTAACCATGTTTGTCTCATTTCCTCATCTGTCAAATGAGGTGAAGAAGGTAACGGCAAACTACTCCAATATTCTTGCCAAGAAAACCTCAAACATGGTCATGTGGTCCACAAAGAGTTGGTTACGACTGGAATGACTAGACAACAAAATATAATGAATTAATATTTTTTTTAAAAAAAGTAACAATGAAACATTCACCCCATGAAAGTGTCACGCTCACAAATACATATATTTTCTGTGGGAAGAATGAATATTTCAGGGAACACAAATGGATAGACATACCTAGGTAGCATGTTTGGCCAGGGTGCAAGTATTGAGAATTAACTCAGTCCTCCAATGAAGAGCCCCTGATATCTTCTCCCAAAGATTACTTTATCTACAGCCCAGAAATTTTGGCATGTTGTTTCATAACTATCATTTTCTTTTACATAATTATTCTTTGTTTCTATGATTTTTACCCACATATGTTTTTATTGTGCTTTCCACTTATGTTTTTTCTTTTGTTTATGTTCCTTCAAATGAATACTATTTTTTATTCCATTATATTCTGTAAAGAGGATTTGTTTTTGTCTTTCTACATTTGTTTGCAATATCTCTGTGCACTAATACATAGTAAATTTTGTAAAAGTCTCATGTAGGGGAAGCTCGGTGACCCAGTATATAGAGCACAAGCCCTGTAGTCAGAAGGACCCGAGTGCTAATTTAACCTCAGACATATACTAGCTGGGTAACCCTGGGCAAGTCACTTAACCCGAATCACCTCAAAAAAAAAAAAAGACTCATATGGTATTGAGAAATCTGTAAATTGTTTTAGTGGTCCCATTTAGAAGATAATTTAAATCTTTTAGTTCCAGTTCTCCAGAAATGTGTTCAGTTCTACACATACACACACACACACACACACACACACACACACACACACACACACACACACAGACATATATATTTAGAATTCTCCAAAACTGAGAAATGGACATTATAATTTCCTACCACTATCACATTACTATCTATCTCCTCTGGTAATTCAGTTACTTTTTCTTTTATCAATTTATTTTTTTTTAAATTTTATTATAGTTTGCATCATTCATATCCACAAGATTTTGAGTTACATATTTTCTCCCCGTCTTTCCCCCGCCCACCACCCCAAAACAGCCATCCCAGTGTGTCCCCCCTCCCCCAGTCTATTCTCTCCTATGTCACTTTTTGGTAGGGCAGGATGGATCTCCCAACTGCAGTGCCTGTGTATCTCAAGTTCCAGTTGGATGTAGTCAATAATAATAATAATAAT
>CM053582.1:260968647-261002597 GCA_028627135.1 Pseudochirops cupreus
CAGAAGTGTGTGCTTCCAGCAACCCTCCCCACCACCTTGCCTTCCCCTACATCATCCCACCTCTCATCCCCATCCCCCCTACTCTCCTGTGTGGCAAGATATCCAGTTTAGAGTTTATGTCCTTCCTTCCCTAAGCCAAATTCAATGAGAGTCAGGTTGACCCTTTCCCTTTTGCCTTCCTGTTCTTCCCCTCCATTGTAACAGTTATCTCTTGCCTCTTCTATATGAGATGATTAATCCCATTCTGTCTCTCCCTGTCTCCTCTCATTTTATTCCTCTCCCATCTCAGAATTTCACCTTTTAAGGTATCGTCCCTTCCTATTCAATTGATCCTGTGCCCTCTATGCACACATGTATTCACATACTCAGATATGTGTTCCTACGCATATATATACCCTCCTATATAGACATATATGTATGTATATGTATATATACATTTGTATTCCCTTCACCTATCCTCATACTGAGAAAAGTTTCATAAGTTACAATTATCACTTTTCCATGTTGGCATGTAACTAGTTCAACTTTGGTAAGTTCCTTATACTTTCTTTTCCATATTTACCTTCCCATGAAGCAGGATTTTCTGAAGCACTAATTTCCTCCAGAACAAACCCATTATAAAGTCTCCATATCCCATTATAGAATATATCCCTTCCTCCATTGGAAAATGAGTTAGGTGGACACTCTCCCCCTTCTGAAACAAGATTTTTTCTTTTCTCCCTGCTTTAATTGCTCCATTTGCCTCATCACTCATTCTCCTCTATGTTCTAATCCCCCTGAAAGTTTATAAGAGTCATCTTCCTATCATTGTTAACCTTTGACTTGACTAAGGTATGTCACATATTCCCCTCTATCTTCTTTCTTTTCTCTTTTAGATATTCTCCCATTCTGTAATTTACTCTTGTAAAAACAATGTATTCACTTGTATATGAGGTATTGTGACGATGTTCATGCCTGGATCTTCATCATTACTTTTATTTAATTCCACTCATCTCCTTATGTACTTTCAGAAAGATTTTTCTTAATAATTTCTCTGTTGTTATTTTGTTACTATTGTCCTCGGTTGCTCTACTTGTTTACCTTTATTGTATTTCTGTTGCATGGCGTATTTAGAATCAAATAATCTGTTCAGATGAATTTCTCCTAAGAATATTATGAATGACTCTTTTAATTGAATGTCAATCTTTTTTTTTCCATTATTGGTTAGGTTCAAGTTTTCCGTGTAGACCACCTTGCATGTCATTCTGAGCTCCTTTGCTCTGTGGGACACACTACTTAATGTCCTGAACTTTCTGGTGGGTGTAGAATAGTCCTGTGTTACTCGCTGGCTTTCCTTTGTATTTGATGATCTTTCTCCTGGTCACCTGCTAAAATTGTTTGCCATCAGAGTTACTAAATTTAACCACTATGTCTCTAGAAGTTAGCAGCATAGATTTCTAATTATGTTTGCACTGTTCTCTCTCCCCCCTCACCCAGGACAGTAATAGATTCCTTTAACTGGCATCTTCTATCTTTTGTTAAAAAATGATGGGTGAATTTCTTGTATTATTTCTTGCATTTATGGCATTCTGATTTTTTGAGTTCTCACGTTCTTCTGAAGGAACTATTTTCCTTCAAGTTGTCTTTATGTAGCTTGTCTTCAAACAGAGACCATGGGTTTTTATTGCTTTTTGCTTCTCTTCATCCTTTACTTCTGCATGTTTGTATTTCCAATCTGTTGCCTTTTCTTTTTTTTTTATGAGATATGTCACTGTGAATTCAAGGTTGTTGTGTTTTTCCTTTTTCTGACCAATATTTCTGCTCTTTTGACTATATTGCTAAGAAACTGATTGCATGAAACTAGAAGTCAACATTAATAATACTACCTACAGGAACCCAGGATGAGATTTTTCACTGTGAGATAACGGATATCTAAATCCCTAAGGTTATGTATAGATTCAAGTAAAGTCTCTCATTTTTATCTTATTCTCTGTGAATACTGTTCACCCACAACTGTTCTAGTTGCTTGGAAGAAAGTAGGGTTGGGGGTAGAGAGAAGTGAAAACTGCTGAGTCAGATAGTGGGGATGGAAGGGGAGGAGGACCTCATTGACCTGAAACTTTCCTGTAAGAAAAAAAAATAGTGTTTAAAAATAAACCTAGCAATTTAAGTCTCTAAGGAAAGTCTTGGGTCTTTCACTAATAACAGAGCTGGCAGAGTTGGAGTGAGAGAAACAAAAAATAAATTCTGTTCCCCTTTAACGTACAATTATTGTCCTATTAAATGTAAATCCATTCCTTCTTTGAAACGTGTAATTTAAAATGTGACCAAAAATGTTGCATATGTAAGGAGTTCTAATTAAATCAGGTAGTCTTGTTTCAACCAAAAGAAAGTTTGCTGGAGAAAAGGACTGCTGCAAGAAGTCGATGACTTTTTTTCTTAGGGCCAGCATATTATTAGCATGAGGACCCCAGAAATAGAGCAGCGATTTTTTAAAAAAGTAAACAGCCCAAATTAAAGACTGAGTATGTATAACAGAATCTGCCCTAAGTTTTGATTTTTTTTTAAACTGCTATTTGAATTAGCCATAGACTAAACAAATTAAAATGTGCAAAAACACACCTGGTCCTTTATCTGGCCAACAGCTAAATCTTGGTATGAGAACTAAATAGAACTTATCAGTCACTTCCTGGGCTTGGTGAGCATTGTCCTGTGGGTTTATTTTCTAAGACTCAATGTCTGTGTCTTAATTAGTTAAATGCCCAAGTCTTCATTCAGTTTTATGGAATTATATATAAATTGTTTATGGGATGTGGTTGGAAGGAGAGAGAGTTATATTCTTTTGTGTTTTTAATAATTCTCTCTCCAATGTGTCCTTCTGGACAGACATTTCAAGCAACAGTTCTCAGCAAACATATGGAGAAGCACATTGGAAGTATTGTAAGGTAAATTAATAATGGCAGATGCCGGCAAGTCTGCGTGTTGTTTACACTAAGGAGTCCTGCATTCTTTATGTTTTGAAATTATTCTGTTGTAACCATTTTCAGTTTTGTTTAGTTTGGCAATATATTCTCCTCTCTAAAGGTGTCTGCATTTATTTGACTACAGAAAATATTTACTCTAGTAAAGGGCAGCTTAACCTTTGTTTAAATTTGAGGTGAGGTAAAGGTCGCTGTAATTATTTCCTGTATTATTTGGGTCAGATTTGAATTACTATGAATACTGCACATGCATTGCCCTTTATTATGAAACAGCTAAAAGAAACTCAACATCTACATCCAGCCAGCATATTTTATGGAACCAATCAGTGTTGCAGAACATTTTCAAGGTTCTCCCTTGGATTGTGATTGACTGAAAGTGCTTGAGGTTAAGGTCCTTTCTCAGAGGGAGAGAAGACGGCGATTTAACATGGCAGCTCCCTCTCCCCATCTCAGCTATGGTTTTTGATGGCTAAGTGCCAGAAAATGGACAGAGCTGGGTTCAAGGCTATTAGCAAAACACTGCAGGCAGTCGCATCAAAAAAAAAAAAGACAGAACTAGGGGTGTGGAAGAGCTGAGAAGAAGATTTCTGAAGGATGGAATCTCAGGTGCCCTTCATTCTCTTTAAGGAGCATTGAAAGCTAAAGGATGATGAGTAGAGTAAGGAAACCAGAACAAGGAAAACAGCAGAGTATAAGGTATGACATTAGAAGACAAAATGCTAAGAAGACATACATTTTAGCAGAGACTTCATTTATTTTATTTTCTTTATAAATTAAAAAAAACCCCACAACACTGTAGTAATAACAAAATAGTTTTATTGGGCTAGGGTTGGGAGAGAAGGAAAACCCCCTTCTTTTTTTGATCCATGGTCACTGTGAAATAATTAGAAGAATTCTTGTACAAAGGAAATACTGGGGGTCATTTAGCTGTTATATTAAAGCTGCATGTGCTTATTTGAGAAAAAATGAGTCATTATAGTAGAAAACAACATACTTTATCATTTCAAATTCATCTTATGTTTCAGGTGAACAGTACTTTGTGGAATAAAAAGAAAACGACAAAAAATAAATAACTACAGAGAAGAAAGTAAAGGATTAGAACTAGTAATGGGAGGGGGAAGCCTTAGCTGAATTGTACTGCATGAATGAAGTTTAAAAAAGAGTGCACTATAGACAGGGTAGGACAGATTTCAGAAGAGAAGGCTCTTAGATCATTAATAATTAGGTGACCCTAAAAAATAATAGAGCTAGATATTATGGTTAGAGTATGGGGAAAAATCAAACTTCCACCTGTCAGGCCATTTTATGGCACCTAGAATTTAGTCTTATCCATTTGAGGCTATTTCATGGGATATCAGATTTAAAATATACTTTCAAGATAAGTGAAGCATTTAATTAGTTTACTTCAGTGATTTTAAAGCCCAGATGATAACAAAGGCCCATTTGGAACAATACCTCATGGTCAAACTGCTCACCCTTGAGTTAAAAAAAAATGATATTATGAACAGATAGCTACTATTACAAAACTGGCATCTGACTTAAATTACAATAATACAGCTAGCTACATAGTTGTATATTATTTGTTACAAGAAAACAGGAAGGTAATATAATTCCTTTTTAAGAAATTATCAAGTCTCTGAGGTTACAGAGGACCAAACAGATGTTCTGAGATTTCATAGTGTCAAGAGGAAAATTTGGGCTTTGGTTTAAATAGCCAAAATAACAGTCTAGTTCTTGACACTACTTCTGGCAAAGGAGAAAATACCCATGGCTTTTGTATATTCCATTTGTGTGAGCATTATCTAATACATTGTGAGGAGTCATTCAATGACACTTGAAAATGATGGTGGTGGCGGTGACATTGGCAATGCCATTGACTCTGGTCCATCATTCACTCAGGCTTCAGTTACACCTTGGGGACTTTCTGAGCTGTTCTCAGGGCTACATCTTTGTTTTTGTGAATCCAGGCTGATATACTCACTATCTGTGTGACACAAAGCAAATCACTTCACATCTGTCAATCACAGTTATTTCAGTTCAGAAATGGAGATAAGAATGGCACTCACCCCATAGTGTTGTCCTAAGGATAAAATGAAACAAACCGTGCAAAGAGCTTTGTAAACCTTACAGCACTGTATAAATGCCGTTCAACTATTATTTGTAGGATTAGATTTAAAACTTGAAAGAACATGAAAGTTCATCTAGTTTATTTTCTTCTTGTTTCAGATGAGGAAACTGAAACCCTGAATAATAAAGTGACTTGTCCAGAATCTCACAGAGAGAAAGTGACATTTGAAAAACTATGTAATAATTTAACACTCTCAAGGTCCTACCTGATGTCAAATTCATCTTTTTAATTCTTACGTTTTCCTGGTGAGGGCGTATGGTTGCAAATCCTGGAACGCTACAATCACCAAAGAATCAAAAATGCCCATGACCCAAAGCAGAGACAATCAATTGGGAGGTATAAACGAGCCACAGAATTTTTGAGTGGGGATTGACAGAATCGATGGTGCATCTCATTGTCTGCTTACAGTTCTGTGACCGGTCTGTTCAACAGATATTTTTCACCAATTTGGTTTTCCTTCTAATGACTTAATTAGACCAATTGTTAGACAAACTGGCAATTCTAAAAGTTAGGAATTTTTCCTTTATATGAAATCAGAACCTGCTTCCTTAGAATTTTCACTCAGTGTTGATGTCTCACAACTGGATCCAACAGAACAAATATGAACTATTTTCTGTACATTTCAAAACAGATACTATGTTTTATCTCCCTCAAAGTCTGCTCTTGTAACAAATCAAACATTTGTAGTCCCTACAGGGCCTAGAACATATTTAATGTTCTTTTAAAATCAAGAAGTAAATCTAGAAATAAACAGACCAGGGTTACCTGGAAAAAGTAATATTATTATCAGTTCAAATGATTTGTTTGAATTTTTCCCTCTTCTGGAGATGGTCTCTCCAACAGGAGCCTCACTGTGTCAGTAAGTCTCCAATAAGGGGATGCCAACATCCCACAGTCTCTGACTCCAATGCCTGTGGTCAATTTCCCTAGAGTTTTTGTTTGCATGGGCCCTGGTAAACTAATATTTGAGGTCCCCCCCACAACTGAATTCATTACATAAGGTTGATTTTAGGACGTCCTATTTGTACTACTTGTCCCAAGAGCATTTTGGGATGCTTTCCCTGGATGCCAGAATTGATAATTATGGCCCTGGGTAGTGACGGTCTTAATTGTTCTTGTTTTTCAAATAAGGAAACCCCAAGTCCAGCATTGTCCACTCTACCACACTGTTCTTTAAAAGTAGCCTTTATTTTTTTTACTTATATGGGGAAGGTATTTTTACAAAAGTATCAGTTTTCATTCAATCCTACAAATATTTATTAAGCACCTAGTAGAAGAATATGTGATAAGATGTTCTATGCCCTTTTGGAACTTTAAGTCTGGCAGAGGCACAAGAAAAATACATAAGAAACTAAAACATAAAACTACAATAGAAGTATGTTAGAGAAGTACAAAATAAAGTATGTTAGATCTCAAGGTAAGAAAGTCAGCCAGTCAACAATCAATTAGAATTTTTAAGTGCCTACTATGGGTCAGACACTTGTGCTAAGATTGGAGACTCAAAGAAAGGTAAAAAAACAAAACAAACAAACAAAAAGTCCAGCACCTGTCCTCCAGCAGCTTATAGTCTAATGCTGTGTGCTCACATTCTATTAAGGACAGACTTTCTAAAGACATTGTTAAAGACTAGATCCACTTGGTTTCCTGATGATGTCATGAATTGAAATTTAAGAGAAAGACAAGAATTCAACAGATTAAAAAGGGGAGAATGTCTTCTAGAGATAATGATATGAATGAAAACTTTAAAAAGGGAAATCCCTGATTCCCTTTCCTGCTGTTCCCTGTCTACTTGAGGGACAAAGAGTATTCTAGTTTGATGAGAATATAGAATTACTAATAATGATTATTAAAAATGTAGAGTGGGGAGAGATTGTAGGAGGTTTTGATAGGCAAAAGGGGTGATCTTTATTTGGTAATCAATAGTGAGATAGAAAAGATTTATAAGCAGAGGAGTGACATGAGTAGATTTGGATATGTGGAAGATTATTTTAGAAGTATGAAGGCTAAATTAGATGGAGGAGAAAGTGTAAACAAAAAGTCTATGAGGTCTGTTGCATAACTTTGAAATAGTCAATTTAGTCATAAACAAGGCCTCTCCTAGAGCAGTTAACAGAGGGCATAAAAAGGAGGTAGACACAAGAGATATTGTAAACTTAGGGTCAATAGGACTTGGTAACATTAAATATTAAAGATTCTTAAATGAGTTAAATCGAAAGATTTTAAGCCTAAGTTCTTGGAGGTGTCAGTAGCAAAGAAGATGAATTCTATTGAGTATTGAAAATGGTAGATTTAGATGAAAAATAATGAGTTCCTTTGTGGACATAATTGAATTTAATATGCCTAGAATAGACCCAGGTAAAAGATGTCCTGTAGGAATTTAGAAATGTACTTCTGAAATTCCAAAGGGATTTCAGGTCTAGATATCTATATAGATTCAAAATCATCTGTATAAAGCTGTCCCATGCATGAGAATGAATAAGATTAACAACAGTAACAATAGTTATCATTTATATAACACTTTAAAGTTTGCAAAGTACTTTCTCTATATTAACTTCTTCTAATGAGGCAGAATGAGAAGAGAGGTAGGCCAAGAAGAGGACCTTGATTAATAACTTATTTAAAAGTTTGGGAAGAAGATGAAGAGAAAACATAGGAAAAAGATAAAGGGCATTTAAAAGAGGTAGGAAGAAAACTAAGAGACTTAGAAGACACTGAAAACACAATATGGTAAGGGGTAAAAACCAACGACAGAGGAATCAGAAAGATCAAAGAAGATTAGGACTATTAAAAGCCCACTGAACTTGGTTTTTATTCTAAATGTTCAGCATGAATTGATCTTAGAATTTTGTTTGGATTTCTAATACCTACTACCTCATTCAACTCATTAAATTACAGTTCTTCTATTTTTCCTTCATTGGCACAAATATCTAGCTCCTAAATAAATGCATGAGGTGATTTTAGATTACAAAAAGGATCAGGGAAAGCAGGATATGATAGTCATTGGATTTATCATCCCCTATTTTGAAGGAATGTGATGTGTAGACAGCGGTCAATTTGCCCATGTTTAGAGTCAGGATTTAATACAACAAAGACTTTAGAGGAAGAACTTTTATCATATACAGGTAGGTATGTTCCATCTCCTTAACTATAGTAGGATATTAATCCCAGATAGAGAGGTCAGTGCTTATGTCATAGAGAGTATGGATGGCTGCATGTGGTAACCCCCTGGGTTGGAGCAGAATGTGATTCCCAGACTGAAAGGTCTGCCTGTTGACAAGATCACCCTTTATTATTTTTGTCTATATTGATTTGTGGCAATGTTTCTGGTTTAATGCTTGCCATTTGTGGGAGGCTGCATTGTACAATCTTACTGTTCCTACTTCCTGATAAGATCATGAAACAGAACTAATTTTTGGAGAAAGAGAAATTGGAAGAGAAAAAAATGGTGTCAGTATTAAATTCTAATGCTTATGTAGCTGACAATTGCTGTAGCTCCCCACCTTGTAATATCCATGTGCTACCATAATCTCTGAAAGTGTGAATTAGGGTAGCCTTTCCATGCTGTTAAATTTTGGGAGACTGAGCAAAAGAATAACTGTTGTGCTATTTTGTATAGTGCTGAGATTGGAACACTGGATAATGGATAACGGACTACTAATCGTCCTTATTACAAGTCAGTAAGTACTTGACATGACTGCTTGCCTTTCATTACAGAGTAGCAAATACTCAACTGTAGTATGATTTCTCCTACTGTATATCAGACTTGATTAAAAATATTATTTTTTAAAAAAGGGAAAATAACCAAACAAACCTTGTCAAGATGCAATATAGGCTGGAAAAATAAATAAGTTAAAAGGTTTTCAGCAGATGGAACCCCATTTTGAATTTATAAGGATGCCCAACTGGCATAAAGAGAGAGAAAATGATAAACTCAAGAGACCCAGATGTTGTTTTATGGCCAATATTCTAAGGGAAAATAACCCAGATTACTCTGTAACTAGAAAAATAAAGGAAGCACTATGAAGGGCTGATATTACAGAACTCTATATCAAATTGTTTCTGTGGTGTTTAAATAGGTGGTTTAGAACTAGATGGTAGGATAGGAAGGCTATTATGCATAGAGGGAAGATGTGGATTTTTTTGATGGGAGATTAAGCAAATATCATTCATTAAAAAATAAACACACAAAAATCTCATGTGCTTGTAAGAGGTCAAAAGGCGACACAACACAGACTATGTCTTCAAAAGCACAGCAGACATATCTTTCTAGAGGTTTTGCTTTGTGTTTGGTTTTTCTTGTTAAAATGAATGAACTTGCCATGCAACTTAATAGAGAGGGTATAGGTCATGGCCACCAATGAAAGTGGTCTAGACTTACAGAAATCAGTCAGAGGACAGATGAAAACTTATATGTTGCAGTCAGAGAAGTACTGAGTTAGGAATGAGAGTAATTACATTAGCTTCTAGGCCCCTTTGTTGACTATCTTCGTGACCTCAATCTAGTCTCTTGATACTTCTGTTTTTTACCTTTTCGACAGTAAAATGCTATATTCTTACTGGAAATTAAACAAGCAGCTAGGTGGTACAGTGGATCAAGCATTAGGCCCAGAGACCTAGCTTCAAATTCAGCTGGCTGTGTGACCCTGGACAAGTCACTTAACTTTTCCTCCCTTTAGTTTCCCCATCTTTAAAATGGTAATAATAGTACCTACCCCTCAGGGTTATTATGATGATAAAATGTGATGATATTTGTAAAGTACTTCACAAGCCTGAAAGGATCATATACACCCTGGCTATTATCCTTTATAATCAGTGTCTTCAGTGAATAACCCCAGGGATCTATGTTGTTTAACATTTTCAGCTATGACTTAGATAAAGTTACAGATGACATAGTCATCAAATTTGTAGGTGATGCAAAGCCAAGCAGGATAGATAATGCAATAGAAGTTAGAGTTCGGATCCAAGAAAGATCTTTCTAGGCTAGAGCATTGGACTGAATCTAATTAGATAAAATTCAATTTGGATAAATGAAAAGGTTTATGCTTCAGTTATAGCAATGACTGTATATGTACAAGATGGGGAAGACATTGTTAAACAGCAGTTCTGAAAAAGAGCTGAGGTGAAGGTTAGTGACTATACACTCAGTCAGAGTCAGCAGTGTGATTGGCAGCCTCAAAAGCTAAGGTGACCTTGAGCAGGAGTAAGAGAGACATATCTTCCAGAAACAAGGACAAGATATTTCCACTATAATCTGCCCTCATCCTACCTCATGTGGAATATTATGTTCAGTCCTGGGCATTATAGTTAAGAAAGGAATGGATAAATTGGAGAGTGTTCAGAAAAGGGCGACTGAGAAGCTGAAAGGCCTTGAGCCCGTTTCTTATGAGGCTCAGTTTAAGGAACTAGCAGAGCAAGCTAGGAAGTGGAGGGAACATTACTGATAATTGCCTCCAATTGTGTTTTAATAGTTGTCATGTGGAGGAGGGATTAACCTTATTTGTTTGTCTTTAGAGGATCCATGAGCAGTGGATGAAAGTACCTCAACGGGCGACATAAATTTAGATTTTGGAAAACAAAATGAAACAAAACAAACAAATAAAAAAATGCATGCAAAAAAGATAAGAAAATCTTCCTAACACTTAGGGCTGACCAAAAGTAGAATGAGCAGTCTTGAAAAGTCATAAGTTCTCTTTCCTTAGAAGTTTTGTAGCACAGGTTGGGTGGTCACTTATCACATATGTTATAGTGGGGATTGCACCCTGGGCTATCGCTAGTCAGCTTTATCTATATCTGACCACTGGAACCAGATGGTTCTGGAGGAGAAAGTGAGCCTGGTGACTTTGCACAGCCAATTCACTTGCAAGTCATGGCATCACCTCACTGATGTCATGGTCTTCTTTGAGAACAAAGGACAAACCACAACCACAACCTATAGTGGGGATACTTTGTGTGTGTATGTGTGTGTGTGTGTGTGTGTGTGTGTGTGTGTGTGTGTGCATGTGTTGGAACAGATAACTAAAGAGGTCTTTTAACTCTCAGATGCTGTGATTCTGACTCTGTGAGTACTTACTATATATGGGACATTGTTCTGGCAGCTTCATAGCTCACTAGCACAAACTGACCATTTCAGTTCAGACCTGAAACTGTTGTTCCCACGTGTAATCAACTGTAACCCTGTTTAAATCCACATTGACAATTAACATAAGCAAAAAACCTGCAGTTGAAAGGGAGCTGTTCTTGCAGTCACAAAGACTAAGCATCATTTCCTGACTCTCATTTATTAGTTATGTGATCCATCTTCTTAGCTCCAGAAGAGTAGGCATCATCTTTTATGCTTCTTTGCATCACCAGACCTTAGCACATACTAGACACGTAGTAGGCACTTAATTTATCCTTGTTGACTGATTTCATTGTAAAGGTAAAGCTTATATTATGATGTCATCAGCTCTGACTTCTCCTCTCCTGATCTCTTAGGATCAAAGACTGGTCTTCAAGACATGTGTGTTTTAGTAGCTTCTCAGAACACAGTGTTGACAAGGATTTTTCAGTGAGAGCCCCAGAGCATGAGAATACACTTGGGGAAAGGTAATGTGCCAAGTCTCAGGACAATAGGGAATAGCTTCTTGGTGGGGGGTGGACAATCCTATCCCAATATTGAGGAGAGGGTTTAGTTACACTCTGTGGAGATAGAATCAGTGAGACTTCCATTATCAGAGAAGCTCAGCTCCACAGGACAGCCCCTGAGATGATGTGATCTCATCTAATTACTGAGAGATGCCAGAAAATGGCAAGAACCAACATACAATGGGAAAATCCTGGCTTTGGAGACAGAGGATTTTCGTTCAAATTCTTCTTCTGATACTTAACTTGATGTATGAACTTGGGTTAATCAGTTTATTTCTCTAGGTCTTAATTTCTTAATTTATAAAATGAAGATGAAATATGCTACCCACCTCTTGATAGAGTGGTGATGGAACCAGGGAGCAGGATAACACGTATGTCTTCAGACACAAGCAATGTGGCAATTTGTTTTAATTGACTAGACATATTTGTTACCAGGGCTTTTCTTCCTCTTCTTCCTCCTAAAATGATACTATTAGGACACACCCTGTTTTCCAGAGCTAAGGTCCAGCAAGTTAGCTAGGCCCTGAACTTGGCTTAACAAGAGTCCTTTGCACTCACCTTCCAGAATTGATGGTCCCTGAGCTTGAGAAAGCACCAACAAGCCCAGACATGAAGCCCTATGAATGGGCTTTTTGTCACTAGACAATCTTGCCTCACTGTTGCTGTGCCTCACCACTGTTGCTACACTACACTGTTTGACTCTGTCTGGACACAAGTATATAAATCAGGGTTCAGTCACACTAAAGTGGGCCCCCTCCCCCACAAGGGGTGGAGCTCTAGCACATGTGTCCTTACTTACGAGCTATTTCCTTACTTTGGAATTGTGGCTTCTGTTTGATTCCCGACTCTCCCTTCTCTAACGTGCTCTGTTCCATTCAGCTACGTACAAGTTAGAGGCTGGTTTCCTCCACTTGACACTCCCCGGGTGGGGTGGGAGGTTGTGTTGATATTTAGGGGTGCTGGATCCCCTAAATAATGACTGTGAATATTGCTCAAATGAATTCAACTCAAGCCTTCTTTCAGCCAAAGAAAAACAAAGATTAATAAAGATCCACCATATTGGCCAGACTCAAGAAATCTGAGCATTCATTTTACTAATGCCAATGGGCCAGACTGAATCTGATTGTTTTCATGCAAACAAGATGTATCTTATATACAGAAAGACTGTGGGAGAGATCTAGGGGTGGCTATGTAGTCTTGGGTGACTGGAGGAGGGGTCAAGTGAGGATCTTGATGGGAGTGGTCAGTAGGCTGGGATGACTAGCTATCTGAGGCCAGGAACCAAGAGAATGGAATTGAGGGTGGGAAGTAGCCAAAGGCTATCTGGAGATAGTAGACTATGGAAGGCTCCACCAAGTTAAGAGTAACAAGAGATTTGGGCATAGGAATAAGGAAATGTTTATAGACTAAGGGGAACACCAGATCGAGTGGGAAGATTCAAGTAGAGTTCAAGTGGAGTTCCAAAGCCTGTACCCCATAATTTGAGAGGGGATAGGGCTGGGGTAGTAAAGGAAAAAGAAAAAAAGGCAATGGGGCATCTTTAAAAATGAATTGAAGAGAATAGAACGAAAAAAAAATGAGCACAGAAAAGTAGGACAGCCTTGAAAACCACAGGTTGAACAAATTATAACATTAAGAAAAAAGCTGTGAATAAGAGAACTCTCGAATTTCATTTATAATCCCCTTTTTATTGTCTAATATTTGTATGGAAATGTCCATTTTATTTGATGTTTAATTTAATAATGAAAATAAATAAAATAAAGTTACAGGATAGAATTTTTAAAAAGATGAATAAATAAATAAAATGAGATTAAACTAGATGGCCACTATGGACACCTTTAATTCTAAATCTATGATGCTATGATATTATAGTAGAAACATACATTCTGATTTGTAATTATCGTTTAAAAATGTGGGTTGAAAGCAAGTGCTCAAGCCTGAGTCAATGACTCAAAACCCTAAGGGAATGGAGTCCTTGGATCCTGTACAAGATCCTGTATTGGATTCTGTAGGCAAAGAGAGTTGTCTAATAGCCATTGACTCTAGGATTATCTATTAGGTTGACCCAACCAATGAAGTGTTACTAAGGTGGGCAAACATAGGGAATACAACATTAGAACTTGAAGGTCAATTAGCCTTGCCCAGTTGGAAGAAAAACTTGTAGGGAAATCTGCAGAATTCCACACTGGTAAATTGATAAGGGTTGGAACTGATTTAACTGCTCCAGGTCAATCTTACTATGAAAAAACCAGTTAATGGAATCAGTTTATGATAGACCAACCAGGATAGAGGATGGGGCAAGGTAATAAAAAGAGCTACTACCTGGGAAGATGGAGATACCAAAAGCTGAAACCTGAGGCTAGGAGGCATAGCTTTGGGCATATCTAAGTCTTTATCAATGGTAGTGCAAGAGTGGGCAGAAGAGACCTACTTCTCCATGACCATGGTCATGTCCTGGGACCAATTCCTAATTTGGGGGAAGGGGCCAGTACTATAGGATGGAGATGGTCAATGAACAAATGGGTATTTATGTCAGGCAGGGGTATGCTGATAGTTAAATTTTCAATGTGAGCCTTTATACCTCAAAAATACAAACCAGGGCTTTATTTATTACTGTGATAATTGTTTAGACTTAAGAAAGCATTAATAATGTAGATTAAATTAAAATTTAAATAATTATATACACAATTTAGCAATTTAATTCATATATAAATTATGCATTAAAATAGAAACATATTTTATACATTTACATATATAAATTAAATTACTTAAATAATTAATTTTTTTAAGTGTGTGAATACATTCCTTCTCTCCAAGCCCCCCACTTAACCCCACCCCCAAATATTTGCCAGCTTACCCTGTATTACTCTAGAAAAATTGTCAGAATTCAGCAGGATTGTGGTGGATAACTCAGGAAATGCAGGCATCATCAGCCTGGTGATTGTAGGATAGTAATACCAACAACAGAATAATAGCATTTGTGTAACACTTTAAGGCTTGAAAAGTGCTTTACATTGTAAATCCAATCACAAACAGCTCTCCGGAGAATTGCTGCTGTGAATAACTTTATGGATCTAATCCCATAGTATAGTGAACTCTCTATTTATTGAGCTGTAAACTAAAGTAAAACATTCAAGAAACTAAAGCACGACATTCATAGCAATAACATAACAACTTATTAGTAAGACACGATCTTCTCAATAAATGTAAAGTACCCATCTAAAGCTTCTTTCATCTTGATTGGGGGCTGGCTCCCAGTCATCCTAAAGCCAATCATCCTTAAGGGATAGTGGAAAGTACAAAGGCCATCTACCCCTAGGTCATAGTAAGTCACAATATCATCAGTCAGCACTGAGAACTCAAGGAAAGTCTTCTTTCATCTTAACTTGAGGTTGACTTATGTTATGGGAATCTGAAGACCTTCCCTGCCCCCAGGCCCTTTGATAGGCTTAAGTGACTCTGAGAACCTTCCCTGATTTGAAAGTATACTCTGCCCCCAATAGGCTGAATGTGGTCCATGGAGCCTCTGGTGGGAAGCTTGTTCTTCAGGAATTCCCACACCTTATTACTTTGTTGGTCAAGAGGGTTGTGACATTCTCTGATCCAGGAGAAGTCTATATATACCCTGATGTGAGGTTTTGCTTTGGGGCTCACTTTGGAAGGAGATGTGTGATTTGGCCAGATGCGACTCTGGGAAGCCATTGAGCCCCCTGGCTTTGAAAACCCAGATGTTGATGCTTCCCTCTCTGGTAACTGACTAGGTATGGATGTAATGATTAGACAGCTGGAAGCCTGTCTGCTGATCTGTTTCTTTGCCTGCTTGTAACTTCTGCTTGTAACTTCTGTCTGTATTCTGTTTGTATTCTCTGAAGTTCAGAGTGCTGACTTTTTCCACTGAACTAGGTAAATGATATATGTTTGATTGATTAAAGCAAGATTGTTAACCCATCTTGAGTTGCTTTCCCTTAGAAAAGCAGGATCTAGGAACATGGCTAGCAGCCATCCTGATTATGCTAGGGTGCTTGTTGATATAACTTCCAAACCCCATGGCTCCTCTTCCATGCTCCCAGCTCTTGCCTAGATTTACCCAACTGTTGCCTGGATTCACAGATAGGCAGCTTTCAATTCCTGTTCCATATTGCAGTTCAGCTCATGGGGACTACTCCACCCTAAGCCCTTCACAATTGCCGTTTCTAGGAAAACAAAGCTCAACAGGGCTACAGCAGTATTTACACATATTGCTGGCACTATTGTCTCAATCCACTTTCTGTCTGAGGAATCAACACAAATCAACAGACAGAGTGATTCCGTTTGACAAAGTAACACCAACACAGAACAACAGACAGAACAATAGACAGAGCACCAACATCACATTCTCTTTCTTAGATTGGTCCCAACTTGTGTTTGAACTTTTATCTGCTCTGCTGTTTCCTGTTCTGCCCTTTCTCTTCCTCTCTTTTGGCAAAAAGATGTGATGACATTAGGCCTATTAGGGGGAAGGAAGGTTTCCAAACCCCCTTAGGCCTATTAAGGGAACACAATGTTTACTGTTTCCAGCAAAGACTTGACACAATCAAAGGTGAGGCTCAAAGGCACTTGAATAGCTGAAACAAGGAGCAAAGTACTACTTTGCTTACCATTACATACACCCACTCACCATCTCATTTGAGCCTCACCAACCCTCTGGTGCCTGGTCCTAAGCACTAGAAATACAAAGAAAAGGGAAAAAAAAGCCCTTGCCCTCAAGCAGCTTATATGGTAATGGCGGAGGCAACAAGAAAAATGTATATACAGATTATATACAGTATAAATGCAAAATAATCCCAGGGAGGAAGTCACTAGTGTCAGTGTAGGGGAAAATATGGACTGGAAAATACTTCTTGCAGAAAATAGCATTTGAACTGAGTTTTAGTAGATGCTGGGGAAACTAAAAGGTGGAAATCAGGAGAAAGACCGTTCCAACATGGGAAACCTTTAGAAAGGCATAGAGATGGGAGATGGAGTGCAGTGTATAAAGAATATCAATTAAAAGAGTATCCAAAGGTGGTTACTATAGGAAAATGATGTTCACTAATCTTATCCATGTACATGTGGACTGGAGAAGCAAATCAAAGAACCCTAAAACACAGGAACGTAACCATCTAAATCTATGGCAAGACCATGAACCAAATCATTTGTGAGGGTCTCTGGTAGCCTTTTGGGATACACAGAGAAAAAAAAAATGAAAGTCTCTGTTCTTAGGGAGCTTACATTCTATTGGAAAGACATATCTACATTAAGTATACATAATGACAGGTAGTTAAATGCAATTAAGCAATAAGCCCACTATTTACTAGCCATGATGAGAGAAACCTGGAGCTACAAATATAAAAGACATATACTCTTTGCCTTAAGTGGGCATACATTCTTTAAAAACAAAACAAAACAAAACTTTTCAATTACCAAGCATTTATTTTCTCTCACTTCTATTTCTTCACTCTCCTCCACTTCCCTACCCCCTATAATTGAAAAGAAAAGCCCTTATAACAAATATGCAAATGAAGCAAAATAGATTCCCATATTGTGCATGCTCAAAAACATGTGTCTCATTATTCAGATTTAGTCAGTCATCTTTTCCTCTTTGAGGGGATGGATAGCATTCTTCATCTTTAGTCCTCTAGAATCATGGTTGGTCACTGCATTGATCAACTATTTCAAGATTGTTCATTTTTACAGTATCATTCTTATCATATAAATTGGTCTCCTGATTCTGCTCATTATAGTGTATCAGTTCATACAAATCTTCACAAGGTTTTCCTAAATTGTCTCATTTATTTACATACTGTAATTTACTCAGCCATTTCCCAGTTGTCTAAATATGTTTGTACATATAGGTCCTTTTTTCTTTCTTTGATCTCTTTGGGATATGAGATAGTTAGGAGTATTGCTAGGCCAAAGAGTTTGCACTATATAATGATGTTTTGGACCTAGTACCATATTGCTTTCCAGAATGAGGAAACAATATAGCAGTGGGGAGCTTCAATGCATCGTAAGTTGCTGATGGCCAAGGAAAGAAGTTTTTGTAAGCCATCACAGGGACTGTGAATGGAACCATAGAATTCATAACATTCTCAGGCACTTTCCAGAAGAAAATGGAACTATTGACTTGATTATTGTTTGCCCAATAAGAGGTAGAAGAAGAACTGAGTCAAAATCAAAGCTCTATAAGACAAGGCAGAAAGAACTTGCACAGAAAGAAAGGAAGAGTTAGCTCTTGGCCATGAAGTTGGTGCTGAGGACCAGGATCAACTTTTCCTATGTGCGAACTGTCTGACATGTTCTTTGCTATTCTAATCTGTCTTCTTTTAATTCTGTCTCTTCTTTCTCTGCCCCCCATTGTGTCTTTAATCCTTAATATTTTGTATGTCACCTCTTCATAAATAGCTGAGAAGTTCATGAACCATAATGGATTTGAGAACAAGTTGGAATAAGTTCACATCATGGCTCGTGGATTTATTAGCTCTGTGATCCTGGGCAAGTTATATAAGCTCTTTGAGTCTTAGTTTCATCTGTAAAAAAAAAAAAATGTTTATTGAGTAATTGGTTAATCGATTAACTATAAAGTGAAAATAATAATAGGACGAACCTCCCAAAGGTATTGTAAGGATTGAAAGATGAAAAATGTTTGGCAAATTTTAAGAGCATTATATTAATATCAGCTATTATTCTCTTACCTTTTTGACATAATGTTTAATAGATATTGGCTTAGATTGCATGGTTATATCTGTCCCATCCCTCCAGTCACCCAGGTTTTTGTCAAAGTCAAGCAAGCCTACTTGTTATTCCTCATGCTAGACATTCTTTCTTCAGTCTGAGTTTTTGCTCAGACTGTCCACTTATTTCCCCTCTCTGCCTCTCACCCTTCCTTCCTGGAGTGCACTTCTTACACACCTCTTAAAATCCCTAACATTCTTCAAAGATCAATTCAAAGACCATCTGCTCTAGGGGGCTTTTTTCTTATCCCTCCTCTCTTCTCCATTCCTCACCCATGAAATTATGTTTGTGTGTGTGTATATTCATACACATATGCAAGTTGATTTTGTGTGTACATACATATATACACATACATATATGTATACACATATGTATATGTGGCTACATACATCTCTCTACCTATTTGTTTATATATGTGCATGCCACTCTGGGTAGAAGTTAAGTTCCTTTTGGCAGTTCTCTTCTATTGTCTTTGTATGCTCCATACTCACAGAGCTTGTTGAATGAATTGAAGGGGAAGAAGGAAGGAAACTTTTGCTCTTCCCTTCCTAGGAGTTTCTTTGTATAAAGGAAATAAGGAAAAATTGAGGAGGAAATGACCAGTTAAATGCTAATTCCATTTTAAATAGCAATGGAAAATGTGCAAAAGACCTCACAGTGACTTAGTATTACTGTATTGTATTACTGATATAAATTGTATCAGTAGTAGTATAGTAATTTTAAAGATGAGGAAACAACTCCAAAAGTTAATTGACTTCCTCAGGATCATACAGATAGAAAGCACTGAAGTTTAGACTTTGATTAATGTCTCTTAAAGCTAAAACATGAATTTTTTTCCCTTTTGTTTGTTTAGTTTTGTTTTGCATCATACAATAAAAATCTCTTGGAGTTTGAGAAAGGCTTCTAAGACAATGTCAGAAGCTTGGATTAGTGAAAGTTTTCATTCCGTCTAGCATCACCAATTTTAAATAAAAGAATTTTCAGAGACAGTTTGAAAGCCAACACAGGTTCGGGTTGTGTAGGTCCACCTCTCATCTCTTATCAGGAACAATTCTTTCCTTTACACAACTAATGGACCTGGACTTTCGTATACTGTGAAAAAACACCAACCTCTTAAGAGCAGGGAGTGTTTCCTTTTTCTATTTATATTCCCAGTTTTTAGAACCGATTAGACACTTTTTTTTTACAATAAATTGAATTAAACTTTTTTGTGTATAGAGTCAATTGAACTGTAAGTTTTGGGAAGGGAAAGAGATTTATATAATAGAGGAAGGAACAGAGAAAGGAGATAAACCTTTAAAAGATGGAATGTGTGATCTAAAACTTTATTCTTATAACTGGTTACTCTGCTTTAAGAACAGTATTCACTGGACAAATTCAACAACATGAAAAGATTTATTTAGGGTTTACTCTATGCAAGGTATCAAGATGAAAAAAATGATAGCATTATTTTCTTCCTTGTGGTATTTACTATTATTAGTCTCCCCTTGCTATACACCCAGAGAGAACTATGAGTGCCTTCTATGAAACAGGCAGGCCTGCTAGCAGGCAGAGAACACTATAGCTAATCATATTAGTGGAAAATGAGAACTGTTTAGCCAGAGCTGCCAAGCTAGTAGAATATTGTCAACGTCTTTCATAGGAATGACTCTCACTGATAAAAGACCTCAGTATGAAATAAATGCTTACAAATGTGATAGTTAATACTCATTGAAGGATTGGAAGATTAGGTAAGGACTGAAAAATATAATTTCCCATTTTGTTTCATATAAAATCTTCTAAAAAATAGTGTTTACAGCATTGTTACTAACAATGATCACTACAGTATACTGCGAAGAAATATTCCAAGCTTCTGTATGGGGGTTCAAGTCTATAGGACAACTATAATAGGAAATATAATCTGACTATTATGTGTAGGTATTTCTAACAATGATTAGATTCATTTCACCAGTTATTCTCATTAAGAGATATTTGACAGAGTTTCATATTTTCTTCGCATAGAATTAGGTTTTAACAACTGAGCTAGAGAAAATATGGGGAAAGGTGGACTATTTCATCCTCTAAAATTAGCACAGTAAAATGGGGAGGGGGGAGAAACTTCTACATAAAGGCCTTATTTCTCAAATATATAAGAGACTGAGTCAAATTAAAAAAAAAAAAGAGCCGTTCTTCAATTGGTCAAAGATATAAACTTAGCTATCTCTAGTCATATGAAAAAATGTTCTAAATCACTATAGATTAGAGAAATGCAAACTAAAATAACTCTGAGGTACCACATCATACCTATCAGAGTGGCTAACATAATAGAAAAGGAAAGTGACAAATGCTGCAGGGGATGTGGAAAAATAAGGACACTGATGCATTGTTGGCGGAGTTGTGAACTGGTTCAGCTGTTCTGAAGAACAATTTTGAACTATGTCCAAAGGGATATCAAACACAGATTAAGAGCTAGTGAGGATGGCTCAAGTATTGCTTTACATCATCACCAATTTGGAGAGTCATAGAGGTTCAGAGATTGTTTGAGAACCAACAAAGAGGCATGAGTTGGACAGGTCCAATTTAGCTCTATCTTCATTACTTTCCAGTAAGAATTATATGCTTCTTTTTCAGAATCTTTCTCCATTTACAAATCCACTGTAATAAGCATGAAATTTCAGATATCATGATATATGAAGAAATCGGTTGCTTAAATAAGCCATATGCCCCAAACATCTAAATTGTGTTTAGTGCAATAAAGCTTGTTTATCCAAATTGCAAGGGACTTAAATAAAATGCACTTTGAATTAAGTAAGCTCATATGATTCAATATTTTGGTGATAAGCAATAGATTTTTTCAGCTAGGGAATAACTATTGTTTTGAATTATTATCTTGAATAAAACAGTAAGATATTACACTGTTCACATGTCTACATATAAATATTCTTCTGATTTATGATAGATTACAATTGGTTTCTTTGTGCCGCAATTAACATACCAGCATATGCATCCTTAAACTAAATGCCAGTTTAGTTCTCAGATGAAAGGCCAGTGTTCATAGAATTATATTGGAAACAGAGAGGGAGAATCACTTTGTCTACCGACTTTTAAAAATTTTCCTGACCAGAGTTAATCACATTTTGTTGGAGTCCAATTTGCTTTTACTAGAACATTTTAAATGATGATGCAAATAATTTAAAAACAAGTTGTTGCTAGCTGTCTGATCATTTCATGAAAATGGTTATGAAATCTTATTTATAGCATGAACTTTAGTCACCTTTTTTATCATAAAAGGCACAAATCCTTACAGCTCAAAAAATTTATCAGTTATGATTATAATTGAGACTGCCCATAGATCAAACTGTAATCAATGGTCTCAATCACTTTGGTAATATATTTCTTGCCTTGCATTCATTGTTACATGTGTTAATCACAACCACATGTTCCTGTCTATCCAGTCTGCTATGCAAAGAGTGAATGAATTTACACCCTGTTACTTATTCATGAATGAATTGTGCCCCTGAATTTTAACATGTTCCTCCTAAAACTATTAGCTGTATATCTGCTTTATGGGATGTTCCTACATAAACTAGCAGTTCATCAATTTGGTGTCCATACATTTCTTTGAAAGCTATATTATAATTAGAGTTTAGGTTAATACTATTCAGTAACCATAAAACAGACATAAAATAATTATAACTCATTTAGTGAAATTAGAAAAAGAGCAATTATTAGACTCCCATTGTGAAGCTTTGCTGTGAGGGATGGATAATCTATCGCAAGATGTACTTTAAGAACACCATTTTGGAAGAAATAAACGAGATAGATTACTCTTTTGTTTTGTGAATTTGGGGCAGAGAGGGTGTAAGGAGAAGAAAACTTTGATGGATACTGCAAGTTTCTTGAACTTTCCCCAGTGTGTGTGTAAGTGAGCTGAAAATCCTGAACTAAGAAAGCCCGAGGGAGACTTTGGATAGATTTAATGGCTAAAGGACTTGGGGTTGTGGTATTTCTTAGCTAATGTAATACTCTGTAAAGATGGTACTTTTAAGTTATCAGCGATTGAAAGTTAAAAGTTTCAGACAGATTCATACAGATTATTTTTAAATGTTTCAGACTCCTACACAGAAAACACACACACACACACACACACACACACACACACACACACACACACACACACACACACATACACACACAGCACTTTTCTTGAGGCTATTCCAGAGTGCCTATGCTGAAACTCTGCAGAAGAATGTTGGATCCCATAGTACTCTTCTCCCTTTGGTTAATCTATATTGGGAAAGTCTCTCTGGCTGTGGCTAAAGCAGTATCTTGGTATGATTTTCCTCTGATCCAAAGATAAATGAAAAGATGAAAAGAAGGAATAAAGAAGATTCTTTGAGGAAAAATAATATTTCTTAGTCTCCATATTGTCAGATTTAAGACATTTGAATAGTTTTACTTTACTAAGTAGGCTTCAATACAAAAAAAAACAAAAAACAAAAAAACAAACCCTTAGGAAATAAGCCAGACAGAACCAGGACATCTGTACATTTGATTTTCTCCAACTGTTGCTGAGAAGAAAGTCTGTGGCATGAATTCATGCTCCTAGAATTGGTGAGATTTTACAACTGAGTAGACAAGAGGACCTAATGACTTATTTAAGTCCTTCCCAGAGAGAATGGGGTGGGGGCATGTGGGTGAAACCATCTGATAAGGCCTGGAAGAGAGACAAAACTGGAGGTCCATCTTCTTTTTGCTTGTTAAATATGGAAACCTTGCCGTATGTTATAATGCTAGTCGTAAGTCCACAGAATAAGGAATAATGAAGCAAGTTAAATTTAGAAATACATCTCAGTTGAGAAAAGAACTAAAGGGTTAGAACATACAAAGCCAAAAGCAGATCAGTAAACTTAAGGATGCTATGTTCAAAAAAGGGTTAGTACTAAATTTACTTTTAAAGGAACTTGTAACTTCTATTCTGTTTCTTGTTAAACAAAAGCAAAGACAAGTTCAGAGAGTGGTTACTTCTGACAGTCATGAACGAATGCAAAAAAAAAAAAGGAAGAATTCCATCCTCTTGAGAATATTTTTCTGTCACTTAAGCCGTTTACATATTTTTCTATTTTTATCATTTTTTTTTCTCCACAGGACCACCAGGGATCTCAGTGTTAGCACAGGGTCACTAGGGCTATGTCCAGTGCCAGACAGATTTTGCCGCAGTCAGGTTTTTATGATGACAGAATGAAATTTCCAGAATGCCCTGGTGAACTCCATGACAATTGTAAAGATTGTCATTTAAAGCAGATAAAGGCAAACCATTGATTGCTTTCAAAACTCACCACCTTTGTGTTTTGAAGGGTGCAGAATGCTTTTGTTTTTCTATCCCAAAACAGACTTTAAAAAAGAGCCAAAAATATAGGAGATATTATTCAAAGTGGTGTGAAAGAATGTTAGGCATCATCATTTACATTGAGCCAAAAGGAATTAAGAGTTTTCAGATGAGCTCAGTCTTGCTCGACAAGTTAGGGGAATTAATTGGAAGAAAATGCAAAATTAAAAGCAAATGATGAATTTGGCTAATTTTTCCCCTTTCCAATGTTCCAGTATGTTCCTCTGACCATCCTCCAGGAACACTGCTTGAACCAACAGCTGTGAATTATAGGCTTCCAGTAATGTACGGAGAACTTAAAAAAAAAATCAGCTGATGAACAGTTGCATCAAAGATTTAGAGGATTCATTCCAGTTTTTAATAATCCCATGTGGTTTTAAAATATTTTAATATTTTCTCTCAACATGTTTCCTACTATACATCTGTGAAGTAAGGGCATATAACTAGAAGAGGGAAGCAAAAGTTTTGGATTTTTTTTCCCCTCTGTTGTTCTTAAATACAAGCATCTTCATAATAGGTAAGAATTTAATAACAGACATTCATTCCTTATTCAAATCTATATGGTTTATCAATCTGGCACAAAACAAATCAATTTATATAAAACAAATTGAACTAGTCAACAGAATTGACTAGTAATCCAGATTTGAATAGCTTAATCAATTCAGTTGAACTGGTCAGCTTGATAGTATATGTAGAAACAGCTGATAGAATGGGGAAATGCATTGTCTTGGAATCCTGTCATGTTTTCTCTGAATGCATTTTCTATTACACAACTGTGAAATATTTCATATATTGGAGGGAAAAAGGATTACTGATGCTATTTTGTCAATATTTCTAAAACTTTTTTGGGAGGCAAAATATATTTTGCCTGATATTGGCAATTTAGACTGATATTGACAACACTAATTGGATATACTAACCATCGATCCATTATTTTATTATTACTTAAATGTAAATCCTCAAAACTCTATGAGCAACCAGATAAGTATGTCCCCAGGGCTCTGTCTTCTTTTTGTAATTTATGTGAAACAAATGTTAACAAAAAGTGAGCCTAGATCTAATTAAAAAAATCAGCCTTTAACAAATAGATTATTTCAACAAAATTTTGAAAAGGTGATCCCTGATATAGGTGTGTTACTTCAGGATATAGACACAGGTGCTATCATATGATACAACACTGAAGGTTATTGACAAAGGAGTTCAAGGGAAACTCTCAAACAGCTTAAGATGCTGATAATTTTTCATATATAATTTTAAAAATCAATATGCTATGTTTAGTTCTGATAAATTCCATGTGTTTAAATAATGCCAATTTAGTGTCAAAATTTAGTCTTTACCATAGGAAATTAGAATCCTAAAATTAACTTTAATTATAAAGAAACTACAATATTACAGATATTATATTTAATTTTTACCCTCACATATAGTATAGTTGTAAGGATAGATGTAAGGACAGACTTATATTAAAAGGTTTACCAGGTAAATATAATTTTAAAAGATTTAAAATAAAACAATACCATCTTTATTTTAGGTACATAATTTATGCATATATGCACATGTATATGTTTGTGCATATACACTTGCATCAAAGCTTACATGCGTATTAAAATAAACAATAAAAAAAACCTTAGTTGCATATGAAATATTGTCTGGTTTCTTCATTGTAAACTTCAAAAGGTCAGTAACTTCCCCAAATTCTGCTGATTTCACTAAAATGATAAGTTCGTTTTAATTTTACTTGTTTCTTAAAATTGCAATACTGTTCTATCAGTGGACACAAAAATAGATGTTGTAACAATTAGGCAACAACAGAAGCACTAATGTATCATTTTTTTCTAATATAAAGTATGACAAAGAAAGAAAGAAAGAAAGAAAAACAGCCTCAATTTATTTAGCTTTTCAGAAGTATTATTTTTAGTCTTAGGTTAGCAAGCAATAGTTTAGTGTGAATAATATTTTTAGTCGTGAATAAGACAAAAAAAATGGCCTATGTATATTTTCACTGGAATTCTAATTTGAGAACATCAGCATTTCCCTTCATTCCTGTCCCTGCTTCCAGACCATGTCAACAGCCTTATAACCATCCTTGACCTATTAGTTCTTTTGATTAACTTATTTAGTATCCATACTTTTAACTAGTTTTACTTTTCTTTAAACCTCACTATGGTGTGTTGCTGTTCTTAAGATTAAAAACAAAAGCACCCCATCAGAGATCATAGTAAAGGGTTTTTGGTTTTTTTTTGAGCTTGTGTTCCTAAACTCTAGGAGCCCTGGAAGAAACCAAGGCTTTGCATCAGAAATTTTAGCTGTTGTGTTTGTGAAACCCAATTTAGCATCCAGGTCTTTTTTCTTGTTGTTCTCTCTTAAGTAGAACCCATGAACAGTGCATATTTTTTTAGACAACTTAATCATTCAAATTGAAATGTGATACATCAAGTACTGAATCTCAGACAAACTTCAGAAACCAGATGCAAGTAACTATACTAACAACACGGCATTTTATAACGATGCACATTAAAAAAAAAAAAGAATCAAACAAACAAACAAAAAAAAAGCCCACTGAAATAGCCAAGAGGCAATATAGAAATGCCTGCACAGGATTCCCTGACATGGAAATATACAAATCTGATGAGATATTAAAATAATTTTCTGGAGAAATTAACTTATTAGAAACCACCACCAAAAAAACTCTCCACAATTAGAATGAATCCTTTCTTAAATGATCAAGGAATCTGAAAGTTTCCTAATGTCATTATGTAAATTTAAAGTACTATAAAATCGATTTTAAGTTTAGGACTATACAGGAACTTCTTTATGCAGAAGTCTGTCATAACCTTAAAATCTTTCATTCTACTATATTTACTGTTCTCAAGTTAAAAACCAATTTGGTGGATAGAAAAAAAAAATCAGGTATCTCTCTAATTTTATTGGTCAACCAAAATGGGTCCTCTCATTTTTTTTTACACACAACATTGCATTCAAGCAATTGTTTTTAAGATCATAATTCTGATGTTAAGGCAAACAGAAACAAAAATCCTTCTTCCCCAAGCTCCACTCCAACCTCAATATTAGAAATGTATTTTCTCTGGCATCCATCATCTCTCTAAAACCTCTCTTGATAATCTTTACAATAGTATACTAGGACAGAAGTGTGTAACAGAAGGAGTTTGAGCAAAAAAGACAAGACATCTGTCTTTCTGAAGTGGGATGAAGAGCCTAGAAGGGGAAGTGAAGCAAGAAGAATGATTCCTAATGCAGGCAAGACAAAGCAGGAGGTTTCTGCAGGGATGACAGCAGTCTGTAAAGGAGTGGAAGATGCTGTTGGGAGATAAATTGTGTTTACAGGAAAGGGTGGGAAGAAATAATGTGGAAGTAAGCTATCATAAGACCAGGAACTTATGGAACACTAGTGAAGATACTTGATGTTGGAAAAAACAAAATCTTAAATTTCAGGAAGTTACCATAAAATATTCAATTCATTGTCTGTTACATGAATTTCTCTTTTTATGTAAGAAAATACAACTAAAATCACATATTCACTATGGCTATCTTACATAAAAGATAAAGAGTTTAAAGAGGGAGGTTTCTGACAAAACTTTAAATGTTCAAATAAAACCAATTTATGTTAACATGATCTTACAAAAATGTAGGTCAAAAGAAACTCCTTAGAAACTATTATTGAATCAAAAAGTGAGAAGGCACCCAAGGGATTATATAATCCAACCCCCTCATTTGACAGGTGAGTAAATTGAGATTCTCTTTGATTAGAATGTGAACACTTTGAGGGCAAGGATTATTTCCTTGTCTGTTTCTGTAACCTCAGTTTGAAACAGTGCTCAGCTCATACTAAACAATAAATGCTTGTTGACTCCTTGACTGAGAGAGATGAAGTGACATAACGGAAATCAAACAGTGAGTTACAGGCAGGGTTTGGACTAGAATCCAGCTCTGTTGACTCCTTGCCCAGTGATCTTTCCACTGCCCCATATTGCCTTTCATGGAAAGAGTTAGATTTTGAAAGGGTGCCAGCCAGAAGTTTTAGCATCTCATATAAAAATGACATTGATTGCAGAGGCTTTCAGATACTTTGTTTAAGTAACAGGACTCCTAATCCAGCTTTTATCCCGTCAAGCAAAAGCTGTTTTTCAGAGATATGACCTCAGAAAAATTTGGGACGAGAAAACTGCTTTAGAAAGCATTGGATTTTAGGGTTTGAAGGAACCTTAAAGGTCATCTAGTCCAATCTCATTTTATAGATGAAAATGAGACCCAGTTTTGGCATTTGTTCCTTCATATCTTGGCTAAGATGGCACAGCAAGTCACTTAATCTCCGAAAGTCATGTAAAAATTTGAAATGCAGCAGAAAGTGTGCTTTCCCATGGGTTATCATTTTCCAAGGAAATAACAGGTTTCTAGCAATGACATCAATCCCTCTTCTTTCTAAAGAAAACATTTATGTTGGCTATAGTAAACTATACCTGGTGACTTTGAACATTCTAACCACAAGCACTATTGCATAAGTCATTGAGACTTTCAGTACAATGAAAACCGATTCCCACAGATTTCTCTATTCATGAGTCCTGAAGATTAAAATGGTGTCCTCAGAAAAAGCAATTCATTCCAGACTCTTGGAAGTAAATTTAGAATAAAAAAAGCAAGGTCAGTTCATCCTGTCCTAAATATATAATTGTTTCTACAAGGATAAAAGGGAAGAGTGATGCATTGGCAGTCAAAGGTGTCTCTTGTCTTCCTTGCAAAAGATAAATCACTGGAATGTGTGTTTCTCACCCCCATCCCTTGAAAAAAAAATTATGGTGTTTTGCATAAACCTGAGCTTGATGTAATTTGATGCAATGGATAGCTCTTCTGTGTCAAGAACACATTAATCAGCTTATTAGAGAGTTAGGGTTGTACTTCAACTTCCAACATTATTCAAATTTTTCTTGACTGCATGTGTACCGCTTGGTCCAATCTATATTATCTCTTACCTTTTGGCTGTTAACATTGGTAGCATTCTTTTTTATTAGACTCTTGGTACTCACTGATGTTTTATGCATAATGATGCTCAAATTTAATTGAGCTGTAAGTTTCAGTTTAATTATGAGGCTCTGTGATACCTTCAGCACTTTTTCCTTCTATGATTACTATAACTATTTCTCTATAACCCCTTTAAAATCCTTCATCTATTAAACCCTAGTAGGCAGGCCATTTTTAGGAGAAAGACTAATTAGACCACTGCAATTATCTTAATGTATCTTCAGTATTTTTTAAATCCTTTCTGAAATGTACCTTGTGGAATATTCTAAGCACTTGCATTTAATGGTCTAGTTCTTTACTGGATATGTCTTTAGCTTAGAAATCAGAGAATTTATTTAGCCATTAAAAAGTGTTCCTTCAGTTATAGTTTTGTTTGTTTTTTTCCCTTGTATTTTTTTTTGCATTGTTCATTAAATATTGTCTGGCATTTCCAGTGGTCAATATCTCAGTGTGGTGGCTATTTTAATGAGTTAAGAGATGATTAATTTTGAGAAAAGAAAACCAATCAAATTGGGATCCCACTGAGCAATGTTTTTGGGGAAAAAAACAACAACGCAGTCATCTACACAGGTAAATTCCGTGTTGACTACTTTCCAGAGTTTTTACATTTATATGAATGCTTCCCCTCCAACACCCCCAAAACAAAACAAAAATATTATTTTTTGTTGTATTGGAGAATGGTGTGCAATCTTCAATCTAGGAGTATAAACTGAAAATCAGATTTTTCAAGAACAAAAAACACATTATGCCTTCTACAAAACTTAAAGTGGAAAGCTTCTTCTCCATATTGGCCATCCCCCTTTAGGTCTCAAGAGTTCCTGTGTTGTGGCTGTGTTGGCAGCATTTACCCTTTTAACTTACCTTACTTCCCTTTAATATTTTATCTAAACTAAAATCTCTACAAAGAAAGGGATTGGATCACTTAGTTCTCAGAATGATGGCTTATAAGCATTTGATTTAAATGTTTCGTATTAAATTTGTTATCTATCCCTCTATTACAAACACCTGTATCAGGTGTACCAGGGGTCAAACGACAAACATTGGGATGTTCAGTCAGACCCTTTTTCTTCTTGCTGTCATGATCACCGATTGCTCATGCAGTTTCTAGGATTTCAAATGGAGTCAGTACTTGCCAAGGAATGATCCATCTGTCAAAATGGAAGGATCCCAGCTCCAGCATAGTTGCAAACAGGGAACCCTACTTCCTGTATGCAAAGACCATTCTTCATGGTGTTTCTGCACACTTATAGTTAGTATGGCACTCTAATCAAAGTCTGAAAATATATATTTAGTATACTTGGCATATTTCAGGCACATGACAAATTTGGGGGTGTATTTAGTTCACAAAGCATCTGCAGTCAACCACATAACTACAGAGTATTGGCCAAGATTTATTCTGTAATTAGAATCACAGAATTTAGAATTGGAAGAGATCATAGAGATTATTTAGTCCAATTCCTAGTTTTAAAGATGGAGAAACTTGCGAGGCAATTTGTCATAGGATGCTGATGCTGAAATCAGAGGTCCTGGCTTCATAACCTTCTTTACTACCTGTGTCTTTACTAGCCAAGCCATGTGACATTGGCCAAATAACTTAAACTCCTTTGGCCTCACTTTCCTCATCTCTAGGCTTGGACTAGATGGCCACTGGGGGGGGGGGGTCTTTCTTACTCTAGATCTCTGATCCTTTCACAATTAATGAATTACACAAGATCACACAGCTAGTTACTGATAGATCTGAGACAAGAATCTAGATCTTTGAATTTGTGGCATAAATTTACTTTATCATACACCATAAATTAGGTTGTATTAATAGAAATATTTGTGTCATAATAATCTTATAATTTTTCCAGAGTATCTCTGCAGAAGAGCTACCCTCAATATGATGAGTAAGTCCATCAGAAAATGTTTAAGTACCTACTATGTGCCAGGCACTGTGCTAAATGACCCTGAGTTGTTGAAAGGTGTGCCAGATGAACAAAACTATTGCCAGACTCTGCCAACCTATAAACACTTTTAGTAGAATGTCACAAACAGTATTGCTAAGAACTGAGAGAACCTAGAAGAAATACCACTAATAAAGTTAATAATTCTTTCATTAAAGATGCCCTTAGGAATAGGTATACAAAATTTCTACTATAGAAGGCAATAAAAATAACTTAGCTTTTAGACTATTTGCAAATATGAATTTAACGTATGGTACCTGGTGCCCCATATATGCTAATGCACTATTGAATGAACTGAGCTACATGCATATTGGCATCACAGCTATAAATTAATCTTTAAATTTAGTTTTATGAAAAAATGGTTCGTGGATTTTCCTAATAGAAGTGAATAAAAAGTTCAGAATTGATTTCATCCTGTACCAAAAGGTAACATGAAATATAATTTCATGGGAAATTTGGTTGCTGAGGATGAAGTATAACAATTCTTTTGAAAACTAACTCAAGTTTTTGTCAGTGTAGTCAGGAACCACCTTGCAACTCAGTGACTTTATTCTTGTTCATCCTTCATTCTGAAAGAAGACCAATGACATCTGTAAAAGTGAGCACAAGGGAGATTAGTGAAAAAATTGTTGAAAAATATGATAAAGTCAAATGCTCTTAGGCTACTCTAAAACCTTCACATTCCTCCTTAATATTATTTTTTAAGGAATAAAATTGGTTCCCATCAGTGTGCCTGCATGCAGTGCTGCTGGCTCATTGCTAGGCTGAGTGGAGCCAGAGGCAGTGGTACCTGGAGACTTGGCCCCCAGTGACGCCTTTTGGTGGTGTGGGACAATGGTGGTCAGTTGGCCTCAGGAAACTATGGAGAAAAAGCTTTGAAGCACTATTCCCTTTCATGTATAAAAAAAGAGGAGACATTTACCACTAACAGTGGCTTTTAGTCCTTGCAGAAAAGCCTTCATGGGGAGATTCAGAGTTTAAAAGATGAAATCACATCAGAGAAGTTGAGGGGGTGAAATTGTGGAGTACAGCAGGACTGAAGGGAAAATTGGCAACTGCTGAGGTAAATAGTAGATCAGGCTATGAGGGTTAAAATTTTATCAAGTGGCTAACGGAAGAAGAGGAGAAAGTGACAGTTTGAAGTGATAAAGAAATATCTTGAAAGTAGTGTAGATATCCTTGTTATGTGAGGAGAAGGCATTAAATTCTGATTTAATACCAATATTAATTTTCTACTAGAAGAGTATGGGATCATGATTAATGATGCTGTGGTGAGATATGAATATTTCCATTCTAAAGAAGTTTTGCTATCCAATGAGATCTTGAAGACAGAAAAAATCTGAGCCATGGGAAAAGCTGTGGAAAAATTAGAATAAATGATGAGGAAATATTGGCTAATATGAACAAAGGAAAATGATAAATGTTGGAGATATGGGAAAAGTGGAACACTGGTGCATTGTTGGTGGAGTTGTGAACTGATCCAACCATTCTGGAGAACAATTTGGAACTATACCACAAAAGCTAACTTTGATCCAGCAATACAACTACTAGGTCTATGTACCAAAGTGATCATAAAAAGTGGAAAAGGACCCATATGTGCAAAAACATTTGACAGACTTATCTCTTTTCAGCAACCAATGGTCTAAGACAATTCCAAAAGACTCATGATGGAAAATGCTACCCACATCCAGAGAAAAACCTACGGAATCTGAATGCAGGTTGAAGAATACTATTTTATTTCTCTTTCTCTTTTTTATTTCTCATGATTTTTCCCTTTTGTTCTGATCTTTCTTTCACAACATGAGAAATGTGGAAATATGTTTAATATGATTGTAAATATATAGCCTATATCAGTTTTTAGGCCATCCCTGTGGGAGGTGGGAGAGAAGGAAAGGAGGGAGAAAAAAATCTGGAACTCAAAATCTTATAAAAGTGAATGTTGAAAACTATCTTTACATGTAATTGGGAAAAAAAAATAATTGATGAGGATGTGCAAACAATGCCCGGGCTTTAACCTTTGAATATCCATTTGGTGCCACACTGAGTGTGATGAAACCAGCAGTAGCTGTTCTATCACCTTGGTTGTCTGCTTTCCCCTTAACAGATCCATTCTGGCTTTTTGCCACTCTAAGAAAGAAGAAGGAAAGTTGTCAGTGCTAGGTTCTTGCCACAGTGTTTGGTGACCAGTATTTGGATAAAGAAGAAAACAGCAAAATCATGGATTTACTTTCCCAGTGGCTCACCACAACAGACATCCATTTAAACCAGATTGATGCAGAAAACCCAGAGATTTCTGATTATACCCTCTTGCCAGACACTGCTATGTCATCAGAGGGACTTCAAGTATATATTCAGGAGAATGAGGAGAAGCCATGTGACTTCACAACTCTCTTTGGCTTATCCATTTATTGGCTGGATACCACTTCCTTATCTAAAGTTATCAAAGTTTATGAACAACTAAATGTGAAATATGAACCTCTCCAACTCATCCAGCCTCGATTTCAGACTCCACTACCTACATTTCAACCAATGGTTTTCCCTTCTGTTTTCAGAGAATTACCACTACTTCCTCTGGAACTTTTTGACTTGGATGAAATTTTCTCTTCAGCAAGAGCATGACTTGCTCAAATTACCAGTAAGTGTACTGATGAGGACCTGGAATTCTATGTCAGGAAGTGTGGTGACATTCTTGGAGTGACTAGTAAACTACAAAAGAACAAATAGGACACTAAACATGTTCTCGAGTACATATTCTTCCAAGGGGTGGAGTTTAAGGAGCTGAATCAGGAGTGTGACACGGATACAAGTGAAGCTACATTTCATAGCGTTGACTGAGTACAGTGTCTCTTACAAGACCAGAAGAAGGGGAGATACTAGAACAACTGACCTGCTGTCTGGGTCTCTCACTGTAAACCTTTTTGACTGTTTTTCCATATATTTATCAAAATTGCCTGTCCAATATGAGCCATGCACCTTCACACTGTAAATAGGTACAAAGTTAAAGACTCTACATATCTTCTGTAGTGACTAGGTAGGAGTACTATGGGGATTGATAATTATCAAAATCACTGTGTAAGATAAATGTCACATATTCTTTTTTATTGGAGCTATATTTTTCTAATATGAAAAATATT
>CM053582.1:261003097-261025422 GCA_028627135.1 Pseudochirops cupreus
TTATCATCAACTGTTTTCTGTAAGTTTTCATTTGGCAACCCATCACATTATTTCATTACATTTCAAAATGGAGCAATTTTGAGGAAAATCTAGTGTTTTTTTCCTCCCAACTCAAATGTTTTCCTCCTTTACCTTGTCAATATTAAATTCTGTCAAAAATAATTTAGTCAACCAAAGTTTAGGTTGGTTCGTAACTTCTAAACATGACATTTGAGGAGATTCTTAATGGAAAAATAATTCTCCTGAGCTAGATGCTCAGGAGCAAATAATCATATCCAGTATCAAATGCATGGCCTTCTTTGTTTAAATAGTTCTTTAACATTGAAGTCCATTGTTAATTATTGACCTCTGCCCCTGCCCAAACTAGAAATCTTTAGTTAATTTTGCCATAAAGCTTCTGATGAAAGCCATTTTAAAATATGCTTTTTACAATAGTCCAATAGGCCTGAAATGGATTAGTAGTCTTGTTAGTAGTTCTGACTTCTTGTAAATATGACCCAAGTAACACCCTGAATTAAAAACCATTCAAGTTTCAGATTTTCTCTATTGGTCCATCCTGGAATGGTGTCAAACTGGTCAGTCTTCTCCCCTGGTTTCCATTATCTTTAGTAACTATTAATTCAAGAGGACAAAAATTGTCTGTGGGCATTAAGTATAAGCATTGACTAGGAATGAGGAAAAGTTTTATTTACCCTCTCAAAATGATACAGACTTCCTTGAGGGGAAAAATATCTAAAGAATGTTTCTCTCACTGAAAATCTTATCTCATAATAAACTTTCCTAATATTTTCCACTGAAGATTAATAAACTTCTCTTGAAACTTATATCTAATTTATGTGACTTTAAGGGTCATGCTTTAATAACAATGATGAAACACGATTATTACTTCTTAATGCTGAAATTACAGTTTTTACATTGTAAATTTTTCCTGCTATGCGCCCTGTGGCACTAACATCTTTATCACTCCATGTGTTTCTAGTTTTAAAACCTTTACCCCTGCTGTTTGAAAAATATTTCTCATTTTCGTCCCCTATGGAGTACAGAAATCCCTAAAGGCAAAACCATTAGTGATCTTTCTGCCTTTTTCCCAAACACTTATTATGATCACCAGTGCTGCTCCCACTGCCTCATTGGCTTTTGGTAAAGTATGCAAATGAGATGTTCAAAATACACACTTTTTGCAACTGTGCAAGTTCATACTGATTTATAAAATGGGCAGGCTATTAAAGTGACTGAAAATGTCAGCAAGATTTATGCATGGGTGACAAATTGTATTGGAAATGTTCATTTTTAACATGCTGCTCCAGTTTTTTTTTTTTAAACAACTTAGATATTCTATGTGATACATTTGTTTTAAAGCCATTTTTTTCCCTCTCCAAACATGCTTCTGACAGTGACTTTTTGACTGGAAAAATAAACAGTGCTACTTCACAATCATACAAATTGTATTTTATCACAGAAAGCAGCACTTTGAAGATGTAATAAATTTCCTTTTGACATCCATTTTTCTCATGTATAGTTAGTCCACTATAGTTTTCTCTTTTAAGAGATAACATGAATTACATGTATAAATATTTCATCACAAAGATATCTAATTATGTAACTACCAAACAATCACCCAGCCATCAATTTAGGGAAAAAAACAATATTACTATTAAAAATTCACAGCTAAAAAAAATGGTCATTTAAGTAGGAGTGACAGACTATATTTATCTTGTACTGTTTATGATTTCATCTTTGGCGAATCCTATGTTAATATGATAATCATACAGCCTTGTACTAATTTGTATAGCGCTTAAAGTTTCCAAAAGGTTTTGTATCTGTGATCTCATTTGATCACATACCATAAAATATTCTATGTGGTACTGAGAACATTTCCCTCTTCTATTATGAATTAGTTCTGGTAAATATTTTGATATGGCTGTGATTCATCCATGCAGGAATTCTACTGTTGCCAGGCCAAGTGTGGTCTTTGAGAAAAAAAAAAGTGGTATTTTCTGTCTCTGGATGTCAACCATTCATTCACCAGTAGAGGTAACTGAATAGGAAAAATTATGTAGGAGCAGGGACTAGCCAGCTTTGTGTAAAGTCAGTAAAATGATAAAATAGAACAGGCTGATAGACCTTACAGATGCCCCATGAGATGTACGGAGAGGGGTTATCACAGATCAGTATAATGGTGTGATGTATTTGTATTACAAATAAAGGAAGAACAGATTTTTTCGATCACATACATTAAGTAAAGAGACTTCTGAAATTAATTTTTTTTGTAAAGAATGAATGTTCTCAACGTATGTAGTCTTTCTAGAGGAAAGTTTGGTATTAAATTTCTAATTCTACTTTTTTATATTCAGATCAGTTAGTACCAATACTATTATTGCACTGATTTTCCTAATTAGTTCATTAAGTTGCATAACAATTGGTTTACTACCAACAACTCTTTATTATGCTAGAACAGTGAAGATAAAATTGATTTAGAGCTCAATTCTTATCATTCATTCTTATACATTCATATGTCCCGGTGTTTGATGCTTTTACCAGGACACAAGTTTGCAGATCCTGCCAAGTATTTTGCCCTATTTTCACTTAAGGCCGCATTCCTGCTTGTTGTAGGGAGAGGGAGAAGCATGTGTGAGCAGAGGAATTTGTTTGCACTGTCTTTTTACTGAAAAACAAACATTCCTACTGGAAAATACAAAAAAAATTATCTTGTCCAAAGTCTACATCTTGCACCTCTAACTTATAGAGTGAAAATTCTGAGTACAATTGCCCTCTTGTTGGTCTTCCTGCCTTAAGTGTCCCCTTACTCCAATTCTTCCTCCACCCAGCTGTTATATTGATCTTTCTAGAGTGCAGATCTGATCATGTCATTCCCCATGTCCCCTTCAGTGCACCCTAGTGGCCACTTATTATCTCCAGTATGGAGTATAAATTTGTTTGGCCTTCAGAGCCCTTGATAACCTGGCTTTTCTACCATTCCAGTCATTTGACATCTTACTTCCCTTCAAGTACTCTGCAATCTAATGACAAGGATCTCTTACACACGACATACCATCCCTTAACTCTGCACATTTGTACTGGCTTTTTCACATGTCTGGAATTATTACCCTCTTCATCTCTACCCTCTTCATCTCTGCCCTCCTGTCTTCCCTAGCTTCCTTCAAGTCCAAGTTAAAATCCCTGCTTTTAGAAGAAACCTTTCCTGGTCCTTCTTAATCCTACTGCCTTCCTATTTTGATTATCTCTAATTTTTCATAGATGTATATATATGTGTGTATATATGCATATATATACAACATACATGCATACATATGTATATATACACATATTTGTCTACATACATAGTTATTTGTGTGTGTGTATATATATATATATATATATATACATACATATAGGTTGTTTATACATAGTTATTTGTACATTGTCTCCTTGAGACTTAGAATGTAAGCTCTTTGAGATCAAGGTCTATTTTTTTGGCCTATCTTTACATCCTTCACATCACAGTGCCTGGAACATAGTGGACGATAAATGCTTGTTGACCAAATGACCAAAAAAGTGGCTGAACACAGATAAAGACTACAGTACGTAAAGATGGAACATCAGAGGCTTAAAAAAGAAAATTTCCTCTGTCTGATAAATGTATAATTTTCTGTGTAAGCAACTTTCAAGTAATATTAAACTTCTACCAGTATATAGTATTCTATAAGGTGCTGTTTCAGAGGGAAAGGGAGGGTAGAAATAAGCCAAAGAGAGAAAAAAAAACACTAGTCTTTGTCTTCTTGGGGTTTATAAAATCCTAATCATAAAGCATAAATCCAAAAGGAATGTGGAATCTCTGAACTAATTCCAAAAATGTGACATTAGGTCCTGAATGACTTGAGTTCACCAAAGGAGCCCACAATTCTCTATTGACAACCATATTACTTGGTTTTGCTCATGGAAAGGTTCCCCCTAAAATGTTTTTGCTGCAAAATGTCATTATCCATCCCTAAAATGTCCTATCCTTAGTCCTATCACCCCCATTTATTACTGTTAGTATCCATGACTATGCCTTACTAAAACTGCTACATTTTTCATGCTTATCACCATCTTGTCACAGGTAAATACTATATGTAAAAATGTCAAAACACCTTTCCTTTCTTTTTTTATGGAAAATTCCCAAATGAGAATGGCATGTGTTGAATTTCTTATAGTTAGGGTCTATGGCTACATTTCATTGTCCTCAGTTTATTAAGTAATTTACAATTGCCCTAAAATACATAAATTGTAAGCAACATAAATTGTATGCCCAGAATAATCTAATGGCAAAATTTTTCAGGTAAAAATGGAGAGAGGTTGAAATGTTTGTGTTGTAGTGGGGGCAAGGAGAATACTAGGAGAGAGATGAGTAGCTATGCTATTAAAATGCAGTAAAGAATTGAAGAAAACACAGTACATAGTTCAAGCAAAAATGTGAATTGTTTTAGTCTGAAACATCCAGATTACTGAAATGGGCCATTTTGACTTGATCTAGCTAGGAAACTTTTCTGGACAGAGTAAATTCCACAGCATAAACAAATTATCATTGAAAGATTGTTTTTAATATGAAAATAACCACTTTCCCTTTAATTGAATGAGTGGAGAATGTTCAAAGTCAGTTTTTCCAAGTCATTCTAACTGTATAGAGGAATAATATTTGGCTGCTAACATTAATTTCTGGACACCAATTGTGATTATTCACCTTTCTTGTGGAAATCTCTTCCTCTTTAAAATATCTTGATGACTTCTCTCTAGGTGCCTTGCGTTGCCCCTAGTACAAATTTCTTTTTCGTATACTTGGTCAGGTCAGTGTAGTCTTACACATTTTATCTTCTTCATTGCCATTTACAGTTAGTCTCAAAGCACATTGTGTACAGAAGGAGTAGGCTCCAAAAGTGGTTGTTCTACTATTATTCCCTATGGAAAAGGTGACTCGCTTATAAAAATAATGGCAGATCTTTTCCATTTGGCATGTTTGCTTTGATTAAAAAAAAGTCACAAGAAAGCATATTGTATACATACATATAATACAAAACACTTGTATACATGCTTTTGCATTTTTTATAAAATCAGGGAGAATATTCTATGCAAGTATGTATGAAATTCTTTGTGAAAACATACAAAAGGAATAAAAGAATAGACATATGATTGTGAACTATTTTCTACAATGAAGTACAACTTTATCATCACATTGTTGATTAAAAGACATAAAGCTATGAGGCCTAGATTATTTTGTTTTTTGTTTTGTTTTGTTTAAAAAATATGGAATGGGCTGCTTCAGGAATAGCTATTTCTCTGTAGAAGATGGACAACTTATTTTTAGAGGAGATTCCCAAGGATGGGTGGGAGTAGGTGACCTTTATGAACCTTTCCTCTTCTGACATTTTGTCATTCTGTGATTATGGACTAATATAAAAAAACTACCATGGAAGAATGCATAGGAAGGAGAAAGAAATCAGTCTAACAATTCATCCTTGAAAATCAAAGTGGAAGAAAAATGCATGGTTCCTAAGTTATGAAAAACATCTTGATAGGTTACCTGTTAAATTAGTCCATCAGGATTTGTCTTATATAAGCACCACAGACAAATAATGAGTTTGGCTTGCAACTTAATAGTATGAGGGAATCAGTCTGGATTGCATTTTAGAAATTATATAGTATTAGTGATCCCAAGCTGGCAGCCACTATTTCTTTAATATTCTCTGAATAATATCATATGATCATGTGGTGACAAATGGTGGAATGCCACAACCTGAAGATAAACTTACAAATAACCCTAACAGTTTTGGAAAAACCCATAGTGAAAGGCTATTCTAAAGATCTCTTTAGATTATCATCAGCTATTTGAGTTTCTGGATCAAGGATACTTTTTTCCCCCCAATGGGAAATAATTAAAGGAAGGGGGTTATTGTCTAATAGAGTAATAAAATTACAGAATTAGAGAGTTGGAAGCATTTTGTCAACCACATTCAAAAGTAATCCCAACAATAACATACTTGACAAATGATTGGTTGTCCAGTTTCTGAAGACCACCAATGAGGGGGAACCCTTTACCTCTTAAAGCAGGCTACTATAATTTTATATAGCTCTTGTTGTTAAGAACTTTTTATAGCATCAAAGCTAAATTTATTGTTCATACTGATTGAATTTCTGATTGTTTACACTCATTAATGCATATATTCTTACTTTTTTTTTTAAAGGAGGATTCTTTTTGTAAAAACAAAAAGAAATGCTCCCCACTATCCAGTTAGAATCCCTAACTTCCTTCAAGACTCAGTTCTGTGAGAAATGATCATTAATAACCAATATCTTTGGGAGATTGAGACTCTTCTAAATTCCTCTTTTTAAAAATTCAATTTTTCTTCAGAAGGACATTACTGATAATTAGATTACATTGGCTCTCCTTGATCTTGGTCAGACCCCACCCAACCTTCCAAGAAATTTAATGTAAGGTGGGGAAGTCATTGTGTTCTATTCAACCTTGGGTTCAGACAGATCCTTTTATCTAGATATCCAAGATGGGAAGTGGTCTGATATAAGCAATAGTGTTAATATAGATATGTTTTCTCTGTCCTGGGGTGACATTGGCCCCTTTTGGAAAGGTATATTAACTGTGAGTTGGCAGCCACGATTGTCTTTGATCTGAGAGAAGACAGCCAAATGACCATCCTTCTATTAGTAACCTGCTGGCCTTAGTAATAAAATGATTAAACTACCCAGAAACAATATCTCTCAAACCTTCTTCAAACATCACGGTTCTCATGCCCTTTTCTATGGGAAACATTTTATTTTTTTAATTTTCTTGGTCATTAGCATGCTGTTTCCCATCCTAAAATTATCTTACGTTAACTTATCAGTTTATTCGCTATATCCCTCTATAGAATGTATTCTCCTTGAGGGAAGGTTTTTTTTTCTATATCTATTTTTTTAAAATTGTAATCCTCACTGTACTTTACACATTGTAGGGATAATGTGATTATTCTCTTTGCATATTTTCCCAAAGAATTCCATACATATGTGAATATGGTATATTCTCTCTGATTTAATAGAAATGTGAAAGCATGCATACAAGTTAGTAGTTGCTTATGTTTTTTGCTACTTCTTTTTCAAATCAAACATTGTAGGCACATAAATATTTGTTCATTTGAATTTATTTGCACAAAAAGTCAGAATAAATAATATAAAAAATATATCATATAACCAGAAAAGGTGGAGTAGTTATGCATAGAGAATGAGAGGCATGAAATATACAATTTATGTGGTACATAGGTACCCCTTAGATATAAAAGAACAAGACTAAGTCCTTGAGCAAGTTGGGTAGAAAGAAAGGAAGGAAGCAAGCATTTATGAAGTATCTATGATGCTAAATTCCTTGTAAATATCTCATTCAATCCTCACAACTTCCTTGGGAATAGGTACTATTTTTATCAATCACCATTTTACAGTTGAGGAAACTGAGGCAAACAGAGGGTAAGTGGCTATCCAGGGTTACGTAGCTCCTAAGTGTCTGAATCACATTTATATTAAATCTTCCTGACTTCAGAACTGGAACTTAATTCATTGTACCACCTTGCTGCATAAATCTGTTAGAGTATTTGAAGGAAAATCATAGTCGAGAATCATACAGGATAAAGTGGTTTGAAGATATCTGGTAGAGCGCATACCCAAACAGATGAATTAACTATTATGAGGACCATACATTTATAGGTAGACAGGACCTCAGAAGTCTGCTCAGAAATTGGAGTCTCATTTTACAGAAGTGAGGCCCACAGAGCTTTTGTTTTGCCCAAAGTTATACTGAAATTTAAAACTATGTTTTCTGATTTTAAATCCAGTTCTTTTCCAAATATACTACCCTATGACATCAGTGCTGAGAGACCCTGACAGCATTAAGTCTCTCTCTGGATTTTCACCATAATTTCCTTGTATTAGAACCTACCATTTTTTTAAACAACATGAATGCTTTGCCTTCTAGTTATTATTACCAAGAAACACACTTTTTCTGATTGACAAATGTTCACGCAGAAACATCTCTGCCCTAGAGGACATGAGTGGGAAAATATCAAAGTCATATGAACAGGGAGTATATTTCTGGAACATCTGGTAGACCATCAAAAATATCTATCTCCCAGACAAGAGAAGTCTATCTCTCATCCTAGTTTCTGTATCTCTGCCATAAGAATAATTTACTTTAGAGGTTATTTCAACAGTTTCACCCACTGAAACTCCAGTTAAAATAAAACAATCTAGATTCTGAATAGACTTTTTGAGGAGCAAAGATATTTACTATGTAAAATGATTTCATTATGATTTTAAAAGATACTCAATGATCTATCTCGATACCCTCTTTCCTTTTCAGCCAAGAGGAACAGAAAAAATACTGGCTTTAGAGTCAAAAGTCATGGATTCTGATGTCAGGTCCATCACTATCTCTGTATACTTGGGAAAGTCACTTTGCTAATTTCACTGTGATCTATGAGTATTTAGAGATCATCTCAACCAATCTCTTCATTTTCCAGGTAAGGCAACTGATGTTCATAGATTTTAGGTAGCTCTCCTCATGGCATACAGGCAGAACTGGTATTTCAATAGAGGTCCTCTGACTCCCAATCTTGCTGCTCAGTCTTTGAAGGTCACCAGTTCCTAAAATGAAGGAGTTGGACTAAATAATCTCAAAGCTTCTGAATCTTTCCCCTAAGAAAAGATAAATTATGTTTTGATAGAGGGGAAGGAGCTTTTGGAGAACAGTTAAATTCAAATAGTGAAGGAAGCAAAGTATTCAATCAGGATATTAGAATTTAGAGACATATAGGTTTCATTCACATGATAAGGTATTTGTTACTTATATAACAACTAGTCTAGCTTATTATCCTTGCCCAAGCAACCAAACTGGATAATAATTTATTTCTTTGAGAGTTAGAATTTAATATGACAGCAATGCCAACAAAGTTCTCCAGTTGTTCCCATATTTTTTTTTCCATAGAAATTAAAGCTTATATTTTTTTGGGCAACAGGGTGGGTCAGTGGATAGAGAGCCCAGCCTGATGGGGTGGCTAGGTGGTGCAGTGAATAGAGCACCAGCCCTGGAGTCAGGAGAGCTCACCCTTAAGTTAGAGTTCAAATCTGACCTCAAACACTGGCAGGTCACTTAACCCTGTTTGCCTCAGTTTCTTGTCTGTAAAATGAGCTGGGGAAGGAAACGGCAAACCATTCCAATATCTTTGCCAAGAAAACCCCAAATGGAGTCACAAAGAGTTGGACATAACTGAACAACAAGAGTTTGTTTTTTGGTGCTTACCAAGAGTCAGAAATGAGGCTCTAATATTCTTATAGGATAGGAGTGTTTTTCTGAGTCATAATTTCTTCACCATATTATGAATCATGATCTACGCCTTTTATAGACAGATATTTGAATTTATAAGCTGGAACAAACCATTTTTCCCACTTTGTTGAAAATTATTCATAGAATTATAAACATTTTAGATGCCTGCCATCCTGCTTCTATAGCTCTAATGGATCTTTCACAATATCCATTGTGGTGCTACCAGACAGCAAAAGGCAGAGATGGAATCCTCATCAAAATATCATTTTCTCTCTTGAACGATAGAACAGATTAATGACATGCAATCCATCTATAATTATCTGTCCCATAAATACAAAGTCATTGTATAGATTGGGCTAGATCATTAAATAACATGATAGAAATCTGTAGTCCAACTCCATAAGAGATAGGAACAGTCGATTGAAAAAAACTTAGTATCTCAGAATGATACAGTGGGCTAAGAAAACTAGCCAATTTGAGGAAAATTATGTACCAAATGAAATGATAGATGTGACGCTTATCTAACCATTGGGTTCTGTTCCCCTGGTATTGTCTGACATTTTGGAGGAAGTCTGCGAGATATCAAGAAAGATCCTCTCCTCCTGTGATACGTATACTATAATAGAAGATTAAGTATGACCAAAGAGTAGGCTCAAATCCTGCCCAATTACTGTTTTCTTATGTCCTCCATGACTTAGACAGACCCTGAGTTTTTTAATATACCAACGACCTCCCCAAATGCATCATTTTAGCAAGTATTCTCCTAGCAATGGTTGCGAATCTTGGAACTCTGCTGCCTCGAGACACAAGAGTAGAGAACAACTCAAAAGAATGTGTTGTTTGTGTAGGTAGATTAAAAACTACTTCAAATAATGGTAAATATGCAAGATTCGACATAACGGATGCTGATATAATTCTAGGAAAGGAAAGGAGAAGGAATAAGCACTTATATGGTACTACCATGTGCCAGGCACTCTGTTGAGTACATTTTATAAATAATATCTCATTAGATCTCCACAGCAATTCTGGAGCTTGGTGTTACAATTATTCTCATATTATTGTTGAGAAAAAATTATGCAAACAGAGATTAAGTGACTTGCCCAGGGTCACACAGCTAGTAAGTCTCCGAGGTAGATTCTAACTCCAGGCCTTATCTTCTATTTCATCAGCTCCAAGTTGTTATGTCATGTAATCAGGAGCAAGGACTCATAGATGGACATTTTTGAGTGTAGCCCTGGTACCCAGAGAATGTTAAAAGGTCTAGAGAAAGACCTTAATAATTGAGATAGCATCTCTATGGCAGATCCACAGGAGAACATGAACAACAGCTCACAGAATAAGAAAGTAGGAATGGGTTCTGATCTGCATCAATGGTGAGAAATACCTACCTTTATGAGATCACAAATCATGGCCATATTGAAGTATAAATAGCAAAAGGTTACCTTTTCACAATAATGTTGTATATGGTATACTCCATGACAGAAGGATCTGTGATTTTGCCAATGTGGGAAATTCCCTTCACCCACACCAGATTGCAACTAGGCTAGTTATTAATAGATAACTTGTAGTAGCTGTTTGACCTACACAAAGGTTAAGTGACCATACACAGGTATTAAACCAGGGTCTATCTGACTCAAAGTCCAGAACTATTTAATAGAACACATTCCCACAATGGTGGTAGCTAAGAGGCACAGTCAATAAGATAGCTGAGCAGGTAAGGCAGGAAGACCTGAGTTCAAATCCTATTTTAGAAACTGACCACCTGGGCAAGTCACATAATCTTTCTTAGCCTCAATTTCTCCATCTATAAAACCGGGATAACAACAGCACCCCCTCATAAAGTTGTTTAGAGAATCAAATGAGACAACTCATCTAATGCTTTGTAAACCTTAAAGCATCATATAAATTCTAACTATTTATAGCTATTATCTGACTAATGTGTGGCAAAAGCCTTTTAAGACTTTATGTTGCCCGTTTGTTTGACACCCAAAGTTATTAACTCATGTGTTAAAGATCAGTCTAGGTTCATAGTTTATTACTTCTCCTAGACTAGTCTCTTGGAATACAAGGACCACTCTTAATCTTCCTCCAGATATCTATATAGCTAGCTAGGACTCACAGTGAACAGTATGTTGGGCCTGGGGTCAGGAAGAACTGAATTCAAATCCCATCTCAGGCACTTAAAAACTTGATGTCACCATGCAAACTATGTAATTTTGTTTGTTCTCAACTATAAAATGGGAATAATAATCTACTTTACAAGGTTGATTTGAAGATCAAAGAAGATAATATTTGTAAAAGTGCTTAACACAGTTCCTGGCACATAGTATGTTCTTGAAAAATACTTTTTCCTTTCGCATCTCTTGGCTCACTGCCCTTACTACAGTAGGTGTTTAATAAATATGAATTGAATTGAAATTTTATACGTGGGTTACTATTTTTGCCACTTTTCCTCCAGTCTGAATGATTACTTTCTCTATCCCTCAGATGTCTTTAGCATCTAAATCCAGTGTTTAAAGGATGTTTGCCAATGTATCTTCAAAACTAATTGCAGGATACCCTACTGATCTCCTGAGCAGTTTTCAGGGTCAGGTAACATTTGATTTCTCATAAGGCAGGCCTAAGTGCTAAATAATCATTAGAGCTGAAGGCTGATTTTTTAGCTCATGTGGTGAAGCACAATTGGGTTCTGTTTATGATTCTGGATTCCATGTTAACAGGAACTGAATGAATTTGGTTTTAAATCCCAGGAGTATATTTTGAAACACTGGCATTCAGAAAGAGGGTATCATAAGTCATGTTATTATTTGTTTAAGGAGAAAGTCCTTTTCATTGGCTCTCTTCCTGTAGTTACCCACAGTTTTTGACTAAGTACCTCAGTTGCTTCTTTCCACAAGCATTTCAAAAGTAAAGATTAACTAAATGCCAGACGCCTTTCAATGGTAATACCAAATAGCCTGGTGTCCCTGAGTTTCACATGGAAATATACATGATGATGGAAACTTTTAGATCAGTTTCTGCTTTGGGCTAGATTATTAAATATTTAAATTTTTTTGTGTTCCTGAAAAAGAATAGTGTGAAATAAAATGAAATAATCTATCCAGTTGTGACCAACACACAATTCAGTGATGTGTGCTAGTAATAATTAAGGGAGGGAGAATATGTTGGAGTTGAAAGAACACGATTTTGGAGTCAGTAGACCTGAGTGCAAAAATTGCTGTTTATGACCTCTGTGACCTTGGGCATGTCACTTAACTTTTCTGGGTCTCAGTTTCCTTATCTGAAAAAGAAGATATTGAACTTTGTTCCTCTTGAGGTACATTTAAGCTCCTATAAAAGTCTTGCTTATCAGAGACTTAATTTTTTCATGGGAAAGACACTGCTGGTAGAACTGTGAATTGGTATGGACATTTTCGAAAGTAATTTGGAATTGTACCCCACAAGGTACTAAACTATGCATACCCTTTGACCCAGCAATACTACTACTAAACCAATACCCCCAAAAGCTCAAAGAATGGTCAAATGTACAAAATATGTACAAAAATATAGTAACTCTTTTCTTCTCTACCACACTGGGTCAGTGGAGAGAGGGATAACAGGGCAGCTTCTGGGCAGCCCCAGAATAAGTGGTAGACTGATGCCCTACTTGTGGTCTTCTGTACCTCCTCCACCCTCCCAGCCCACCATTTTTCTTTGGGACAAGTTACTGCTCTGTTGCTGCTTCTGCTGCTACTGCTGCTGGCCTACTAATTCCATCTTCATATATAAAGGGAAACATTACCGTTATGTCCAGGTGCTGTGACTTGACACCAAGTTCTTTCAAAAAGACTTCCCTGTTTAACTTCATGGATCTAAAGCTGGAAGGGACGTCAAAGGCCAGCTACCTCATAACCTTCATTTTACAGATAAGGTAACTAAGGCCCAAAGAAACTAAATGACTGTTCCAAGGTCCTATAATGAACCTCAGCAATGGGACATGAATGTAGTTCATCCAATTTCTTCTGTGGAATCACATTGTGAATTGGAATGTTTATTTGTTTTCATTTTGCTAGGCTTCAGCGTATATGAATTTATTTGCTACCACCTGACTCCATCTATGCTAGTTTTCAACTATTTTATAACAGAAAATTCCTAAGGTTTTTCCTTCTTCCAGAAAGGAAATCTGCTATCTCATTGGTTACACATTGTAAGTGGTGTCCTTACTTTTCCTTCCAATTTTTGAATAGACATGATAGAAAAATAGACATGGTGGAAGACATGATAGAGGTGTAAGTGTTCTATGATCCTGAAAGGAAAGAGCATCCAGAAAACTGAACTCAATAACCTACTTTGGTAACCCATTCTAGTATGGAGAAGTAAAGTCCAGGATTAAGAGAGTACATTTTCTTTGTCAGCAGCTATGATTTTTCCCTTTGAATCTTTTTTCCCACCCAGATCCAACTATTATAATACCCTGATGAGAGAGATACTGACTCACCTCTGCCTCACTCCTTTCCCCACAGATTCCTGTTCTCTAAGCATGTACACACACACACACACACACACACACACACATACACGCACACATACACGCACACACACACACAGAGTCATTCATGTATAACCTGGAACAAGTTAATTTACCTCTCTAACTTCAATTTTTCCCCCTACAAAATGAGGAGTGAAGCTTTTTTCCACATCTAAATCTTAGGACAATAAGGTTTTAACCATCCTATAAGTCTTTACACAGGCATATTCTTCAAGTGTATTTTAGCAATTGAAGGATTTTAAGCAATGCTTACTAGATTATGTATTCCATTCCCTTTTTTCCCCCTCTGTGCTCATTTGTAGAACTTTTGTCTACAGGGCCACCACAGGTAAATGTCACAAAACATAAGCTACGATTCCCTGAAGGCTTTCAGTTCAAACATTAAAAGGGACCACCTTTAATTTGTCATGTCTTTTGTGAGTGCCTGGGGCTGTCTCACTTAGCAGAGCCTGGCATTCTTCTGTGGTGGGTTAAAAACTATATGACATGTAAGCCAGGAATAAACATTCAGTTCAGCATGCAGGGAAATGGCCATGCTTCACTATGTGTTCTACATTGGCCACTGGAATGAATGCCAGTTCAGATAATTCCTAGCTAAATATTTGCCAAAGAAATCCATAGCACACTAAATTGTAATACTCAAAAATGGAACTTTTGGGGAAATTTCTAAAAGGAAATCTGCCATGATCTGTAGCATCCCTCTCCACTTTATTGAGCATTTTTAATTTGATGGAGAGAGGGGGAGGTGAAGTGACTTAAAAGCCTTATTTGACACCCTGGCAAAGAAGAACTTAAAAATAAATATATCCCTAACAGTAATTTTATATTTATTGCACTTAATTTAACAAATTATCACAAGAACCACACAGACAGCATTTTCTCAGTAAAATTATTATACTTAAATGAACTTTTGACAATGTATTAATTACAAGGACATGACCACATTTATTCTGCTGATCCAGTAATTACATGCATTAAAGAAATATTTATCCACAAACCATGCAATGTACTTCAAAACAACATTTATTGCCAAATTACATTTCCTGTATATCTGTGCCCTTTTCCAGTTACTAGTCATTTTTTAATTTTTAAGAGAGGAGGATGGGAGGGAAGGGAAACTTGAAAAATGCTATATGGATAGCTTACTGACGGGAAAGTGATTGAAATGTAGATTAAAAGCATAGAATTGTCTTCCTTGGAAAGATAATTCTGAGATGGGCTAAACTGAGATATTTCAGGTTAAATAGAATAATGAAAAATAAAAACAAATGAACAAGAACAACAAAAGGCATTTCTTCCTTTTCGTCTTCCCAAAAGTCTTAGTGCCATTTTAAGCTTAAACAGTGCTAACACTTTGGGATACCCTGTACAATATGGAATTTTAAAAAATTGCAATGGTTAGCTACAATATGACTTCACACTAACTGAATAATTGTTCTTAAAAAGATAAGATGGAGTAATATTCTTTAAAGTCTTAGTATTTGTTTTTCATGATGTAAACAAAATAATTAATGTTACTGGTGGGCCAACTGTTGTTCATCCTTTAAAGCAAAATGTGTGATTTTTCTCCAAGCTGGAACCTATAGACCCTAGAAATGTCAGAGGACTTAGGGTAATAGCTAGTGAGGGGCAGAGGTGGGCTTTGATTCTGAGAACTCCTGATTCTCACCCCTGAGCTCTATCTAAGGGGAAATGCTCTTTCACGATGACATTTACATAAAACTTGTCCTCTAATGAAAATTAATGTATCTAATGTATCAATTTGATCTGCAGCAATTAAAATCAGCTTTCCCTTTATGATGGACTTAATGATACCTGAGCATGCCTACCGCTGAGTAGAAGACATGATAGAAGTGTAGGTGTTTTGCGGTCCTTAAAAGAAAGAATACCCATAAAAACTGAACTCCACAACCTATTTTGGTAGGCTATTCTAGGGAGAAGAAGTAAAATCCAGGATTTAATACCATACCAGATCTCTGGTATTAAACCTGTGAAATTTTTTAATCAGTTCTATGGTTAGAGCACTAAGCCTGGAGTCAGGAAGATCTGAATTCAAATCTAGCCTCAGATAGTTACTAGCTGTTAACCTTGGGCAAAGCCACTTAACCTCTGTTCCTCATTTTCCTTATCTGTAGAAGGGAAATAATAATGGCCTCTACCTTGCAAGGGTTATACTGAGATTAAAATGAGAGAATATTTTTAAAGTACTTTGCAAAGATAGAATTTGTAAAATACTTTATCATCATCATCATCGTGATTCTCATCATTATTTTGCAATGTCCTTCTATAAGTTGGCCATAATAATTCTACCTAATTTGCTGGGGACCTTCCTTGGTTGGTTTGTTTGTTTGTTTTGTTTTTCTTTACATCTTGAGACTATTATTCCTTCCTTTTGGAAGGTGACCAGGCCTTTATTTTTTTTTTTTCCTTTGGTCATACATCCTGAGTTGCAGAGAAGTGAAATGACTTAACAATTGACTTAGAATTCCCTGACAAAGAAGGCTATTTGCTCTATAAATAAGAATCCTCCAACTGATTTGGATATTGGGTGATTGAAGTGTCATTGAACTATCTATTATTCTCTGCTAACATTTCATTTCTGAGACAGACAAGTTCCAGAAATCAGGCACCGAGTTGCTTTCTAAGACATGATTTTTTTCCTTTTAGGGGTCTAGGTTCCATCACCCCATCAGAGCTGGGCCTCATGGTGGCAGAAGTCATGTCAATTCCTACTACATCTCCTTTTATCATAGGAACACCTTCAAGTTCAAGAGTCAGTTTTTGAGTCATGACCCCTAAGACTGGGAAGACTTAGAGAAAATGGTACAAAATAAAGAGCAGAACTGAGAAAAAATATATACACAATAATGATAGTAATGCCATAATTACAACTTAAAAGACCTTTCAACTCATATTAAATGCAATGACCATGACTGATTTTAGTTTGGAGAAACAGACACTGAAACCCATTTCTCTCTGCTCAGCAGATAGGTAGTGGACTGTGGTATATAATGGTTCATATGCTCTCAGTTGTGGTCACTTTGTCATTCAGTTTTGATGAATTTAACTGTTTTTATTTGTTATCTAGAAAGGTTATTGTGGGCATATATTAAAAATAACTGGAACAGAATACAAAAATTATCATTTGATACTTAATAAAAGTAAGAAGCATCCCTTGATCATCTCAAATTCATTGAAGAAGAAAGATTGAGAAAGAGACTTATTGCTAAATCCTCCCACTCTCCCCTCTTCCTCAGTACCAAGAAAATTTAATAATCTCTCTTTATTGACCTGAAATATGAGAATAGGGAAAAGATCATGCCACCCTTAAGTAAAACCCCTTACCCTTGTTTTCAGCTTCGACTTTAAGATCTGTTCTTCCAGGATCTAATTATATGTCAGCAACTTAGTTCTGTTTAGTTCAACAAAAATTAATTAAGGCCCTTTGCTAAATCCCAAGGAAGATACAAATCAAGCGGTTTTTGTCCTCATAGAACTTACCGTCTCATGGAGGGACATAACCTGTACATAATGAATGTAAGCCAAATACAAAGATTTTTTTGTTTGTGGGGAGAACACAGAAAACTGAGTGAGGGGAGATCAGGAAAACTTCATATAGGAAGAGGCTTGTGATCTGGACCTTGAAGGAAGCTAGAGATTCCAAGAAATGAGGGTGATAAGAGAGCATTCCAGACATGGAGATTTTGCCTGGGCAAAGGTATGGTTCAGGGGCTGGAAGGTGGGCTTGGGGAATGGACAGAGGGAGATAAAATGTTATTTAAAAATACAGGGAATAGCCAATATGCCACTTTAGATGGTTAGTAGAGTGTATGAAAGGGAGAAAAGATAAATTATGAGAAAGATGAATTTCTCCTCCTCCTTCATTTTGTGAGATAGAGGGCACACCTGTGACTGATTACCTAGACATCCCCTCTACTTTTGTGTGTCAACAGCTCTTCTACAACTTACAGTTTTAGATTTAGAGAGTTGCCCAGGGCACTAAGTGGTTTAATGATTTGCCCATAGTTACCCAATTGATATGTACTAAAGACAGAAACTTGAGCCCAGGTCTTTCACAGGAAGACACATCTTAGACAAATCTTAGACACTTATTGGCCATGACCCTTTGCAAATCACTTCATCATTCAGTGCTCCAAAGAACTCTTAAAGATCCAGGTACTGGGAAGGTGCAGATCTGTACTAGTAAAGGGATTTCTTCAGTCAGAGTGCCCTAGAACAGTAGAATCATAGATTGTCAAAAAATGCTTAAATGAATATTGTTATATGATTTTACTATAGCCCAGGACTGACTGCTTGGCATGGCACTATATATTTGATATAGGGAATAAAGCATGCCATATTCCATTAAAGATCTAGGAATATAAGAACAAGCAGAAAGAAAGACAGTCCCTGACCTCAGGGAACTTAGCCCATTGACAATGTAGGGAGCCAATCCTATACGACTGATGCAACCCTCCTCAGACTCTTCTCCCTTCTAACTGGTGAGCACAAGGGTGGAGTACCAAAGTCCTCCCTTTGGCTTACTTTATAGAGGATGGGATACTAGACTCCATTCCACTCTTCATCTGCTGCCTTGCATGGTTTCAGCTCCATGGAACAAGAAGCCCCCATGTTGTTAGCTCCTGATGTCCCTCCCCAGCCCTGGTTTTTTGCCTGTTTTTGAGTGTTGTCTCCCTCTTTAGAATCTAAGGACCTCTAGGAAAGGGACTATCTTTCTTTTTTATTAACAATATTCAAGTATTTAAGTATTATTAACAGTGTTTAAGGCTTATCACAGTGCCTGGTACATTTTAGACCCTTAATAAATGTTGATTGGATTGGTTTACATTATAATAGGGAAAGAAAACAAAAGATAAAAGGTGGTAGTGATAGAATAAAAAACCTAACACAGGAGCATGATAGAGAAAGTCCAGAGTGAACATTGGAGAAAGCTAGGTTGGACACCCAGATATATAACCCTGGATAAGTCTTTTAACTGAACCTCACTTTTCTTCTCTGTAAAATGGAGACACTCAACATATAACATATGTTACTTTACATAACATACGTAAAGTAATATATAAATGTAACATACAATAATAATAAATATTAAATAGCAAAAGAATTATTTTGTCTGTAAAGTATATTTGTAAAGTCCTATATAATAATGATTATATTATGGTATTATGTATGTAAGTGTATTATGTATGTATTGTATTGGGGCAGCTAGGTGACACAACGGACAGAATGTTAGGTCACCTGGAGTCAAGGAGACTCATCTTTCTAAGTACAAATCTGGCCTCAGACCCTTACTAACTGTGTGACTCTGGGCAAGTCACCTAACCCTGTTTACCTCAATTTCCTCACCTCTAAAATGAGCTAGAAAAGGAAATGGGAAGCCACTCCAGCATCTTTGCCAAGGAAACCCCAAAATGAGTCAAGCATGACTGAAACAATTGAACAACAATTAATTTTATTAAGTATGCAATAATGTATGTAAAGTGCTATATAATGCGACATATGTCATATATTAAAATGTCAAATTATATAGCAATTTATTATATATTATGTCACATTATATAGTATTTTACTTATATTATTACATATTTAATATAATACATAATTCAATACAATTACACAGTACGATAATAATAATTATTATTTTAATTGTGTTAGTAGTTTCAAGCCACAGAAAACCATTTTCATCTTTAGAAGGTGGTGTGAGAAAGAAAGGAGGACTTATTCAACTTCTTGTGCCCTGAGATCAGACCATACTTCCATTCTAATTAGAACTGCCCCATTGTATTTCTGCTTGCACCACTATACATCAATTAATATCTGTTTCTTTCAGTGACGGTGATGGAGAAATACCCTGAATTAAAGTGTGTTAGATCAAACAGATAAATGACAGTGCTGTAAAAAAGGCAAATGAAGTATTGACATAAATTATCCTCATTTATTTTTAAATCCTTCATTTTGATAGGCTGTCTGCCACAATATAATGGGTAGCTCTGGACCCAAGTAACTGGTGTGAGGGTTGAATCATTTGTTTAAGGTTTCCAAGGTGCTTCAGACATTTACTTTTTGATATTACTCATTATGCATTTATTGTTCCTGACCCTGAGCTGCTGACATTTTTAGTTTCTAATAGCCTCTGTCCAGAGAAGAAGCTAGTGATAAACACCCTAAGCTGACACTACACACCCAAGACTCTTCATTTCTGTCAGAACTCCATTTTTTGTGGTTTTTGTGGTTGTGGCAATTAGACTTCCACCACTGGCTCAGATCCAGGACTTGAATAATTTGGATTCAGAAGCTATTTAATGTTGCCATCAGGAAACCTAGACTCATCATAGAAACCAACTTCCGGATAAAGAAATATGGATCGTGGGCCTCCCACCAAAAAGAGGGGGAGGATAGACTTACTCATACAGCTCCCAGTCAAAGGCCCCTTGGCAGATTTTTCTCAATACAGATTCTCTCTTTTCTTTTCCCACCCTAATTTAATTATCATAATAAAAATCTTGGCCTTAAGACATATCAGAATAGGAACATCCTAGAATTTTGTAAATTTGATGAGGGCAAGAGTATGCTACTTGAGGCAGGCATTGTGGTGCATGATGAAGTTTCCTGGTTTTTGGAAGTTAACATCCTGGCTTCTCCACTTAATACTGGTATGAATTGGAATAGGTCACTTCTCTCTGAGTTTTAGTTTCTTTATTTGTGAAATAAGGTGATTGAGTTAAATAACCTCCTATCTTCTTTCATGCTAAATATTTCCTTTATATATATACTACCTGCAATGCCAAGCACATAGTATTTGCTGAGTTGATGTCGATACGTTGATGTATTCTAGAAAATATTTGTAAACAATATTTTTCCAAATTTAGTAATATAGCACATGACCAAAGGAGGTTAGCAATGAAAGATCCAGAGGAGGACCTTTTTTGGAAAAGAGAGACTCATCTTCTAAATGAATTTCTATTCTATGTCTAGAGGTTTACCCATCAACAATTTTTTTAAAGTGACATCCATTTATCAAATAGGAAGACCAGATTCAAAGTTTAGATCTTTTAGCTCAGTTTTAAAATAAAATACATTTTTAGAACCCCTGTTTAACTTGCTTTGGGATTTCATTCTTTATTGGTCTCAGGTTGGGGAGGAGACATGGGGCAGTTCAACAAATTAGGGCTGAGCTCCCTCCTTGAAGGACTGAGCTAGATGACCACTAGGGTCCCTTGTAGCTCTAGTGACTGAGAAACACGGGAATGAAAGCCTGTAATCTAATCAGTTAAGAATGAGCTATCACAGGGGCGGAGCCAAGATGGTGGCATAGGAGCAGCAAGGTACCACAGCTCCCACATAACCACCTCAAAATACCCATAAAATATGACTCTAAACAAATTCTAGAGCTCTAAAAAGCACACAAATATACTTTCTGCTGAAGGCAGCTTGGCTAGGAGGGACCATCTCAGTGCTGGGAGCCAAAAGCAGCTCAGCCTGAAACTGCGGCTTGGCCCTGGGGGCGGCCTGATGAGCCAAGCCAATCTGCAGCTGGAGCTTCAGGAGAGCAGATCTGCAGCATCTGTGGCAGTATTCAGAATTATCAAGCCATGAGAAAAAAAGGACTAAGTGAAAGGTAAGTGAAACTTGGCTAATATAAGCGGATCTGGCCAAACTGCCCAGGGCAAGGAAGCAGCAGAAGCAGAGGCCCTGCAGCCACCTCCACCTTGCTACTTCTGCGCTCCCAGCCTGCAGACTGCAGGGGGGCCAAGTGATTGTTCAGAGGCCAAGTGCTCTTGCGTTAAGTGGCCTGGATCCGGATCATGGTCTTGGGTGGTGGTCCTGGGGTGCATTTTCAGTGAGCCAGAGCTGGTGGGGGCTGCAGCAGCCTCCTAAAAGTTCCAGCAGCTGGGAAAACCCCAGCGATTTGGGACAGAGCTTTCTCCTCTGGAAGCAGAGTTTCACAGAGCTAAAAAAATCAGTGACTGGCCAACCATGAGCAAGCATAGGAAGCAAAGTAAGAACAGCAACCAAACTCCAGATTCCTTCTTTCAGGAAAAGAAGAATCAAAGCAGGGACCGGGAGGAAGACAACATAGTCAGAACTCCCACACCAAAAGCTTCCAAGAAACATGAAGATTGCCTAAAAGCTAGAGATCAGCTTCAGAAGGATTTTGAAAACCAAATGAGAGAAGTGGAGGAAAAATTGAGAAGAGAAATAAGAATAATGCAAGAAAATCATTAAAAGAGAGTCAACAACCTGACTGAAGAAATTACTACCTTAAAAAATAGATTAACTCAAACGGCAAAAGAGGCCCAAAAAGCCAATGAGGAGAAGAATGCCTTAAAAAGTCGCCTTTGCCTGATGGAGAAAGAATCTCAAAAGCACCCTGAAGAGAATAATTCCTTCAGAATTAGAGTGGAGCAAATGGAAGCAAATGACTTTATGAGAAAT